>LPNX010706575.1:144257-167988 GCA_001517045.1 Pseudotsuga menziesii | reverse complement strand
ATCAAAGGGATGAAAGGTATGCCAACCTGCAATCGACAACAAAATTTTGTATTAGCAGAAAATCAATTTACTTTCATAGATTTTTTATGCAATGGATTAAGAAGTGTTGAAGGCCCGGGCTTGTAGGTTGCTTGATAATCTACAGGAAATCAACACAAGGATAAAATCCAACTATAAAGGATTCAAATCGATCCCATGCAGAGAATATTCTATCCCTTAGTTGTTTGGGATGACTAAATCCTATGGATACAAGGCCTCCACTAGCACAAGGGTTTTCGGATCAATTAGATATGTTCTTCCTATAAGAAATATTTGAGAAAGGTTCGAAGTAAATGGACACTAGACTAAACTGTCTGAGGAAACTAAGACAATGATTGTGAAAGATATTTAAGTGGAACAATCATGATAGATAATTGATAACAGGAAAATAATTACTCAACTTATGAAAATATAGATCAATTTTACTTCCTTTAATCAAATTTAAATAAAACTAAACAGTAATAATTGCAATGCTTTATCCAAATTATTATGTATGCAAATTTTTCCTATCAGGTAATACCAATTGAAAAATTAGTATTAGGGATCAACAACTATTCATCAGTTGTAGAAAAAGGGGATGTGAGTTAAATAAACACATGTATTCAATGCACATTTAACATGTTAATATTGTAATGAGACATCAGTACATAAATCAACATATTCAATACATGAGAAACCTATGATTAGTATGTCAGAAAGATAGAAGAATGACTGAAATTCATGAAACAAAGTTAATGAATAACCATAGAACATAACATAAGTAACAATGTAATTTTATTAAATTGAAAAACAATACAATATTTCCAAAATTACGTGGCTTTCCTGATATGTCTTTGGTAGTCTCTTCTTCTGTGGTTCTCGTAGGCTTAATCCCATGAGTCCACTTCTTGGGAGGTACTATTCCCTTTAAATAATATTACAAAAATGTTCAAAGAAACAAATCTTAATTACTCAACTTATTAAAATATAGATCAATTTTACTTCCTTTAATCAAATTTAAATAAAACTAAACAGTAACAATTGCAATGCTTTATCCAAATTATTAGGTATGCAAATTTTTCCTATCAGGTAATACCAATTGAAAAATTAGTATTAGGGATCAACAAATATTCATTAGTTGCAGAAAAAGGGGATGTGAGTTAAATAAACACATGTATTCAATGCAAATTTAACATGTTAATATTGTAATGAAACATCAGTACATAAATCAACATATTCAATACATGAGAAACCTATGATCAGTATGCCAGAAAGATAGAAGAATGACTGAAATTCATGACACAAATTTAATGAATAACCATAGAAGATAACATAAGTAACAATGTAATTTTATTAAATTGAAAAACATTACAATATTTCCAAAATTGCATAGCTTTCCTGATATGTCTTTGGTAGTCCCTTCTCCTGTGGTTCTCGTAGGCTTAATCCCACGAGTCCACTTCTTGGGAGGTACTATTCCCTTTAAATAATATTACAAAAATGTACAAAGAAAAAAATCTTCCCAAGATGTGGATTACAAAATATTTAGTTTCATGATTTTCCAAGGGCAGAACACCACTTGGAAAATGCATCCTTCAAATCTTGGATGTCCCTAAATTGAGCATTCTACAAATGCAATTCTGCTTTCCAAATTAGGGAAACAATCTCTTTTTTCTTGATTTTTCACCAACTCTTTGAAGAACACATAATTTTTCATCAATGAAGCGAGAGGTGTCTCAATAGATTGCTTGATTTAATCCAGTCTAAGTTGAGTGATCTCCAATATCTGCTCCTTGACTTTAGTAAAGTTGGCCTCAATTTTCTCTAATTTTAATTTCGGAGGCATAGCCTCATCAATGGGATATATTACTGGTAGATGTAGATAACCGAGTAACATCTATGAAGAAAACCACCACCTCTTGCAAGACACGTGTCCATATTTAATGATGGACTCCACCGGGTCGTAGACACTCTCCCATGTCTCAATAGACACCTCAATTTTCTTGAGTTTGATCTTGTCTAAGATTGGCAGATTGTCTGGTCTGTCTTTGATATAATCATGCCATTCTATCATGTTATCGTAAGCTCTGGTTGCATCTTTTCTCTTTTTGTTATGATTGCAGAGAACATATGATTGTTGCTCAAATGCATTATATAATTCCTACATCTCATTAAATATTTTAAATAGACTAATCATCCCTTGATAATAATCATCATGGATTCTGTAGGCTAATTGTTTAAATTCTTCTTCTGTGAATTTGGAGAAAGAAGAGGTTTTAGATGAAAGTTGGAGATCTTTGAGTTGTTGCTCAAAGATTGAAATCTTATCAGCCTGTTGCTTATTTGGATGATGATCTTCCCTCTCAAGATGTTGCTTGAGATAATCAACCTGTCCTTGAAGCTGCCTTAGACTCTCCTCGTATTCATTCTTTAGATGTTGTATTTCTTGCCTATGTTGTGCCTTAGTCTGTGTGTGGCCTTGTTTGGACCTTTGTAACTCTTGTTACTTTTCCTCCACCTCTTTATTAAATTGAGACACTGAATCAAAGTTAGCTCCAAAAAAATCTCCCATAGCAACTTCCATGTCCAAGGATTCTTGTTTGGTATCGGAGGAGTCCCTTTTCCAAATGATCTGATTTGGGACTGACCCCTGCTTGAATTTTCCTTCCCTCTACATTTTAGACCCCCTTTAACCACAAATTTCTCTTTTCTGCTCCAGAAATATTGCCCTAGAGAGACCATTGCCTCTTCACGAAAATTGACCATCTCATCTATTGTTGAGATGGTTCCCTCATGAATAGAAACTAAAGGTTTAGGTTGGGAAGTTTCAAGAATGATGACGTCCATGCTAGGGGATGGAATAATGGTGGAAGGTGTGGGAATAATAGGTAAAAGGGATGGATGAATGAAAGTGGGGAGATATGTAATAGATTTAGGGAGAGAAGTTGTGGGTATGGAAGAAGTATCAAGTTGTGGAATTAAAGAATGTGAGGATGTGTAAGTAGTATGTAGTGCTGATGAGATCAAAAGAATAGATGAAGTGGAAAGAGGAATATAAATATGTGTGTTTTGTGATACCAAGGGCGTACCATTGGTAGCAGAAAGAATATGGGACAAATTAATTTATGAAAAAAGAATGTTGTGGAAAGAAAGAATAAAAAATGTTCCCATATGAATGTGTAGTTGTAGCAGATGAGGTCATGCTAGTGAAAATATTAACAGGATATACATAGATGGAATGAGTGTTTTCCTCATAGGGGGTTCACTCGATGAACTTGTCACATAGCATGATCGTTCGTGTGATATTAAAGAATATCCATAGTTTCACTAAATATTGAAAAATTCCTCCTGAAATAGTACTATTGAACCCCCCTCCCAATATACCTTTCCAATTAAGAAAACCATTAGTTTCACCAGATATTGTAGGTATCCATTTTTATTGACCCATTTTTAATACCTACTTTATATCATATTATCAAGTTGTAACAAATAGGATCCCTAACTCATCTTAGTATAAGCAAACAAGACGTTAAATAAGATAATAGTATAATGATAATAATGATCCCATTGGGATTGCATGGGAAACTAATCAATTTGTATCATTGGATAGTGGAAGACCCAACAAAAATGTAACGGGGAAGGAGAAATGCATAAAAGGAAGACCAGTCAAAAGATTAATGTAACAAAGAATGTAAAGACTGATAGTCCTATAGTCATTGAAATGCTTATAAAATATGAGAATTGTATATGTTTCACACCACAACATACAGATCAACCAATTTTATATCACGTAAATACAAGTATAGCAATAGAAAGATTATGTTTTGTATAAGCTTAATAATTTAACTCCAAAAAAATGCAAAATTGAAACCCTTCATGGATGGAATTCCCTACATTTCATTTTATTTTAATTATTGAAACAATATGTGAACAAACACTTGATTTTCACCAAGAAAAAACTACAACAAAGAAGTAATATTGATTCATGGGAAAAAATGTATTAAGAAAATTTTAAACATGTTTTAAAAACTTGAAACAATCCATTGAAAAAATTTAAGTCCTAATGAAATATTTCTTATCCATTGTGCTAAATTTCCTCTACCTCAATTGACCATATTGTATACAATCACTTTCTACATTAAACTTTACTTAACATTCCATAAAACTCTATTTAACATAAATATTTTAAAAACAATATCATAAAACAAATATCAAAAACATTCTATTTGACATGCACATATATTATATATATATATAGTGTGCATGTCAAATAATTTTTTTTATTTTGTTTTTAAAATAAATACATTCTATCTAACACACACACACACACACACAATATCGGTAATCAAGGCTCCAGTTGATGCATGTAATCCGCGCTAGGGGATCATGGCTATTAACATTCTGATCCAAAATATTTTATAGTTATTGCTTGTTCTCTAGGAATAGGTCACTGGGAGGATTCGATGAGGAATCCAATAAGGAACACCCTTGTGTGAGATATGGAGGAATTGGCGGGAATATAGGAATATGTGGGAGGCCTTCAAATATATGAAGAATAATTTATATATATATGAATCCATCCCATGATTTGAATTTTATTCCTCATCCTACCAAAATAAAATAACCCACAATATTCATATTACTATGTCAAATTAAAATCCCCCACGACCCCTTAGTACGAGGAAATATATTTTTGAGTTTTTTAGGAGTATTCAAACCCCCAATATGAATGGACGTGATATGATATTTCACTTTCTAGTGAACCCCCCATCATTTTCCTCCTCCAGATCACTGTGGATCTCGTGTACCTCAACATTGGTTGGGGGCAATGGGTCCACCTGCTGACTTGGTTGAACCTGCAGAATTTGTTGTTCTGGATTCTCTACCATTTGAATCACTTGTAGTTTAGGATCAAGGATTTCTACCTATAGTTTCATTTGTGAAATGGCCTCATAAACCTTCTACTTCTTTGCTGGTGATTCAACCATTGTTGTTTGTGCTTTTACGTATGAGCTAAGTTTTTCCAACTCTTTTTGAACTCTACCGTTTTGTACAAGGCTTCCAGTGTCTAGGAAGGTTGTGTGCTCTTAGAACCTTTGAGAACAACATTACCCTTATCCTTTCACTTCTTAGTAGGAGTAGTGGAAGTGTTGGGTACTGCTTCTTTAGCCTCCTTTTCTGCATTTTTATTCTATGCATACTCTTCCACTGTTAACCAGAGCTGTCTGAAATATAGGGCATTGGTTTTCATCTCCTTTTGGTATTGGAACATGTGAGTCTTCTCGAGAGGAGTGGATATCCTACTCACTACCTATGAGAAATAAATGGCACGTCTGTATATAAAATCATCAGGGAGTTCCTAATGGGCATATGCAATATTTGTGTGCTCCCGCACGAAGTGGTTTGCTAATAAATCCTTGGGGTCATGCATCCTTTTTGGCGCTTCCCCTAGGTTCATTTCCTCTATGTATTTTCCCAAGATAGAAACATGGGTGGAATTTTGCAAAGTAAAAAATCCCAAGTTCAAAGGAAACTTGGGCCAACACTTCCTTTTAGATGCTGCAAGATTCGTTAATACCCCATAGATGATAGTTTGAAATGCAATATCCTATATGATCATTCTATCTGGGACTAATATTGGAAACAGATGCACTGTGTTGCTTCCCCAAATCTGAATGTAGGAGAAATATTCCCCTACATACCAATCACCCATTAGAGATATCAATGCTCTCGCCCTCTCTGAGAAAGTGAGGTCATCCCCTTTGAAAATCATTTGGTACATTGACCCTATGAAGTGGTCACATATTTCATAAATTTGAGGAACAAAGTTGTCCTCCCACATATAGGAGCAATAAATATGGAATGGAGGAGAAGTACTGGGCCAATTCCATACCATGGTTTGGAATGAAGAAGTTGCACAAAAAACATCCATGACATACCCTGAGAGATAGAAAGTGGGATTATTGGATGCTGAATTCTTTAGGTACTTTTCAATTACTTCATTTAGCACCATTGATAGAATCTCTTCCCAATTGAGGGATTCACCTGTAATTAATATATGATGGGTTATAGGATCCCATTCAGCTTTGAACTCAGTGCAGTTGGGTAGTCCATATAACTAGCAAAGCATGTCTTCTAGTAGTGAAAATGGCTCCTTAAACCATGAAATGGGATAGGACTTGTCTTCTTTGGGGACGAACTCTATAGTGTTGTCCATCCAAGACTTTATTAATTCCTTGAAGTCAAACTAGGTCATGGATGCATCAAGAAATTGGATAGTCAGGAGTTGTTGAGGAGGTTTAAGAGAATATGCTCTTGTGAAGACTTCTAGGTGGAAAGAAGATATTGGGGTTCCAGTGTGGTCGTCGAAATATCGTTCCTTAGGGCTTTCATGGTCAAGTTCCCACTTGACCAAGTTTGTGTATGGAAGGAAAGCAGTTCTGGATGCATTACTAATTTTAGCATATATTCACTGGTCATGAGTGATAGGAGAGAAGTCATCATTGTAAAATATAACTTAAATTCTCGACCAGTCTAGGTGGATGGTTTCGTACACTCATCCACTGGTGTCAGTGAAGATGCTGGCATTTGGGTCCTTTCTCTTTTTCTCATTCAGAGCGGTCTTGGACCTGGTGTTTCTGGACATATTGGAGGACTTGGAGGTAAATTATTATACAAATTTGATAACCATAATTAAAATTTATGATGGTAAAAATAAATGAAATTATCCGCTAAGAGTAAGAAACTTACCGATGGATAGTTTGGCAACCAGAGAATTGGTGAGCTCAACAAGAAAATCATAGGAAAAGTCTCAGGAACAGTGAAAAATTGCAAGTGAGAATGGTAAAGATTTCATAAATTCAAATGATTTAAATAAACTAGGGCTCAATGACAGAATAGATCTGGGCTGTAGATTTCGAGAAAATGGATGATTGAGATTAGATCAAGAAACCAAAACGTGGAGATCAATTCTCCAAAACTTTTGATCTTATGATTTCCACAATCCGCATTACGGGTTACAGGATCCAAACTGAGATTCGTAACCAGAAATTTTTTTTAAACTTCTGTAACCCATAATCTACAAAATATTTGTGGGTTGAGGGTAGGAAATGTTGCAAAATTTATTTTTATTGAGTTTCAGCTTTTCGCAATCTGCATTGTGATTTGCGGAAATTCGGAAATGAAAAAGGAAAATTATACATGAAAATACTTTCCGCTTTATGCAATCAGTATTGCAAAATGCAGAAGCTGGAACTGAAAATATAAGACTTTATTTACAAATTTTTTGATGTTATCTACAATCCTAATTTGCAGGTTGTAGGT
This sequence comes from Pseudotsuga menziesii, assembly GCA_001517045.1. Lineage (NCBI taxonomy): Eukaryota > Viridiplantae > Streptophyta > Pinopsida > Pinales > Pinaceae > Pseudotsuga > Pseudotsuga menziesii. The sequence continues at coordinate 160,647 of LPNX010706575.1, read as the reverse complement.
TTCAGAAACACAAGTATCTATCAAACCAAGAAAATTCCAATATCCACAATTTGCAATTGCAGGTTCCAGAATGCGGGAAAACGATATCCAAACCCCTGCGCCGCCCCCCCCCCCCCCCCCCCCCCCCCCCAATAAAAGTACTTCCACATCACACTTTGCGGTTGTAGAATGTGGTTTACTTAAACATAAAACATATTAAAGAAAAAGGGTGTTTCTGCAATCCACAAAACAAAAAAAACAAGGGTTTTGAAGGAAATTTTATTAAAACCAAACCAGAGTACTTACAGTGAAGAGGTTGAAAAATTCCCATAATAAGATCATGGCTTTGAAAGCCAATTTAATGAATGAATGGGGCTCCCATTTTATTAAAATGGGATATGTTGCTGGCAGGAACAAGAGGTTAGTTGTAATGAATAATAATGAGTAGTGACTCAAGTTAATTTTCATATTCCTTTTCCTGTGGAACCAATGAATCAACATAAAGAATCTTCAAACATTAGAGTATTCGAAGAAAACCTTTCATCCTTTTGCATAACTTATGAATGGAAAACACTTTTTAGCATAAATAGAAAAGTAAGTCATTAAGTTGAAACATGAGAGGACACATTATCATATAATTGTGGAAACAATATTTGAATTATCAAAATAATGTTTGAATAATGATCTATACAGTCACAATCTACATTTTAAAACCATCCTCATCAATCAATGCAAATTCTCCCTAACCCTATATGAGAATATCGTCTCCACAAAAGTTAGTGGTCATGGGTAGTCCTATACAATCCTTCATGGGAATCAAGTAGCACCCAACGAGAAAGACAGAACTTTGTTGTCACCCAAAGTTGATATATGAACTGACTAGGGGTAAGAAAATCTAATAAAGTAATAGCTAGCCTCATGTAACATTCGATTGTGTCATAGCAATCCTTTTTTTTGTTGGTTAAGTGTCCTATGACTTATTGGGAAAACCTTTGGTCTGAGAGACCACGATACAGGGGCATCTAAACTATCAAAATCACTCGGGGATCACACCCAGCCTAGCTGCACCAACCCCTAGCATGGTTGGATTTAATTTTCTCCTTCCAGAAGGAGCGGGTTTGGAACGTGGGCCTCCAAGCAAATGAAACCCTTCTCGACCGTTTGTTCTACCGAAATTTGACAAGTGTCATAGCAATCCTAAAACTCTAATCATAAACTATTAAAATCTAGGCCTTGGATCCATTGATCTGCACTAGGGGAATGCAGGTAGTGTCAGCTATTTAGTACCCTAAATATATTATTCAAAATCTAAGATCCACATCCATCTCATGATATAAATGGATGCATGTACAATTTAATAATATGGAATCTTGACAGAGTGTTTGTCTAAATGTTGTCTATGTATAATAACTTCCCTATAATGCTAAGAAAATATTCTCCTCGTATCCAATGAAGGTAATAGGTGGCTTTCTTGAAAATCCAAACAAACAATAATACCAAACCCAAATCTCATAATAAACTCAACAAAGAAGGATAAACTACTCCTCTGCTTTAACCTATAGAGTAAAAATTTTACATGTACTCAGGTATCCATTGAATTTACACAAGTAGATTGACCTCTAGGTATGTGACAATCCTTATCAATACATAGTGTGAAGTTGAATAACTATAACTTGTCATAAAGGATATCAGTATATATGAGATTAAGGTCATAATATGTAGTTAGGGAGGTTGATGGCTTTCTCCAATATTTGGAAGCAGTAATAGAACATTAAAGCATCATTGATATACAACACCCATCATTGATCTTGCACCATCTTGGCCTAGTATTTTGTAAAATGGTGATTTGGGAAAATATTAGATCATTAAAGCATGTTACACTCTAAATAGTTTCTTAGGAAAATAAACTAGAGACTAGACACATTACCAAATAAATAGAACAAAAGATGATAGACAAATGACAATTCTCTTTGTTGAATTAAAGGGAGGATGGAGTATTTTTAATGTCACAACTTACAACTGATGTGAGAGGTAAACCTTTAAGATAAAATATATATCATATGTTGAAGCACAAGAATATAACAACACATTCAAAAATCGGGTTGTAATATTTCTTAGAATCCCAATGCAAGCAAAGAAAAAACTTACACTTCTAAAACCTACAGATCTACGATAATTAGTTAGATAAAACAACAAATGAAAATATGAATCACAGATTCACAAGAAACTGCAAAAATACAATTAGGAAGTTATGAAAAACCTCATGTTCCTTGTAGAATCAAATGAAAGTTGGTTAAAGTGGTTGGTGAGGTGGGGATGGTCCAGAAATAATGAAAGAGTGCAAAGACCAAATATTTGGGACTTTAGCAATTTGAAGGGAAAATACTATCATATCAAAGTGGATAAATACCAGAAAAGAAAACTGCAAAAAGTTTTCAACCCATACAGGTAATAGGGAATGCAAAAATACTCAAGGATAAAAAGAATTGATGCACAAAAATGAAAGAAAAAATATTCATCCAACCTCTATAATTAATCAATAAGATAAAATTCCCAAAATTTTGACTCTTGAGAAGGAATAGGCCTCACCAGTCAACTACCGATGAAATAACAAATAATTTAAGTTGAAGAAAACATACAAAATTCTGCACATAAGCATCAATCCAAGCATGCTTTGATACATATCACATCATGTAAGTATGTTGAAGGTCCTGTGAAATAGAGCATGTTGAAGGGTACTAAACAGAGAGTAAGGTGAACCTATGACTTCCTCATGAAAATGTATGGATTTAGATGGACCAAGACTCACGAAGACACCAATTGTAAGACTGTTGAAATATTGTAACTTCAAAGAATATCCTTTGTGCTCCCCGATGGTCCTATTGGGAGAACCATTTGTATTATCTTGTACCCCAATGCTTCTAATCGAAAGAACTAATAAGATTCATGAGGCTGTCCCCTCTAATTGTAAAGGTGGGTCATTAGCACCCCAGTGTCGTTACTTGAGCCTACATGTGTAACTCGAGCCTACATGTCGGATGAGTTAATTGAAGTGAACGAATGAATATAAATAGAGGTGTAGATCTCCTCATTTGGAACACACACTCTCACTTGTGTAGCGCATTAGTGGAGAAGAGAAGTAGCTGGAGAAGGAGGATCAGGTTTTGATCTCCTTGCTGGTTTATCTTTTATATTTTATCTTTTTGGGGCATCTATATTGAGGAAGCTTTTGCTGGGTTTTTTTCCCTTTAGGGTTTTCCCAACATAAATCTTTGTGTTCCTTTTGTATGGTTGTGCTTGTCTATCTTTCAGTGATCCTATTTATATTATTTTGTTATGAAAATGAAATGAAGTACTGATGTCTTAGCTAAGCATATGGAAATTTAACATGGTATCAGAGCCACCTTGAAAGAAGACATTGTGCAGCTACAAAATCTAGGGTTATTAATTTTTGGTTCTCTCTCCACAATCGATCAGCAAAAGAAGGCCAGGATGAATCTCCATTGAAGGGCACATCTTTCTGTCGAAGCGGAATTCAATTCTGAGCATTTTCAGTTTTCGGTGCGGGAAATTAGGGCTTCTTGCAGAAAAGGAATTTTTGAGTGAGGCCAGCATAGGATTTCTCTCCTCATTAAAATCGAAGTTTAGAGACCTAGATCAAGATTTTTGGTTGGGTGAAACTCCGGGAAATTCAAACCCTAGTTTGACCTCGAGCTAGAAAAACCCTAAATACTAAAACTGCTAAGTTTTGGTACTTTCGCTATATTCCGATATTGGTGAAGGTTAAAGAGATAAAAATTGCATAGAATTAATATAAAATCCTTTTGTACACTGTATCCAAAATTCATCCTCATATTCAATATATTCTTGGAGATATGATCCCTCCAAGTCAGGGTTCCAGCCTCTTCCAGAATTCATCCTTAAACAGGACACCTGGGGAGAACTGCTATAGCTTGGGCTACAGAGATCCAAATGGAATCCATGAAGATGTTCCAAACAAATAATATACTTTAATTTATGTGGTCTAAATTTCAGAACCAGAATATGAAACAGTGACACATGGAAGGCCATACAACTTCACTATTGTGAACAGTCCTGTAACAGGTCACCTTGGGAAAATGATCATAAATCCCAATTGGTGAAACCAATTATGATGAAACCTATGTTTTTGGATCAGGAAAATGCGAGGTTAACTCAGTGAGAAATTTCCAACATAGAGGAGCAGTAATTTCAGAGATATCATAGAACCAGTAACAGGCATTTCTGTAGAAGAAATTGAAAAACTAGGGCTTCCTGTTCCGGGAGCTTCCCTCCACTGTTTTCAGAAAAGGAGTACATTGGACAGCTCCATTTGAAGAGATATATCTTTCTATCCAATCAGATATTAAAGATTCCAAGTTTTTAAAATTAGGGTTTCTCTGACAAACCCTAGATCAGCCAACTCCGGAAGCAGGACGGACACCTCAAATCGGTAAGATCTAATCTTTTGCTATTTGCATTTGAGGTTCTCATTTCAAAGTGATCTATCACATCAGCTTGATGATAAGCTTGGTGAAGTTGAAAAATTGCAAGCATGAAAATATTTGATCTCTATGAAGAAAATGAATTGGACACTTACATGAGTAGAGAGGTTCCAGTTCTAGAGGGAGATGAGCCTCAAAGCCTTACACAAGAAGAACTTGATCAAGGCCAAGAAGATCACTGTTGATCACGGATCAACTTGTACCACAAGTGTCTTCCCCAAAGACATCGAAGATGTTTTATTTCTTGACCAAAAGTGTCTTCCCTAAAGACATCGAAGATGTTTGATTTCTTAACCAAGCTATTTCAAGATAAGAACATAATTCAAAAGATGGATTTGAGAAAACAATTGAAGAATGTGAAGATCCAGAATGCATAACATCTTGAGGCAGTAGAAGAAGAAGCAAAGAATGCAGAATTAGTGATAGCCACCTTGAATGGCCTCCCATGATCATGGGATTCATTCATGCGAGGAATGTGTGCCAGAAGAAAGTGATTACCTTCAGTTGAATTTGGGAAGAAGAAGAAGCTCGTCTCATAAGAAGAGAAAAATAAAGATGGGAGCAAATTGAAGATCAAGATATCACCATTCAAAGAAGACCCCTCAAGTGATGAGGAATATGAAGAACTCAATTCTTGACGAACCTCTTATCCATCTTATCATTTGGATAAGAAATGATGATAAAGCAGAATGATCAAGATGGAGTCTACCCACGAAACAAATAAAAGATAAGTATTCAATTGTCATTTCATGATATTGTTTGATTATATTCAGTTGATGTGTTATGCATGATAGATTGTTTGCATTAATGACTGTATACTACTAATATGCATGTGATGGGAAAGGTCCTGTACAACCTCCTACAAGAAAAGAAGGATGAGACTTGTTTCAAAGAACAAGTGATGAAAATTCAATAAACATGAATCTGAAGCTCCCAGGGTCATAGACACCATGACGGAAGAAAGAGCTTCAAAGAGCGGTAGAGCCACCTCAAAGGATGAATACTACCATGGGTTTGAGAGATAACTCAAGATGAAGAAAAGAATGCTATGAAAGAAGCTATGATTAAATAATAATAGTTGATCATGGGGAATGATGTATACGATATGATTTCAAGACATAAAGGGAAGTACGTAGTATTTTCCATATGGATCTACAAGAACAAGTGTACAAAGTAAGGTTCATGATTTGCCTCAGAAAGAATAGACTATGACATGACATACTCTATTAACAAGTATATATCAAGCATAGAACCAACTGTACAAAATGAAGAAGGAAGATGATACTCCACTTCAAGGGGAGTGACTACATAATATATCTAAGTTTGACATGGTATGACCTGATGGACAGCTTCCTGATGGATCGAGACTTTACCAAGAGTAAAGTGGGTTCCAACCTTCAAGGTTGAATGCAGAAGACTAGGATATGTTGATGACCCGACAAGACGAACTCATGGAAGATGTTATGATGAAAGAATACTAGAATAATGTTTGGGATATAATACTCAAACCAGAAAGCAAGAATGTGGTATCTTCCAAATGGATCAGTAAGATAAAATATGCTACTGATAGAAGTAAGGAAAGACTTGTGGCTTCTCTTAGAAAGAGGAAATTAATTCTGAAGAGACACTTAATCCAAGAAGCAAGGTATAGTTCCTTTAGAACTATCATGGTAGTTTCTTCCATGATGAAGTAAAGACAAGCCTTCCTTAATGGTATGATTAAGGAAGAGTTTTACATCAAATAGTCACAAGGATTTGAAGTTGAAGATAGATGAACTCACGTATGCAAGTTGAAGAAGGCCCTCTATGGTTTGAAGCAAGCTCCCAGAGCTTGGTATGGAAGAATAGATAGTTTCCTGATGAGCATGGGATTTTTCAAGAGTAAAGTCGATCCTAACCTTTATCTCAAGGTTGTAGAAGATGAACTTGTCATCCTGTTATTATATGTGGATGACTTATCCTTGACAGGAAATGAGAAACAGGTCATGGAAAGCAAGAAGAAACTAGCAGAAGAATTTGAGATGAAAGACCTTGGTTTAATGCATTATTTCCTAGGTCTGGAAGTATGGAAAAGTTTAGAAGAAATCTTTCTCAACCAGGGAAAGTATGCGGTAGAGATATTGAAGAGATTCAATATGTTGGAATGCAAATTCATGGCCACACCCATGGACTCCAACCTGAAGCTGTTAGTTGATGACTCATTAAAGACAGATCATTGGGTCATCGATGTACTTAACAAATACCAGACCAGACATTTGTTTTGCTGTGAACACCTTAAGCCAATATCTTGTTCAACCAAGATGGGTTCACCTAGTAGCTACAAAACATGTGATGAGATATCTGAAAGGGACTATAGACTTCGGTCTATACTATGATGGTAGCCATGAGTATAGAGTGTATGGCTACATAGATGCAGATTGGGATGGAAGTATCTCAGACAAGAAAAACACATTAGGTAGATGCTTTTGTTTGGGGTTTTCTATGAGTTCATGGTTTAGCAAGAAACAGTCCAGTGTTTTTCATAGCATAGCTGAAGCAAAATACATAGCAGATTGCTCTACTAAGTTGTGAAGTCATATGGATTTAGAAGCTGATATCAGGTCTCTTTGACCTGAAGATGGATACTACAATGATTCTATGTGATAACCAGATTTGTGATGACAAAGAACCTTGTGTTTTGATTGTAACACATAGAAATCCAGTATTTCTACATACGAGATAAGATGCAGATGATGATGCTTTCAGTATTCACATACTAGAGATACAGATGGTGATAGTTTAGTATTCACATACTGAAGATGTAGATGATGATGGTTTGAATGATGATGTATTGATGAAGCCTCTGTCTCGGGTAAAGTTCGAACACTTTCGAGACAAGCTTGGTGTTGACCTTCCTCGAAAGGGGTAGTAGTGATGTTGCAGTGGGATTGTATCATCTCTGGGAACTTTCCCTAAAGTGATCCGGAGACCTCGGTCCTCGAGAATGAAGAAGGATTGTATCATCCTGGGACATTTGTCCAAAAGTGATCTGGTGACCTCGGTCCTTGAGAATGAAGATGGATCTCGGCCCCCGTGAAAGTGGTGGATTGCATCATCCCTAAATCTCGATTCAAAATGTATCTGAAGGTCTTAGCCCGCGTGAAAGTGTTGGATCGCATCATCCCTGAACCTTGGTTCAAAATGTATCCGAAGGTCTTGCCCCCCATGAAAGTGGTGGGATTGCATCATCCCTGAACCTCGGTTCAAAATGTATCCGGAGATCTCGGTCCTCGTGAATGTGGTAGGATTGTATCATCCTTGAACTTCAGTTCAGAATGGATCCGGTGACTTCGGTACTCGAGAACATGTGTTGATCCCATAATTCCTAGAGGAAGGATTGTCTGAGTTCCACATCTGTGTTGATCCCGTAATTTCGAAAGGAAGGATCATTAGTAACTCCATAAAGACCTAAATCCCGTAATTACGAAAGGAAGGATCATTGACTTGATCCTGTAATTCCAATAGGAAGGATTGTTTGAGTTCCACAGATGTGTTGATCCCATAATTCCAATAGGAAGGATTTCCTGAGTTCCACATATGTGTTGATCCCGTAATTCCAAAAGGAAGGATCGTTAGTAACTCTTTAAAGACCTAAATCCTATAATTACGAAAGGAATGATCATTGACTTGATCCCATAATTCCAATAGGAAGGATTGTCTGAGTTCCACATATGTGTTGATCCCGTAATTCCGAAAGGAAGGATCATTAGTAACTCCGTAAAGACCTAAATCCCGTAATTCCGAAAGGAAGGATCGTTGGTAGCTCTATAAAGACTTGACCCTGTAATTCGAACAGGAAGGATTGTCTGAGTTCCACAGATGTGTTGATCCCGTAATTCCAATAGGAAGGATTGTCTAAGTTCCACAAATGTGTTGATCCCGTAATTCCGAAAGGAAGGATCGTTAGTAACTCCGTAAAGACCTAAATCCCGTAATTCCGAAAGGAAGGATCGTTAGTAGCTCCATAAAGATTTGATCCCGTAATTCCGAAAGGAAGGATCATGTGAGCTCCACAGATGTGTTGTTCATGTAATTCCGAAGGAAGGATCATTAGTAACTCCATAAAGACCTAAATCCCGTAATTCCGACAGGAAGGATTGTCTGAGTAACACAGACATGTTGATCCCGTAATTCCAAAAGGAATGATCATGTTGATGATGATGATGTTGATGTTTTCATGATGTTGATTTTTTGATAATAATGATTTTTTGATGATGATGATGTTTCTGATCAAAAGATCAGAGTATGATGATGATGTTGTTTCTTATCGAAAGGCCAAAGTGTTGAAGATGATGTTGCTGATCGAAAGGTCAAAGTGCTGAAGATGTTGCTGATCGAAGCAGTCAAAGTATTAATAATGATGAAGACTGAAGATTGAAGATGAAGAATACATAATGTTGAAAAGATTCCAATGATTTATAGATGTGTTACCCTGATGCTGATGATGTCATCTATCTCTCTCCTACTATTGTTGTTGTTGATGTTGTTGTAGAATACCCTTCTCGTTAAGGGGGAGTGTTGAAATATTGTAACTTCAAAGAAAATTCTATATGTATTCTTTGTTGTCCCCGATGGTCCTATCGGGAGAACCATTTGTATTATCTTGTACCTCGATGCTTCCAATCAGAATAACTAATAAGAGTCATGAGGTTGTACCCTCTAATTGTAAAGGTGGGTCATTAGCACCCCAGTGTGGTTACTTGAGCCTACATGTGTAACTCGAGCCTACATGATTAACTCGAGCCTACATGTCGGATGAGTTAATTGAAGTGAACAAATGAATATAAATAGAGGTGTAGCTCTCCTCATTTGGAACACACACTCTCACTTTTGTAGCGCATTAGTGGAGAAGAGAAGTAGCTGGAGAAGGAGGAGGATCAAGCTTTGATCTCCTTGCTAGTTTTATCTTTTATCTTTGATCTTTTTGGGGCATCTATATTGAGGAAGCTTTTTCTGGGTTTTTTCCCTTTAGGGTTTTCCCAGGATAAATCTTTGTGTTCCTTTTGTATGGTTGTGCTTGTCTATCTTTCAGTGATCCTGTTTATATGCTTTTGTTATGAAAATGAAATGAAGTACTGATGTCTTAGCTAAGCATATGAAAATTTAACAAAGACGACATAAAGCCACATTATTTATGAAAGTGCACAAGAACAATAATACTTCCTATAAATTTCTAAGCTAAGTATGACATCAAAACTATGAAGAATGGATCAGATGCACAGTATTGACTCTGAATGGATTAGATGCATAGTATTGACTCTGAACATGTAAGAAAAGAAACTATTTAAAACAACAAAATTAATTTCATGTATTCATTATATGTGCATTGCTTCACACTCACTGTCATCTCAACATGCACGAGTATACATCCATCTAAAAGGGGATCTACAAGTGCCGATAGGGATCAAATCTCTTGAGGTTCAAGCCCTTTTTTTAGAGTGTACATGTCAAGGAAGTGTGCAATGCAATGTTTATGGTTTTAATTTATCTAATTTGTGTAATTTTTATATATGCATTTCTAAATAATTTAAATTTAATTTGAGATGAAATATTCCTTCCCCTGGTTCTGCGATGCTCATCCTCTCAAATTTGTTTGTAAATATACTACATTGGAAGGAATTGAGCCTCCCCTATATCTCCATCTCTGCTTCACAGAGGAGACCATTTCTGATGGAGACCATGGTTCTCATAGAAGCAAAGAGAGTCTCACTATAGTCAAGATGGATTAACATATCCAATGTTTTGAAAGGGAGGAAACACTACTACATACTAAGGGGTATTAAGACAATATTTGAGACAATTTTTTTTTGTAAATTGTCTCAATTTAAGACAAAAATAAAATTGTGTATTATCTTAAATATGGCCTTTAAACTAGTTTCTTTAACTATTGTCACTAACCGACCCACCTCTCTCACGCCTACCAAAATGCCTTCCACCATCCATTCCAAAGTTGGCTGTAAAAAATACCATTTTTTCCAAATTTCAATACAAGCCCTAGACCCTTGTGATCAGTAATTTGAGTAAATTAACACTGATATTAAATGCATACATGTCACATGTGCAAGCACCGCTTGCAGAACTCGATCCTGATCGTCTTTGGTGTCATGGGTCGTCTTCTTCTCCTCCTCGGTGTGTTGTTTCTGTGACATTGTCTGGGTGGTCTCGAGATTCACATCTCCATGGATTAAAGAAGAGGATGCATTGTCTGAAAGTGCCCTTAAATTGTTGGGAAATGGCCTAATATTATATGGTAGAGGAGACTAAGAAGGATCGAAGAGTAAGAGTAGGGACATAACTTTGATAAATTAACACTAATATTAAATGCATGCATACCAAATGTTCAATCGCCGCTTGCAGAACTCGATATGATCCTATTTGATGACATGGATTGTCTTCTCCTCCTCCTCGGTGTGTTGATCCTATGAATTTGTCTGCATGGGCTCGAGCTTCACATCTCCATGGATTGAAGAAGAGGATGCATTTTTTGAAAGTTCCCTTAAATTGTTGGGCAATGGCCTATTATTTATAGAAGATGAGCAGACTGTGAAGGATGTAAGAGCAGGGGATTATTGATATCACGATGAATTGACGATGAAACTGACATCCATTAGGTTCTCTGGATTCCATTGTTGAATTTCCACCTACTTATGTTCATGGTGGAAAGAAATATCCAAATTTTAGTTGGGTGGAATGAATGAATCACAGTATTAGATTCTCCTTCAGAATGCCATTCCCGCTGCAAAAAAGTACCAATGGGCAGGAGAATCCCACTAGTCTATATAATGTATTTGACTTGAGAAAGAGAAAAGAAGTTTTGATGCTTGAGCAACAGGCCGCAGACCCCCTTTTGAGGGAAAAACTCAGATCCAAAGAGGGACTGGAAGAGGGCTTGGTACAGTTTCTTAGAGATCATAAGGCCCTGACTTACACATATACGATAAACGCTACAACTAGCACCATCTACTACATAGAAGGTGATGAGAACGTCCCAGTGAAGCTGGTAGAGGGAGGGGTTGTTTCTCTCCTGCTGGAAATATTTTTTGTTCTAGACAGAGACCTTAGCAGAAAATGTCTGGGTGCGTTGGATCGTCTTTGCCAATGTGCCCAGGGTCGGTCCATGACTTATTATAATAATTTAACTGTACCTCTTATCATTCAAAAAATTCTAGCACTTCCAGATTTGGAATATGAGTTTGCGGTGTCTATTTTTTTGACACTTTGCCGCTATTCGGATAGTCCTTCTATAGCGTTAGATGCTCATGAACAAAATTCGTTGCAAAAACTTCTGGCAATGTTGCAGCTTGGGTGTGAGCATGAAACCAAAAAGAGAGCTTCACAACTACTTGGGCTATTTAACCATTACAGGGAAGATCTGTATGACTGGCGTTGGGTTTCAGGACTTGATGGATTTCTAGAAACTGACGTGGTCTTCTGAAATTTCTTCGAGATGCTCTTCTCTCTGAAAATGATGTTGCAAAGTGTTGTAACATACTTTTCACAGCAAATTAATATACCCATCCTTGCATCTGTCAATATCTTTTTCATTGCTGCTGCCTCGTTTACCTATGCTCCTATCTACAAACCATCCGACATATTCACAACTGAAACCATACATTTCAAAAAATGAAAGAATGACGGTTTGAATCTGAAAGATACATACCTCATCCTGCTTCCTCACGAATTCAACTAAGAATTCGATGAGCTTTTAATGGCCCTTGACCCAGTTATTTCAAACCCTAGAATGAACAAAAATGAAGTTGTCGGGCCTGAAGACCTATCCATAACACCATATCCTCAAGATATCCATGGTACTAGGCTTGAGATCCATGAGCACAACACGAGGATAAAATATCCCACACATGGATTGAAGTAAACATTAACCCTTTCAAGCTGTAGATCAGAAGTTTCATGGTATTTTCCAATGGGATCGATTCCATGATCATAAGAGATAACCTCCCAGAACTTCAGATCTGGTTGCCAACATTGAACGCCCTGGATTTTCCCTATCATTTTAGTGGTTGTGGTTTGGAGAAAGATGGAATAAGCTCGGGGCCATGGGTTTATCAGTTTCATATGCAGTCTTTGGGTGTTGTTCCCTAAATTGCTAAACAAATTTTATCAAGCCAATAGGATTTTCAATATTTTTGTTATAATTTATAAAGGTTCTATAATTATAATTATAATTTATAATTTATAAAGTCTTTTTAATTTTTTTTTTTACATAATTTATAAAGATGGGTATTCTATAATTATAATTTTATGATGTTATAATTTATAATTTATAAAGGTTTTACATTTTTTTATTTTTTTACAAAATGTTACAATTTAAAATGTTGGGTATCCTATATTTATAATTGATATTTTGCAAAAACATGATACATTGCATGAGCATTAACATAATTAATTATAAAAGAACAAAATTGAGCATTAGTTTATATGAATTAAAAAATATATATCTAGCACTCATTGTACAAGTAACGTGCAAATATAAATCCTCATAGGCCTCCGTATACAAAATAGAAGATCATTCCAACAATATGTTTATAGAATCATATTTGCAAACCCTAGACAACGATGGCCAAAAATACTTCGTTAGTGGATTCACAAATCAATGTATAATATATTTGTAGAGATGTCATACAATCAATGACCATTGTCGTCGAGTGACAATGTGAATAGAAAAATATTTTCCTGGATTCTAGAAATATTCCTGATCAATTTGACCTCTTTCGTCGGGTAATACCCGTCAATCGTCGTCCCTAGTGCCAATTGTCCTCCTTCCCATATTGTTGGTTGTTATTCTGGAATGTCTCCTAAACAACTCCTTCTCCTCATCATCACCATAATTATTAACTACAATTTCCACGCTCATATACGATGAACAATCCTCCGACTCAGAATGGAAAAAAATTAGGGGAACCCTTTTGAATTCCCTTCTATTCGTGGTTTTTGCAACAGTGGTCACATTCCTATTGGTATTCCTTTTCCACTATAGATGCACGAAACTTATTCATTTTTATATGGTTGTTTCAACATTCGTTGTGCTGGTTTATATGGGCAGGGGAGTGGGTGTGCTTCTAGTGAAATCTGTCTATACCCTTTGACTATTTTACTTTTCGAGTTGAGCTATTTAATTTTGTTGTGGTTGGGGTATTTTCTATTTTTCTATGTAAAGTGCACATAATTTTCACCCAGGGGTACTCGATAATCCTAGAAATGATTGTCGCATTTTGGTTTACTATATTTCTCCTTGAGTGGACTTCATGGGTGTTGCATGTTACATTGGAAATATGTGATGTTATTGTTGTTCTCGTCTCTAGCAGCCCTCCTAAAATTTTGGTAGAGATTGTTATTTCAAGAGATGAGGAAATACTTTCTTTGATTTACGAGGATCACATTGTTACGAGCAAAATCCCACATCGTTGTCCCTAAGCATGATAATGAAAATGACCTAATTCATCTCCATATCCCTAGTGAAAGTGAAAAACAAGATGAATATCCAATAGACCTATCACCCCACACTTCCTCCATCCTTCCAAACATCAGAAAAATCCCTCCTGCAACAACAGAGTGGGGAAGAAGTCAGCATGTTCAGGTGCAATATCCATGTTATTGAAATCCTTGCATTCAATAGGCAATGGCAGCATTATCTCTACTTCTACATCATGATGAAAACACTGTCTTTGCTTCTGCATCGCTACACCACCTAGTTTCCTTTCCCATTTCCTCAAAAACAATAACACAACAGAACTTGGATATGATGTATGACAGGAAGTGAAAATGAACGGTCTATGTTCATTGTTATCTCATGCATAAGTATTTTCCTGTCTGTTTGAATCCCCTTCACATTTGTTGTACAATAAATCAAACCCACAATTTCCTCTATTAGGAGGGTTTATTTTGGGTTTTTTTAAGGGAAGGAAGGGTGTGTTTGAATGCATAGGTGCAGAAATCCCAATCCCATCCTGTTCATATTTGTCTCTGCATATAGAATCTTCAATCCCATTTGGGTGTGGCCTTCACTCTCTATCACTGTCAGTTTGTGTCAATAATCCTTGTAATGTAGAAGGAAATGGCGAAGAATCGACCACTTACTGATTAACATATGTGGAATAAAAAGTCATCACCTGATGGGAACTGTCATGTGAAGTTCCTCTCATTGAGGAGATGTGCTTTGAGGGGTACTATCATGTCAATCATATAAATTCTTTTCATTTCCTTATGACCAAGTTGTGGTTGAAACGAGATGTTTCCATGGGACCATGTTGTTAATGAATTTGTATTACTAGGTTTTTCACATGAAAATAAACACTCGGAAACATCCTAAGCCTCAATAGAGTAAAAAGTGGTATTGTTGGGTCAGCATTGCCGGTTGATGTTTCTCTATAATGTCTAAGGATAGACATAACCCATTACCATCATTCATGGTCATTGAAGAATGCATGATCATTAAGATTAATTAACTATTAGCTAAGGGTGAATCCGTGGACTTGGGTAACACTTTTTGGCAAGCGCATTTCGGCAAAAACAGAAAAACGCACCTCGGTCGAGGGCTTGTTAAACCCTCGACCGAGGTATTAATATCTCGATCGAGGTTTTACCAAGCCCTCGACCAAGGTTTTGTTCAGCCCTCGGTCGAGGTATGGACCTTGGTCGAGGTACATACCTCGACCGAGGTGCCTCTGTTAAAAAATTATAAAAAGAGGCCGCGGGGGCCGCGGCCGTTTTTTTGCAAAATTTCACTGTGGAAGCTCGACCGAGAAACGACGGAACAACGACGTAAGGATTGGCACCCCGAAGCAACCCAACCTCGTCACGATGGAGTCGGAGCCAAGAGGTAACAGTTTAAATAATTGTTTTTCATTTTAAATGGAATTTATTTTATTTTTTTTAATAAATTTATAAAATTTGTTTTAAAATTTGGTAAATGTATGTTTTTTTAATTTTCATGTTTAAAATGTGTACCGGCAAGCAGAAATGCTGCCATATTTTTGAAAATTTGTAGTTAAATTGAATTTTTTTGTTAATTTGTTATATATATATAAATTATATCAACCGGTAGTGTTTATGCTACCGGTTTAATTTTGAAATGTGTCCCGGGCAAGCCGAAATGCTGCCCGATTTTTTTCAATCCTCCGTGAATTCATGGAGGATTGAAAAAATCCATAAAACACCAACTAAACAAACCTATATGAACCATAGAGACAATTAATCAACTGTAGGCCCAAGACAAATAATAAATTTTTTATAAAAATTTATTTGAAATTGGTTAATAAGTTATAATATTAATAAAAAATCCCCATACCCCACCCCCTTTTT
The DNA here is from genome assembly GCA_001517045.1 of Pseudotsuga menziesii. Classification (NCBI taxonomy): domain Eukaryota; kingdom Viridiplantae; phylum Streptophyta; class Pinopsida; order Pinales; family Pinaceae; genus Pseudotsuga; species Pseudotsuga menziesii. The sequence continues at coordinate 144,787 of LPNX010706575.1, read as the reverse complement.
TCAAAACATAAATTAAACCTACCCTTTAATCTGACCTCACTAACCCTACTTAACCCCCCCTCAATATTACTACCTTACCCCCTACTAACCCCTACTAACCCTATTCACCCCTACCTAAATTCATATCTAAACCCTATTAATACCTTACTAAATCCATATTAATACTAACTTAAACCCCTACTTAAAACCCCCTAACTAAACCCTACCAACCTAAACCAACCTAAACCTATCAATATCAATCAATATATATATATTATATATATCAATATATATATAATAATTTGTATTCGTATTAAATATTAGTGAAATATTAATATATATATATATATATATTATATAATTAAAAGCATGGTTAACCAAAACCAATGATGTTTTCCCATGTTTGACCATAGTTGACCACATATGACCATGGTTGACAATGTATGACTATGTTTGACCATAATTTGCTATGTAAAATCATGTTTGACCATAGTTTACGATGACAAACCATTTCGAGCATCATTCATATAGTCAAACATGCTTCACCATTA
>LPNX010706575.1:110816-141859 GCA_001517045.1 Pseudotsuga menziesii | reverse complement strand
TTAAATGCGTATATTTAGATTGAAAATTTTTAAAATAATAATATTTTATCACCATATATGTCTGATTTATATATGTCTTATTTCATGCAGATGTGTCTACACAACGGGGCTCTTCGCTCCATCGCAAGCATAGTTCTGGTGGATCTGCGACGAACCCTTGCAGCGGGAGTCGTCAGAGGACTAGTAAGTATACCACTGTGCATGATGTACTCTTTGTTGTCAGTTACATAAAATTAAATTCTTTCACATGTGTATATTTAATCATTAACTTGTATACATTTATATTTTCACTGTAGGTGCTCTGCCTAGGCGTCCTGTGATGCCACACGCCCCTGCTGGGGAGCCCAGTGGCAGCCACTCTGGCAGCCTTTCATTGGGCGATATCGATGATGATGCTACTGCTGCTATCGGTGGGGAGGCACCCCCCGAAGGTATATTAAATGCACTTTTTTTTTCAGTTATCAGTACCTTTAATTTTTATTGATTTCAAATTTAGCTACAGTTAATATATGTATTTTGACTGACATTTATGTTTTCATCCAATTTTTAGGTCACGTAGATGCTGACCAGGGTGTTGACCCTCCTCGGGCAGCAACCCGGGATGATGAGGTCGCCTGCATCACATTGCAGGACATTGAGGCGCAGTGTGACTGCTTGCAGTCTAGCATCCGTTCCGTTGTAACCAGCTCTCCCACATCTGCTTCGATGTGGATCATGTTAGAAGCAGTAAACGATCTACTGAAGATCTACAAAGCCATCGGACCATTGGGTTCCCTTTGGGCAGTGGCATGCCAGAGTAGAAGGGCTAAAGTGATGGGGCCTGATAAATGGCCTGCAGTGAGAGATGCCACTAGAGGCCATGATGTGAAGGGAACACTCTTTGGTATCCCTCCTGACCGCGCTGCTGTTCAACCGCTTAGACTCAGGGAGTTTAAGCTAGAGGCTGCAGCGCCTTTTGTTTGTGACAGATTCATTGGAGCGTGGGGCATGTTTCCCCACCATCACCAGGTCCCACTGTACTTTGAAAAACATATATATGCAGAGTTTGTCCTGGATATGCACCCAAATTACACCATCACACCCTTGAACTTCTATGGTACTGGTGGGGGACATAGTGCGACGCATCCCGGGGCTGGGAGAGACCCTGCAACTCAGCAGGAGCCAGAGAGTTTGGTAGGAATCCCTAGCAAGACCTTGCTTAGGACAGAGGACATCGGCGATCAGTCCCAGTTGGTGACTTAGGAGTGGAGTTCACTGGCACAGGCCACACGCATGGCAATTGATGGTACCCTGATGGCTGTCCAGGCAGAGAGAGCCAGACCACCCACCGCACCTATAGATCCTGAGCTACAATGGGTGGATGATGATTTTATCCACATTCTCCATCCCCAGACACTGGCATAGTATGCTATCATAGCCCGTGATGCATATTTTCGACTGCAGCAGAGATGCAGGCCTCGACCGACGGGACAGGTATATCTTTATACAATTACGTATTCATTTGAATGTTTTAATATCAAATTGTATGTCATCATTTGATTGTCTTGATTGTAATGTATCCTCAAATGAATCATATTTTGAACTAATATGTTGCTTTGTGTTATATCTCCATGCAGGAGCCCACTTTCATGGAGGTCCTTTTTGCCAGCGACGCATCTATTGGAGGTCCTGCCCACGTTTCGACAGGGAACGTCGATGAGGTATGTGTTAACATTCATCCTTAATTTGAATCTCATAATCAGTGAATTGTTGTACACGTAATACTAAATGGTTTGTTCTAACTTTCGTCATTTATCTTGTTCAAATTGTACAGGGTAAAGGCAAGGGTCCCGCACAGGATTGTACATAGTCTCGCCCGTCTCCTACTCACGGCACACCAGTCGACGAGGTAAGTTATTTATGTTTGAATTGTTTGCACATTTATCATCACATTATAATTTACATGGTCAAATTGTAATTCTCAAGTTCAAATTGTAATTAATTAATATAACTAAATTTTCATGTCATGGAAACAGACACAGATACATACAGCTGTAGATGAGATACATACAGCTGCAGAAGAGGGTGTTGGAGCTGCCCTGATGTTTACACATGAGTGGGTTTCCGCTCACCAGCCGGTTACTGGTGAAGGCCCGTCTAGGCAGGCGGGTGACAGCATCCCAGATCTGACACTCAACTCCACCAAGGTGAGTTCATAGATTTATGTTTCATATATATATTTAATTTTGTCACCTTGTACATGTAATTTAAATATGTGGGATGTAACTGACTTGCAGAGTTCACGCTTTTAACTTCTGCAATTGTCAGACCTGGACTCTCTTCTTCGTCGGGCGGATGAGGAAGGCCAGGGGCATACTGCAGTCGACCGTAGTGGTCGTGATGATCTATATTTGGATGATTGTCCTGGGGGTTTCCCTTAGACTTTGTTATTTGTGGACTTTATTATTTTGGACTATATGATTATCGATATATATATGTTGTTATCTGGGTGAATCCACGGACCTGGGTAACACTTTTTGGCAAGTGAATTTCGGCAAAAATAGAAAAACGCACCTCGGTCGAGGGCTTGTTAATCCCTCGACCGAGGTCTTAATATCTCGACCGAGGGCTTGTTAAGCCCTCGACCGAGGTATCTAAATACCTCGGTCGAGGTATTTAAATACCTTGACCGAGGTATTGCGTGCTTTACAAAACCTCAGTCGAGGTATTTAAATACCTCGACCGAGGTATTTAAATACCTCGGTCGAGGTTCATACCTCGGTCGAGGGCTTAAAAAAACAGACTTAGCCCTCATTCAAACAAATGGAAAATTTCTTGTGCCTTGCAGAGGTGTAAACCCTGCCATTCCTAGCACATAACTGAGCGGAGTTGATACCGATAAATTCACCAACGAATCTTCTATCCATTGAGGTATCATACACACATTTTGGCATTCATATGATATTTATTTTTTAATTACTTCTAAAACTTATACTTAGAAAACCACACTGCAACTTCGAAGCAGCTCAAAGAAAAATCCGCAGAGTTAAAAATACACAGCCAAAAAATTCTTTAAAAAGCACAAATCACATATCGACGTGTCCTCTTCAAAAGGGTATCTTTGGTTTTTCAATTTTTGAAAAAATAGAAAAAAATGCTTTACATGGACAAATATGTGTTTAAAACAATGCTGAAATCGAATGTGGTCACTTTCGAAAAATAATAAATAATTGTATAATGCGAAAAAAATTAACAAAAAAATATGCACATCACACTAAATTTTATGTAGATCATGCTCATATATATATATTTTTAAAATTATTAATGCAAGATTGAATTACTCTACGTGGACACGAGCCACTTATTAGCTTCTTCAAATTTTTAAGGTCACACAGTTCAATAAATGCAAAAATTCACACATTAAATGACATTGGAATATTTTTTTTAAAATATCACTATGAAGCCAACATAATATTCTACAATTTGTTTTTTTACTGCAAGTCAAAATTCACATGGCATATATGCGTTTTGAGGGCTTCTATCTAGCACATGAGTAAAAAATCAGGTTTTCATCGCCAAATTTGGCCAAAAAGTGTTACCCATCTTCATGGAATCACCCTAGAATCATAATTTTTTTAGCTAGGTTGTCATCAATATTGTTTAATATTTTTACCTAGCCTTGATTACTTATTCATGATTTTGTGAGAATTACACCTTGATGGATATGACTTAACATAATGTTTTATTTCTTGTTAAATTATGACCACAACAATTATTGAGCATGTTCACAATGAAACAATTCGATATTGTGCACATTACAATCCCACCTTGAAGTTTCTAAAATTTTTTTAAGTGTGTTGACAATGAAACAATTCCATATTGTGCACATTACGTTTCTAGCTTGAAGTTTCTGATTTGATTAATTTATTAGAGATTTCACTCGACAATGCTTACATAATTCGTTTGAATTATCTATGCCATGTATGATGGGTATAAATTATACCAAAAATGAGTTGGATCTTCAAACATTATGACATGACTACAATTAAAACAGGTTATAGAGATATATTCAAAATAAATAAATGTTTTTTGCGATACATAAAGTCAACAAACATTCTATTGCGATGAGAACAAATTTATACAAACATATAAATACTAGTGATCCATTTTAGTCTCATATGAGGATCCAAAACACCCATACTATTGAAAGGGACATTAAATTAACCTATCAAGTTGACATTGAATTGGCCCATTATCGAAGCAATTGCAATCCAAAATCAACCACTATACATAAAAACCAAATAGCATATAATCAATTAAATAAAGAAGATGTTTATTGTCAATGATATAAGAAGATTACTACATGGAGCAATGATAAAGGAAAAATCAAAGTAGTGGTAATAATAAATATAATCCAATAATATCAAAATAACTATGAAACCAAACTTGTAGATATTGTACACATCTAAAGTGTATTGTTAGTTTTGAAAGATCCATCTATAATTAAAGTTGGACGTTATCAAAATACATTTAGGGGTGCTCATTTAATATCCAATGTCAATGTGAGGAAATATTAGAATCATGGTAACTAATTTTTAAAAATAATTTTACAAAAGTGGATGATTTTTTTGCTTTTCAAAATGGAGCATATCAACTTTTTTTGCATGAGAGAGACTAGAGGGAAACTTTATAAATTTCTAGACTTATGCGCGAGAAGAACCATAATGAATGGATGCATATGGAGAATTAGTGAAATTGACAATTTTAAGCTAACATGTTGATGCAAAATACATGAACTTGTAACAAACTTTAAATGGACACCATATCCTACTCACATGACAAAGTTCCCATTTATAAGGCCTACGTAGTGGCTAAGGACCCCACAAATTATGGATCATGAAACATTTACTTTGGTATAATTTGTAACCTTCCATGTTGTTCTAAACCTCAAAATGGCTAGGACCATATCCAACTTACATGCCAAATATTCCCTATGGAGGGCTTGTGGTGCTAATTTGGGGCCCCGCATATGGAGCATGAGCTTTAGAGGCAAATGTTATAGCCTAAGACCATAGTTTTGATGATATTCTAAGCCACACATCAAGAAACATCCCATATGCGCAAGTTTTCAAAATAATCACCATATATCACATGTATACTAGATATTTTCTATGTAAATTCATTATATATGATGGTCAAGAAAATCGTGATGGTCCATGACCTTGTAAACAAATGGTGTGAACTTAGGCCATAAATTTAAAACCCATACCAGGGTGTGGGACAAGAGATCGATTATTGATGTTATAACTCTCAAAATACAAACATATCCCACTTGTAGTTGAAAGAATATTCCCTACATAGATATTATGTGTTGTCTCAAGGCCTTACGACGCATCACTCATGAGCCACATTGTTACATGTAGGCTAGAGTTTCCATATGTAGTTCTTATGTGGTAGTCTATATTAACATGCATGGACCATCAACTGCATAGAAAATTAATATGGCATGAGACCCTAAATTCATTTTTTGGGACATGCTATAGGCCACAATAATCATCCTTATCAATGTTACACATATTGAAATGGCCACCATATCTCATTTTTCAAGGTAAAGTAATTATGTGTAGGGCCCTACATAAGGACCATGAGAACATAAGGTCCTACATCTTTCCTTATATAGTGGAATGGTCCTCAAGATCCATCCCTAGTGTGCCCCTCCTCAATGTGGTGGCCGTATATCACATGTAGGAAGCTAAGGATTCCTGACACAGACCCTATGCAATGACATGGGTTATTATGCAATGACCGCGAGATCCATTAACAAATGTTTTATCCCAATAACATGGGTTTTGGTATCAAATGATGTATTAATGAAAAATAGGTGTCCATAATGTGACAAACCTAAAAATGGCCACCATATCCATTTCATGGGGAAAATATGGGACAAGGCCTCATGGATGGCCTATGTATAACTCGAATGCCACATGTTATGGACTAAAAATATGTATGTTCACCTTGAGACACAAATTGGGTTGTGAGAACCATCCTTGGTGTATTAAACCTAGCTTCAAATGTCACATGACATATTACTCACATGCCAAATATTTCCTATGCATGGCCTATGTTGTGGCTTAAGGCCCCACACATGACATGCAAGGGTTAGATATAGATTCCATGGATTGGAACCTAGGATTTTGCACCAACTATGCCCTTATCCCCAAGAAACATATCAAGTTTTTCAAGCCTTGAAATCACCACCATACCAAATGTGTAGGCCAAAGGTTATGTATTAACAACATGCGTTATGCCCCAAGCAATGAAACATGGCATGTGAGCTCCATAGAAATATATGTTATGCCCTTGTACCTCTCCTTTTATACCTAGACCATGGCATGGGAATTGAGAACCATTTTTGGTATGTTAATTCTCAAAATGATGGACATATCTCTCTCATATGTTAAAAATTTCCTATATAAGGCATGTGTATTTTTTAGGGGAACTACATGACCCATGGAACTTGGAAGAAGCAATATGAACTTAGGTCGTAGATGTTAATCTCAAACTATGATCTAGTTATAAAAAAACCTTCATGGTGTTATAAATCACAAATTGGCCACCATATCCCACTCACAAGACAAAAGTTCCCTGATCTATAAGGCCTATTTGATTGAATCGATCCTTGCAAATAGTTAGGGGCCATTTATGGGTAAATGAAGGGTAATAAGGGGTTAATAAGGGGTCAATTATGGGATAATTAGGGGTTAATTTGTGGTAATTAGGGGTCAACTAAGGATTAAACAAGGGTAATTCATGTGGTGATTTGAGACCCAACACATGCACCATGAGATCCATACTAAAATACTATGGTATAAGATCGTAGCTTTTTCCTTATACCATGGAATGGTCCTCAATATCCTTTAGTCACAATCCTGAATTCAAGTGTGTGTGGTGATTTGATTATCTACTCAAGAGAACTTATCAATATACATAATTCAATTAAGTTCTAGGGAACTTATCTTTTTAATGAAATATTTCCCAAAATCATTGTGGGAAAGGCACACTCCACCCAACCTTAGGAAATATTGCAATCAATAATATCTCAATGTAGATACCATCCCTAATTAATGCTATGAAATCTCAAGGACACGGGTTCAATATCACACTCCAGGCCATATTCAAGTAGTCTCCCTAGTCTAAAAATTTCAGTATCCACAAGGTTGTACCCTACTTGTGGTCTCTCCTCTTTTTCCCCCTTTAGATTTTGTTCCAGTGAATAATAATACCCTCCATGAGGAATAACCCACCAAGGATTATGAACCCCCTCACACATGGAAATCATATCTCCTTCGATTTAGGTTTCCTTGCATATAAAAATTTGGGTTTTATCTCACTTTTACTTGACTAATACAAAATATTCACGATTTGACATGCCTTTCAAGCACATGAATGATAAAACCTGCTTTCCTTCTTATAAAACAAATGATTAATTCACTTGTGGGGAGTTGGATTGAGCTCCACACTATGAATATTTGTTACTTTTTTACATCAAATACAACAACACAAGTCCAGGAAAAATTGGAGGAACAAAATGAATTATGTAAATTTCATAATCTTGTAGATTTAAAATCAAGTGAATAAATTGGCCATAATGTTAAAGCACATGCACATGTTAGCCATGAATCTATCCTCAAGATTTAGCTCAATTTGTCATGATTCAAACATGAGATATTAATTCCCTCAAATTTGGGAAGGTCATGAGTTCAAAGCTCTTGATTCCCTTATGATTAGGCTTTGTCATCAAGGCCTTCAGTTTACCACATTTATCATCCATGGATCACAAGGAAGTACTCATAGGGATTTCCATGAGAATTTCCTTAGAAAATAAATATTATCCATGAAGCTAAATCACATGCACGTCTTAATAGTGATTAGGGAATGCCTTTTACCAATGAAAAAAAACGCCACCAAGGAGGTGAAGTATAATGGTTTTTGGAATTATACATAAGACAAATAATAAGATAATTATAATGGCTTGAGCAATATTTTTAAGGGGGTNTTTTACCAATGAAAAAAAACGCCACCAAGGAGGTGAAGTATAATGGTTTTTGGAATTATACATAAGACAAATAATAAGATAATTATAATGGCTTGAGCAATATTTTTAAGGGTGTTTATTATAAAAATACCCCTAAAAAAACATTTCCTATTTGTACCCTTTCCACTACATCCCAAAGAAATCTAAGATGAAATAGGAAAGTAAAAATTGGTCACTCAATGAAACCATGTGGAAAAGAAGGAAATAGGAATCCCTATACCTTCTATGTAATACCCCCTAAATTAATAATAATTATTAATTCTATTGGAAAATAATTTATTGATTATTTTTATTATTTTCGAGAGGAATGTAAAAAATAAAATAGTTTGTAATGAAATCATTTTTTATTTAATAAAATATGTTGAAAGAGACAAAAGTATATATAGCTATTGAAGAGTGTTTGTTGACCCACAAGAGGATAAATACAAATGGCAAAAATTACTGAGTGAGAAATCAATATGAAAGAGGCATCATCCCCAAAAATCAGGTTTGCACTCCTAGCAAGTGGTAAAGAGTAGGACGCTCATAAATGACCAAGTCCTAGGAAAAATAATAGTTATTAGTATGTCCATGAGTAGCGGGACGATAGCATTGGATGAGCATTAACATCTCTAAAATGGAATAAATGGGGAATTAATTATTTTTCTCTTGTGGTTCAAAGAACATGCTCGGGGGTTCTGGAGCAAGTATTTTGGCTTCTCTGAAAGTTGGTTGGGAGGAACAACTTCTCCACTTTTATTTTCCCAGCATTGGTGCTAGGTTCTTATTTCCTGTATTAAATGTTTGCAGAGCATGTATAAATTCTAGATTGAAGGATATTAAAGTAAAAATTAGCCTGTTCAGTTAGTTTATTTCCATTATGCTGGAATGATTTAGAAACTATGATTTTGCACCAAATGAATTGAATGCTCTATTTTTGGAATTGTTTCATATATTTCTACTGTGTATTTCCTATCTGTATCAAATTCTGTAAATATTCCTAAATTTTTCATTATGAAATCTGAATGCCGACTGAAATGATAATGTTGGTTTATGGTATAGATCCATAATTTTCAATATTTCATTTGAAATCCAATAACATAAGAGAAAACATTAATTTATTGTTTAAATCCATAATAAACTTGGCACTGTTTAGATTCACGACAATTAAATCATGTAGAAAATGAAGGAATCAAGAAAGGTTAAGCATCAAGATAAACTTCAAATATAATTGACTTATAGTAAAACAAAACCCCAATTCAAACAAAAACCCTTTGAATATACATTGTTAAAGACATGATATGCAAGGTTAATTGTATATCTATAAAGATAATCAGATCAACGACTGAGATATAATCTGCAAGGGGATCGACCACTCACAAGAATTGCGGAAGCCTAGTTCGAAAAAGTTGGATGGTGCACCTGTAATCCGTAATTCACAGTGTGGAAAGTGTTGATCCGCAAAGAAATTAGATGAAAGGTAGGGATCGGAGCTGCAAGAAGATCAACAACTGACAGGAGTTGCAAAAGGTTGATTGCATAACGATAATATTATATGTTATAGTGTGAAACCTGCAATATGCATTGCGGAAGGTGTTGATCCACAAAGAAATTAGATCAACGATCGGGATCAAATCTACAAGCAGATCAACGACTTCCAGTAGTCGCGGAAGGTTGAATGAAGAACAATACTTCTATAGGTTAAAGTGTAGAACCCGTAATCTGCATTGCGGAAGGTGTTGATCCGCAAGCAAGTCAGATCAATGGTAGAGATTAAATCTGCATGGAAATCAACAACTCACAAAAGTTGCATAAGCTTCAATACAGAATGCACAAGGGAGTCAGATCGACTGTGGAGATTGAATCCACTAATGTATCGATGGATCACAAGAGTTGTGGAAGTTTTATTATGGAATGTGTAAGGAAATCAAATCGATGGATGAGAGCAAGGATGCAAAGGGATGGGCGACTCACAAGTTATGCAGAAGCTTAATTGTGGAAGTGATATTCTTTATGTTAAAATGTGTTTTCTGTAATCCATAATGCACATTACGGAAGTGGAATTGCAGAAGGGTAAAATTATAAACAATTATGTGATTTGTGCGATTGGCAATCCACATTACAGAAGCAAAATTGTGGAAGGTTAAAATTATAAAAAAATATGTTCTTTGACGAATTATGGAGCGGTAAAATTATAAAAAATTATGTTCTTTCTTCAATCCGCATTGCGGAAGCAGAATTGCATAAGGGTAAAATTATAAAGGATTATGATCTTTCCACAATCCACATTGAGGAAGCAGAATTGTGGAAGGGTAAAATTATAAAGGATTATGGGATTTCCGCAATCCGCATTGCAAATATGGAATTGCATAAGAGTAAAATTTGTAATAGATTATGTGTTTTTCACAATCTGCAATCTGCATTGCAGAAGGGCAATGTTATAGTGAAGTTAAGAATTCTGCAATCTGCAATTCGCATCACAGAAGTAGAGTTGCAGAAGTAACAATAAAATTAAAAATAGGTTTAAACAATGAAGTGTTTTGAAAATTAATCTTGGGAATTGGATTCTAAAGGTTTAAGGAAATGATGACCAATTATAATGACAAGGTTATGTAACAAACTCTCTAATGTTCAATAATGCTCTATAACAATTAGGGATTTTATTAATGTTTGTAGATATATGTTATAAGAATTTTTTATTTATTTATGAAACTTGAGGTCTATTACATATGGCATCATAGCACAGTTACAGCACTAGGAAAGAATCGACTCAACACTAAAGCTACTACAATAGAAAACTAACTTCAATGTTATTTTGGTTATATTCTCTTACAAACCACAAAGAGAAGAATAGCTATGTTTTTGCAGGAAACATGGTAGATGCAAAGATGTTTGTAGAAGAGGAACGTCACCCAGAAAACCCTTTAAATAACGAAAGGGGTAATTGAAGAGATGGGGAATTTTGGGAAGACTTAAATGAAAGTCAGGATAATAAATCTAAACTTAAACAAACTGTCTAAGAGTAATGGTCGGAATTGATAAAAGTTAAAGAAGATAATGAGTGAATACTAAAGAATAAGGAAGAACTAAATGCTATTTTTCTACCCAAGATCCATAATGATGATAAAGGAAAAAGTAAAGAATATGAGCATGAAATGCCTAAAACTTCACCTTACAAACGTAAAGGCAGAAAGATGGAATTTTCCATCCATAAATCTAACACTTCAAGGGAAGAGTTAGTTAAACACCATAGGAAACAACAAGATTCAAGCGAAATAAGTGACGATAATAAAAAGAAAAATAAATATATACCTGTTATGGCTGAAATTGATACATTTATTCCTGTGACCACTTTCCCATGATTCCGTCGCAATGTCGACACTTCCATGACGACACTTCATGAAAGTCACTGAAAAAACATGTAACTTGGAGGATCCATATATTGAGTTTTTTAATTCCATTTTAACTCATCTCTACACCATTGGAAATATATTTCTGTTAGCTAAAACTTTCTAAAAGACACCAAATTCTGAAAATGCCTAAAAGTACCCTAAAAATGAGCTTTTTTTATGTGTACGCGAGTTGCTATATATAATACTCGTGTACGCCTTAAATGCACAACTTTTTGCATTGCAACCCATGTATACCTCCTCTTGTACACAACTATTGTCTCTGCAACCCACGTACTCCTCTTGAAAATGTAAAAAAAATACGTATTTTGAAATTCGGGTAGTTTGGGTAGTTATGCAACTGACTCCTTCAGTTGTAACTACTTTGTCTTCGACCCTAACTCTTCATAAAGAATATAAATAGAGGTAGGGAGGTCCATGAGAGGAGACTTGAATCTTTGCATTGTTATGCTGGAGGATTTGGAGCTCTCTTTTCCCACACCTTTTTGCTAGAAGCTTTCTCCTTGTGTTGCAGAGCTTGGAGGCTGAGTTCCTTGGAGAAGAGAAGCAGCAGAACCAGGTCAAGGTTTCATGAGGTGCCAAACTTGAAGAGAAGGTATACTTGTACTTGTTTTCAAGATTAATAAATATGTGATGTCCTTCTTCTTCCCAAATCATTGTTCAATGTGTGATTGAATCTTCGTTTATGATCATATGATGATGTTAGTCAGATCATTATTTCATGTTTATTTGATTATCATTGCTTTATATGTGGTCATATTGGTTTGAGGAAGGTATAATTCATTTTGCAGGTCTCTTGGAGCGAGAGGAGTAAGAGGAGCAAGAAGAGGATTGAAGGGCTGCTTGGATCAACCTTCATTTGGCTAAGGTACGAACCATTATGATATCTAAATCTTGTTTATATTTTCTTGCATAACCATTTGCATCCACCTTTCAACCCTAGTATGTTGATGGCCTCTTAAACCCTAGCCATAGGAAACTTTCCTTTACAACAGAACTGGTGAGTCCACTGGGGACAGCCTTATCTGTTTGGGGTTTCTCTGTATTTATTTCAGTCTTTTGTAAGGTTTCAGGTCATTCTTACAAGTTAGGAACACCTTTTGAGTTTGTTGGAACACCTTTCCTTCCTTCCTAGGTCAGCTTTTGACCCCTTTTGTGCTTTTTGTCATCCATACGCGAATTTCATGCTAAATAGTCATGTGTCTATGTTGTATATACAACTTTCACTACCTGCAACCCATGTGTGATACGCAACCTTCCTTAAGGAAACCTGCGTATGCACCTAAATTTGTGTTTTTTTGTCATTTTTCAGGGTTTTTAGGTGATTTGTGGGCTATTTGTAAGGTATTCAAGGGTCCTCTGCATGTGCATGACTCTTGAGAGGTTGTTTTATCTCTATTAGGTGCTCTTTGTTTATCTTGTAAGTCTCTTTCAAGTGTTTGAACTTGTTTTTACTGCCTTCCCCATACCTCCTTCTTTGGCTTGACCTTGTTGGACAAGGTACTGAGCAGACTCTATTTGCAGGTTCATATTGATTCTTGGGACTTATTGAGCTTTGTTTATGTCAGCCTTATTGCTCAGTCTCTTCATTCCAAATCTATTGGCTTGTTTACCTTTGTGAGCCTTCCATTCAGGAGAGGTTATATCCAACTTTAGGGAAACCTAGGGTTTGTTTGTGGGGTGTAGAGTAGTTGTCTATTTTATTTGCTTACATTACTTGCTTGCATTAGTTGATGGGCTTTTTTTCTTTTTCATTTATAAAATAAAAATAAAAAACACATGTTTGCTTTTATATGCATGTAGATTAGTTTTTTAGTCTAGATTGCATGGCATATCATTGTTTTTGAAAAAAATAAATAAAAGTTTTTTGTTCTTTTGTGGCTTTCAAGTTTCTATTTGAAAAGAAAAAGAGAATAGTTTTTTCTTTTTGCATTTCATTTCTCTCTGCTTAGTCATTTTGTTTCAACTTTGAGTCAAAATACCACATAAGTTTCATGCCACTTACCCTCTGACTAAAAACAACCCTTAAAATAAATGATATAATTTAAAAATTATTAGTAAGTTTTATTTTATAGGCTCATACACCAACTAGCTCAGGATAGACTTGTGGGATAGGGAGTTTAAACTCCCCACAAGTATAAAATTTCAGACATAGTTGGCCAATCACTAAGTAAACCCTTTTCTATGTTGATTGTATCTGAAAAGCTCCTCTCAAACAGGAGTTAAGAACGAGGTTGCATGGAGGCTTGGACTGAGGAGATAACCCTTTGATTCCTTGTCAAGGAATAGTCCAAGGTTTTTGTGCATCTGGGGATTCTCTCTTAGATAGGGTTTCGGGATTTGCTACCCTGCCCATGCGTACGAACCAGGCTTGCAACTATCCCTCCAAACTGTCAATATAGTTAAGGTATCCTTTAGTCTCTTTGACATCTAGGGTTCATACACAGGTACACTGGAAGGCTATTTCTGGTTGACCTTGGATGGGCTTGGAAGGTAACCTCGGTAGAAGGTGTGGGAGGGCAGTGGGTGATTCTTCCACTTGTGCCTAAGAACATCTACAGGGACGCCAAGTAACTATCTATTAACTTTCTTCTGGAAAGCATATCTTATACCTGTTTGTCTGTTTGGATTTAGGAATTTTAGTGAGTGCTCTGTGGTTTGTCTGTACTTAGTTTTCCTTCAGGTGTGTGCTTTGCACTTTTGGTTTCCTGTCAACGTCAGACATTGTCTTATTCTTTGAAACTATGGTTAACACCCCTTTGAACACCTACCAAGAGATCCCCATGTTGGGAACTCCTTATACTATTCCTCTCACGGGGAATGTTGGTGTTCCTTTAATGGCCACCTTGAATCTACCTGGATTCACCCTAGGGATATCGGTGTGGTTTTTTCCACTCCAATTGTCCTAAATGATCCTCATGCTTTTCAAGTAAGCTCCTTTTATCAAGGGAATCAAAACACTTCTTCCCCTTCACTTGTAGTTGATTCTCCTACTCCTTCTACCTCATGCGATGAAAGTATTGATACTAGTAATCGATAGTCTAAAAGGAGAAAAAGAAGGAGGAAAAGGAAGAAGGCACATAAGCAAGGGGGCACCCATTCGACCTCTACAGGTCAAGTTGAACCTCACCGCCCAGCCTCTGTAGTTCATGCTGGGGGAACCTATCCAACCTATACAATTCATGTTGGATCTAATCACTCAATCTCTGCAAGTCAAGTTGATCTTCACCACCTAGCCTCTGCAGTTCATGCTGGGGGCACCTATCCAACCTCTGCATGTCATGTTGGATCTAAGCACTCAACCTCTCCAAGTCAAGTTGATCTTCACCACCCAACCTTTGCAGTTCATGCTGGGGGCACCTATCCAACCTCTACAAGTCATGTTGGATATAATTACTCAATCTCTGCAAGTCAACTTGATCTTCACTATCCAACCTCTATTGATCATGTTAGTGGGTTCCTTCCAACCTTTCCAGGTCACGTTAGATCCAGTCACTCATCCTCTGTATTTCATGTTGAGGGCACCGGTTTAACCTCTGATGTTCAAGTTGAAACTCCCCATCCAACCTCTGGAAGTAATGTTGGATCCATCCACCCAGTCTCTGAAGCTCATGTTGGGGGCACATACTCAAATGTTTCAAATCATGTTGATCCTAACCATTCATCCTCTATTGTTCATGCTGGTGGTTCCCATCCAACCTATGCAAGTCATGTTGGACCGAGTCTCTTAGCCTCTGTAGGTCATGATGGGGGCAGTCTCTTAGCCTCTGTGGTTCATGCTGAAGACAATCTGTCAGCAACTGCAAGTCATGTTGACACTGTTGAAAAGACTACCCATTCAAAACAGAAGCCCAAGTTTCCTTGTAAGCTTTGTGAGGGAGACCACCTTAATTATAAATGCCCTTCCATTTCAGAGGTGTGAAGAGTTTGGTTCCAATGTCATCCTGTTTTTGAACATCCTGAAGTCTCTCAAGAACCAGCCTCTCTTAGTCAAGTTGGACCCAGTCACCCAACCTCTGTAGTTCATGCTGGGGGAAAACTCTCAACCTCTGTAGGCCATGCTAAGAAAAAACAGTCAACCACTCCTAGTCATGTTGATACCATTGAGAAAACTAGTCGTTTGAAGTGAAAACTTAAGTTCCCTTGTAAGTTATGTGAGGGACATCATCCTACTCACCAGTGCCCTGCTATTGCAGAGGTGCGAAGAGTGTGGTCAGATACTCAAGAATTTCCTTCTCCTGAACAACCTATAGTTTCTCAACAACCTACTCAACCTTTGGTTGATCAAGTGGTCGAATCAATCTCATCTTTGGTCAATCCCACTCTTCTTTCGGAGGGTGATCCTGATGTGATTGAACCAATGTCATCTTTGGTCAATCCCACTCTCCCTTCACAAAGTGACTTTCATGAAGCGGTTGAATCGAATTCATTGTCGATCAATCCCACTCTTCCTTTGGAGAGTGAAGTGTCTGCTAATCACATATCCTTCACTGCCAGTTCAGAACTTACTGAATAAGGGGGCACTGAATTCACTTCGGATCAACCCCCACCAAGCTCTCAGATTGCTTCCTTTGATTGGGATAGCCTAGTTGAGTCGTGCCTTCCTTCTAATGCACCTTTCCAGATAAAGGTCAAAGTTGAACCATACACGATTTCTCATTGTATTGTTGATGAAGGAGCCTCAGTTAGTATTTTGTATTCTCATGCTTGGAGAGGCATGGGATCTCCTAGCCTTGTGTCGGCTACTAGTCAGTTACTGGAATTTTATAAAGAATTTGTATAGCCTTGGGAATCCTTTCTCAAACACCTATTACTTTGGATAGGAAGACCTTCTTAGTTGACTTCATGGTGATAAAAGACCCCGTGGAATTCAATATGCTCCTCAGACATGATTATGTCTATGCCATGCAAGCTGTGGTGTCAACATTATTTCGCGTGATGTACTTTAATCATGGTGAATTAATTGTTACTATCAATCAGTTGGATTTTCTTGATCCATCTCTTGACCCAACTAGAGACCAGGTCTTTCCTTTATTGATTCCTAGTGTTTCTATAGACACTACCCTGCCACAGGTGAGCTATGTGGCCTCATGTCCTTTGCATTCAATTGCTACTGAGAAGGAGCCTCTATTTTCATGCTTACCTTCTCAAGACTTGGTCCCAACAGTTGACTGGGTGAGTCATCCTATACAGACTATGGAGCCTTCTCTCCACTCTACCGATCCATTTGAAATTTTAGACATGTGTCCTATCTCAGATGATCTCCTTCCTTTAGATGAAGTATTCCTAGAGTATTTGATACATTCTTATCTTCTCTTGGATGTTGGTTTAGTTGTGACTAAGTCTAACCCTAATTTGCCTAATAATCCTAAGCTTTCTGCTTATGTTGGTCTTTTTGAGTCTTTTGACTCTTCCTTTGAACAGCAAGTCAGTGATCCTGATGAGTTTGATTTTTCTTATGAAATTTTCAACACCTGTGATAATGAGTTTGTTGCTACAGACTCTATCTCCCTTGTTGATTTTTATCTCTCCTTCTAAGGTTGATATTACTGATTATAAACCCTCAATCCTTGGTGCTATAGAATTTTCTTCAGTTGATTATGCCTTGACTTTACCTTTTATAGAAGATAGCAAAGTCACATGTGTTTCTGCCAAAGTGACCTGCATTGGATCTTTTCTTCTGAATATTATCCTATTGTTGTTGTTTCTTGGAGATAGGATTCTTAGTTGGATTCACAACTGTTTACTAGCCTTGTCTTGTTTTTCAATTTGTAACTGCATTTGCATGTGCCCTGCTCGTTCTTATGAGCCTAATGCCAACTTCCACGCTTTTAGCTTGTTGTATAAGCCCTCATCTTTGCTCTCATCATTTCTCAACCTTGTATCTTTCTACCTTTGCAACTTGACACCTTTTACCTTGAGGAGACGTTCCCTGAGTGTCTTTATCCTGCTCATTTTCTTTGCATTATGCATAGGTTTTTTCCTCATGCTTGGAACTAGTTTTGCTTGCCCATGACACTCATCTCCTCGAATTTAGAGCATTCTTTCTGCTCTCCTTCAAGCTTGTTAAAAACAGTAAGGAGGCTGTGAGTTGATTTTTCTAGACTCGTTAAAACTTCACAGGAAAACTATTGAGTTTCTTTAGGCCCAAGTCTGACTCCTCAAAATAGACTTGACTACCAAGTAAACTTGTCCGTTCAGGCTCATTAAGAATATGTGAATGGGAATCCACATTGGTGGTAGGTTATCTTCTTCTCATACCATGTGGAATAATACAAGAAAGGAACACTCTCTTTTCTTCAGAATGGAGAAGAGTATTCTCAGGTACAGGTTTATCACTTTTCCGAACCTGAGGGACTAAACTTATGGAAAAGGAACTCCTGGTATGAGCTTAGTTTTCTCTTTTTCATGCTCTGGACCTAAACATGAAAAATATTCTGAGTGTACTTTTTGTCTTTTTCATGCTCATTAAACACCAAGAACAAAACATTGCATTTATTGTTGTAAGCCCCATTTCTCGTACTCAAACGGATCTTTCCGAGTGATCTTGCTTTCCTTCACACTCGTAAAACTCAGGCTAGATGTTGCTTTTGAAGGAGTGCTGGGTAGGTGGTAATTTAACCTTTTTCAGACCTTCTTGACTAAGTACGAAAAAGGTGCACCTTACTTCTTCGGAAGCTAAGAGAGTTCTTCTGTGGTTTGTTTTATACTTTTTTAGCCTCAGGAGACTAAATTGGATGAAAAAGCACCCCCCTCGAGTCTTATTTGGAGTTTTTAGACTCTCTAAACTATGAAAACACCATCGAGCATGTACTAGTTTAGGCTCGTAAAATCCACGAATCAATGCTTTATCAAGCATTCTTCTGTCTCTTCTTCGAGCTTGCCAAAAATGAAGATGGTCCCGAGTTTGCTTTCTTGGACTCGATAAAACTTTACAAGAAAGAAGGGAAGGGAATTTAATTCATATGTATTTTACATCATGGCAGCAAGTCTTGTTTCCTTGAACAAAACACCAATTTTGAGTCTATCAACAGTTGGGTCCTAGTATTTTGACCTTATCCCAATTCAGAGTTTCTTACTCCTCTAGTTGGCTTCTTTTCAAATTATATGGGGAATCTGTCAATGTCTCCTACATTGTAAATTTGTGCCATTGGTCCCTTTTGTGTCAAAATCTTCCTAAGTCACTTTTGTGTCGTGCTCACTGTTCAAGGATTAAACCTTTGTCAGCCATTCTGCAGTTGCCTTGATCTTTTGTGTCGGCCATTCCCTGGTATCAGTTCATTAAATCATGTCTTCAACGTTTCTTGTCATGAAATTTAGTACCCATTCTAGATCCAATTAGTCTTTGACTTACCTTGTGTTGGATAATGAAGGATTCCTTAATGCCTTCCTTCCAACAGATCTATTCCTATCAACTGCAACACATCTTGCTCTGGGAATGAGATTTAGAGTTTTATGACAATATCTTGGGGATTGTAGTCATCAGTGGCAATTTCCCTCGCTATTGGGTAGTGGGAATACCTTATTGTCTCCTACTCAATGGATTATTCAAGTGTTCGACTTCAAGTCCTTGTATTCACACTTGTTAGAATGTACTAGGTACCTGGGGGACCATTTTCATTAATGGCGGTTTCCCTCACATTTGTTAACGGTTCTCATCATTGACGAGTAATCAAATGGTTTCCTCCATGTTCGATTTCAACTCCTTTATTCGCATGGTTAGAATTCATACCTTTTGGGTGGTTTGGATTGAAGACCTTGGCCTGATAGTAGCATCGTCATTTTACTATTGCCCAAGCTGCGCAAGACCTTGCTACATTTTATATGACATTTTTCTGAGACATAGATCCACCTTGTATTCTTGTGGCTATGATCGATTGTTGAGCATGGATCCTCCTTGTTCATTTGTGGCCATGACTCTTTTAGATTTGATATGGTGCCTTTTTTCATATTGAGCGACCATGATAGTTTCATCAGTTATACATCTGTTGGATCCACCTGTATATTTATGGTGATGATTTGTATATGGACTTGTATGTCCCATAGATCAGTTTTTTCTGACATTTATCTCTCTTTTAGGTACCTTCATTTGAGCCTTTTGATCTTGGATTCTCTACTCTTTCCATACTCAGATGTTTCCTTTATAATGTACTTCGGTTATTGTCTTCCCCTCTAACCTCATACATTAGGGGGAATCTATTATAGCTGAAATTGACACATCTATGCCTGTGACCACTTTCCCATGATTCCATCGCATGTCGACACTTCCATAATGAAACTTCATGAAAGTCACTAAAAAACACCTAACTTGGAAGATCCATATCTTGAGTTCTATAATTCTTTTTGACCTCATCTCTACAACTTTAGAAAGATATTTTTTGTTAGCTAAAACTTTCTAGAAGACACCAAAGTCTGAAAATGCCTATAAGTACCCTAAAAATGAGCTTTTTTGATGTGTACACGAGTTTCCTTAAGGAAACCCGCATATGTACGTGAGTTGATATATATAACACTCATGTATGCCTTAAATACATGAATTTTTGCATTGCAACCCGCGTATACCTTCTCATGTATACGACTGTTGTCTCTGTGACCTAAGTACACATCCTAAAAATATGAAAAAAATATGTATTTTGAAATTCGGGTAGGTTGGGTAGTTATGCAACTGACTCCTTCAGTTGTAACTACTTTGTCTTCGACCCTAACTCTTCATAAAGCATATAAATATAGGTATGGAGGTCCATGAGAGGAGACTTGAATCTTTGCATTGTTATGCTGGAGGATTTGGAGCTCTCTTTTCTCACACCTTTTCCCTAGAAGCTTTCTCCTTGTGTTGCAGAGCTTGGAGGCTGAGTTCCTTGGAGAAGAGAAGTAGCAGAACCAGATCAAGATTTCGTGAGGTACTGAACTTGAAGAGAAGGTATACTTGTACTTGTTTTCAAGATTAATAAAGATGTGATGTCCTTCTTCTTCCCAAATCATTGTTCAATGTGTGATTGAATCTTCGTTTATGATCATATGATGATGTTAGTCAGATCATTATTTCATGTTTATTCGATTATTATTGCTTTATATGTGGTCATATTTGTTTGAGGAAGGTATAATTCATTTTGCAGGTCTCTTGGGGCGAGAGGAGCAAGAGGAGCAAGAAGAGGATTGAAGGGATGCTTGGAACAACCTTCGTTTGGATAAGGTATGAACCATTATAATCTATGAATATTGTTTATATTTGCTTGCAGAACCATTTGCATCCACCTTTCAACCCTAGTATGTTGATGGCCTCTTAAAACCTAGACATAGGAAACTTTCCTTTACAACAATACCCTATGAGGAAATCTATGGGAGTTTAAGAAAATTAAACCACGCATGTTTATTGGGAAAATTGAGAAGGGTGAAGAGGCAGAGGCTTGGTTATCTAGAATGAAAAAGTATTTTCAAATATATAACTACTTAGATGAGTTAAATGCTAAAATGGCCATCGATAATATGACCGGGAAGGAAGATATATGGTGACAAGACATAAAGAAGGTTAAAGGGATAAAAGAGAGATATGTAACTTGGAAAACATTTAAGAAACTCTTTAAAAGAAAACACTTATCAGTACAATATTATGGAGAAAAAAAAAAGAATTTTATGAACTAAGGTTAGAAGCCATGACGATGAAAGAAATATATAGTAAGTTCTTAAGCCTACTTCGTTATCTTCCCTATATAATTGATGAGAAACCTAAAATACAACAGTTCCTTGGTTTTTTTCCCATCATGTTCAAAGAACATATTGAGTATGACAATCTGAAGACGCTAGATGAATCAACGAGGAAAGAAAACTTCTGTTATGACCAAAACAATAATAAAAGGGAAGGTATACCAGCTTGGAAAAATCGAAGGACAAATAATTTTGATCCTAGGAAAAAAAAAGTTCCATAAACACACTGTAAATAACTATAGAGGGTATCAGGGTAATAGTTACAGAATTTTTAAACCCCAAGACTTTGCGATAAAAGAACATGCAATTGTTCTTAATAAAAACCCATCATAGAAAGAACTCTTAAAATGTTTGGAGTGTGGAGGGACACACTACTTTAAAGACTTTCCAGCAAGGAAAAATCATTTTAATGTTCATTCTATCCAGGAAGCAATCATAGTTGGGGACATGGTTAGGAGCATGCCTAGGATATGCATTGCATTGAAAAATCAGGAAGCAGACCACCAGACTTATATGGTTGAAATTGAAGGTATGATAAACAATAAACCTATCTTTATTTTAATTGATCCAGGTGAAAAATTGAGCTACATATCCCCTAGAATAGTTGATTTATGCAATTTTTTACATGAAAAGTTTGACAAATCATGGCTAGTATAGTTAGCCACAAGTACGAAACGGAAGGTAACTAGTCTTGTTAGAAATTGTAAAGTTATGATGAATGATTTTCTTACACATCTTAATGTTGTTAAAATTGTTGTTCTATATAGATATTCAAGAAATGATTCAAATATTATTGTTGCAATAGAAGAAGAATGAAGACACACACTAAAAAAATCAAACCACACAGGAAACAGATGAGTATAGCTAAGATAATTACAGTATCATTGTCATTCATTAAATCTAGTGTCATGATAGTTTACGTAAGTAAGAATTAGAATCTATTAGGAAAGAATTCAAATCTACCAACTGGACATGGATGTACCTAATTTACTAGCTAACTCGAGATGTCTCAATCAATATTGGAGTCCAAATAGCTAAATCCAGATGTCTAAACAACTCACAAAATCACTAATAAATAGTTAACTCGATCTAACTGAAGTAGTAGGTGAGAAAAGGCACCTAATCCACATGCAACCATGCATAACTACAGATAACTGAACTAATTGTGATCTAAGTGAATGTAACTGGAAATTAACTAAGCTTAACTAGCTCCATCTCCAACTGACTGAAGGAGGTTGGTGTCGAGACTCCCAGTGGCTCCTAAAATGTGGGGATTGACTTAGGAGGTGCTTATTATCATGCATGCACATGTAGTTAGTGGCAGATAGCCTCTAGCAGTGTTCCCCGTACTCTAGTAACTGGTACATGTTGCCCCATTAGGCCATGTGGAACCAATGGTACTAGTGGACTTAATTAATTAATTAAAACTCCTAAGTTAGTCTAAATTAATCTAATAAACAGTATGATCAAGGGAGGATTAATAATCCTAACAAATGTAAATATTCTTCCCTTTGGATCCTATGACTTATTAATAGGAATGGATTGGCTAGATGAACATAAAGTTGTGCTAAATTGTTTTGATAAAACCTTTACTTGTACTAATGGTAATGGAAACAATATAAAAGTTAAAGGGGTCCCTAGGAAGGTGACCATTAGAGAAATATATGCATTATAAATGAAGAGATTAGTAAGATTGGTTGTAAAGTATTTGTTGTCTATATAATGAATGGTAATGAAAATGATAACAAACTTAAACTAGAATACATACCGGTATTGAAAGAGTTTGAAGACATCTTCCTAGAAGAAGTCCCTGGACTTCCTCCGAAAAGAGACATTGACTTCACAATCGATCTGATACAGAGAGCGGTACTAGCATCGAAAGATCCATATCGAATGAATATAATAGAAGTTACAGAGCTAAAAACACAACTACATGAACTAATTGATAAAAATTACATTCAACCAAGTGTCTCTCCCTAGGGAGCACAAGTCTTGTTTGTGAAAAAGAAGGACGAAACTTTAAGATTATGTATAGATTACCGACAGTTAAATAAAACAACCATTAAAAATCATTACGCACTCCCTCAATTAGATGATATATTTGATCAATTCCACAGAGAAACTATCTTCTCAAATATAGATTTAAGGTCGAGTTACTATCAACTACGAATAAAAGATGAGGACATATTTAAAACAACATTTAGGACCTACTATGGTCACTATGAGTTTGTTGTGATGCATTTTGCGTTGACAAACGAACCTGCTGCATTCATGTGTTTAGTGAACAAAATATTAAGTAACCTAGATAATTTTTTGATTTTCTTCATCAATGACATACTAATCTACTATAAGAACGAACAAGAACATAATGAACATTTAAGAATAGTTTTGCAAGTACTAAGAGAACAACAACTTTATGCAAAATT
Source organism: Pseudotsuga menziesii (assembly GCA_001517045.1). NCBI lineage: Eukaryota > Viridiplantae > Streptophyta > Pinopsida > Pinales > Pinaceae > Pseudotsuga > Pseudotsuga menziesii. The sequence continues at coordinate 118,265 of LPNX010706575.1, read as the reverse complement.
CAGTAAATGTGATTTCTTTAAAGATATAATTCAGTACGTTGGAGACATAGTGTCCAAGGATGGAATCTCAATTGATATAGACAAGGTAAAGGCCATCATGGGAAGGTTGGTTCCCAAAAATGTATCTGACATCAAATCATTTCTGGGAATTACTGGATACTACAGGAAGTTCATAGAAGGCTTTTCTAACATTTCCTACCCCATAAATTCCTTACATAAGAAAGGTAAAAAGTCTGAATGGACTGAAAAATAAATGGAAATATTTATATACTAAAACACCTATTAACTACTGCCCCGATCTTAATAATTGTTGATCCATTCAAGGATTTTGTCGTATGTACTGACGCTTGCAAGGAAGGGATAGGCAGATTTTTATTACAAGACAATTATGTTGTGGCATATGAGTCCACAAAATTAAAAGAACATGAGAAAAACTATGCAACACATGATTTAGAACTTGTTTTTATAATTCACGCCTTAAAAATGTGGTGACATTACCTAATTGGAAGAAAATTTATACTTATTTCAGATAACATAAGTCTTAAATATTTATTTGACCAACAGAATTTGAATGCAAGATAGACCAGACGGATGTCCTTTTTAAGTGAATATGATTTTGAAATCAAACATATAAAGGGAAAATAAAATAAAGTAGAAGACGCTCTAAGTCTTCATGCAAATGTACTATTTGCAAGTAGCAACTACGAATCTGATTTAGAAAATCGGATTTTAAGTGTTGAAAGTTCTGATAGAGAATATCAGATTTTAAAAGAGAAGACTGCTAAAAATGAGAAAAACAAGTAAAAATAGATTTAATCCTAAACCAACAAGGATTGTCGTTGCATAAAAATAAGTTGTACATACCAAACATAGCAGAAATTAAACTTACAGTTATGAATGAGCTTCATAAAAGACTGTATTTAGGGCATCTTGGATACCAGAAAATTATCACTATGATTAGAAAGAATTTCTTTTGGCCAAATATGAAGAAAGAAGTGGTAGAATACTTAGCTCGCTGCCTAGAATGTCAACAATTTAAGGCATAGCATCAACATCCAGCAGAACTGTTGCAGCCACTATCCATTCCAGAATGGAAATGGGAAACCATTAGTATGCATCTCGTCGCCGACCTACCAAGAAATTTTGGACAACATGATTCCATCATGGTTGTAGTTGACAAATTAAGTAATACTACTCATTTAATTCCTGTTAAATATACTTATAAATCTATTAACATTGGATATATTTTCATGGAAGAGATATTCAGGATACACAGTGTACCGAAGGTAATAGTCTTGGACAAAGATGTAGTGTTTACAGGTAACTTCTGGAAATCCTTGTTTAAAGGTTTGGGCACACACTTAAATTTTAGTACTACATATCATCGACAAATGGATGGGAAGACTAAGAGAGTAAATCAAGTCTTAGAGGACATGCTAAGGATGTATGTCATGGACAACCCAGGTAAATGGGAAGATTACCTACACTTAGTATAATTTGCATATAATAATAATTTTCAATTTTATGCAGGAATGAGCCCGTTCGAAATATTATTTGGGTGGAAGTGTAATACTCCAATTTCATGGAGTAGCCTAGTTGATAGATTAATGTTAGGACCTGATTTATTAGAATATATGGAACTAACCATGAAGTAGGTACAACAAAACTTAAAGGCTTCCCAAGACAAGTAGAAAAGTTATGTTGATTTAAAGAGGACTTTTGGAGAGTTCCAGGTGGGTGATCATGTGTACATAAAGGTAAATCCCAAGAAAAGTACCTTTAGATTGGGAAAGTATACGAAATTTTCACCCAGGTATTATGGGCCATTTGAAATTCTAGCTAAAGTAGGGTCAGGTGCATACCAGTTATCCCTACCACCCAATATTAAAGTGAATAATGTGTTTCACGTTTCTATATTGAAAAGATATGTACATGATGTTTCTCATGTGATTGATTGGAATGTAATCTAGGTGGAACCTGAGGAAGAGTTCCAAGTGGGACCAAAGAGCATTCTTGATAAGAGAGCTTTTACACCAGAAACGTACCATCAGATAAGTAAGGTGCAATGGAATCATCTTAGTCCGGAAGAAGCTACTTGGGAGATGGAAAGTAATATGTAGGAGGCATATCCAGACTTGTTCCAAGAAGATTGAAAGGAGTAATAAAAAAAAAGTTATAACGCTGAGGAAGGTGTTATATTTTAAGGAGAGGTGTATGTAATATGCCATGAATTAATAATTATTATTAATTCTATGGGAAACTACTTTATTTATTATTTTTATTATTTTCGACAGGAAAGTAAAAAATAAAACAGTTTGTAATAAAAACATTTTTTATTTAATAAAATACGCTGAAGGGAGACAAAAGTGGATATAGTTGTTGAAGAGTGGTTGCTGACCCACAAGTGGAAAAAGACAAGTGGAAAAAACCACTAAGTGATAACTCAAGATGCAGGAGGTAGCATCCCCAAAAATCAGGCATGCACTCCTAGTGAGTGCTAAGAGCAGGAGGCTCATAAATGACCAAGTCTTAGGAAAAATACTATTTATTAGTATATTCATGAGCAGCAATAGGATAGAATTGGATGGGGATTAACATATGGAAAATTAAAGAGATGTCACATTAAGGATTTTTCTCTTGTGGTTCATCGAGCAGGCTTAAGGGTTCTGAAGCAAGTAATTTGGCCGCTCTGAGAGTTGGTTGGGAGGAACAATTTCTCCACTTTTGTTTTCTCATAGTTGGTGTGAGGTTCTTATTTCCTATTTTAAATGTTTGTAGAGCATGTATAAATTCTATATTGAAGGATACTAAAGTAGAATTTATCCATTTCAGTTAGTTTACTGCCATTATGCTAGAATGATTTAGAAATTCTGATTTTGCAACAAATGAATTGAATCCTCTACTTTTGGAACTGCTTTGGATATTCTTACTATGTATTTATTGTCTATATCAAATTCTGTAAATCTTCCTTAATTATGCATTATGAAATATGAATGCTGACTGAAATGATAATAGTTGTTTATCGTATAGATCCATAATTTTCAATATTGCATTTGAAATCCAATTACATAAGAGAAAACCTTAACTTATTGTTTAAATCCATAATCAACTTAGCACATTTTAGATTCATGACTGTTAAATTGTGTTCAAAACGATGGAATCAAGAAAGGTTAAGCATCAAGATAATCTTCAGATCTAATTAACTTACAGTAAAACAAAACCCCAATTGAAACCAAAACCCTTTGAATCCGCATTGTTAAAGAATTGATCTACAAGGTTAATTGTTGATCCGCAAAGATAATCAGATCGGCGACTAAGATCTAAGCTGGAAGAGGATCGACAGCTCATAGGAATTGCAGAATCCTAGTTCAAAATTTTTTGATGGCGCACCTGCAATCTGCTATTCGCATTGCCGAAAGTGTTGATTCACAAAGAAATTAGATTAATGGTCGAGATTGAAGCCACAAGAAGATCAACAACTGACAAGAGTTGTGGAATGTTGATTGTGAAACGATAATCTTATATGTTAAAGTGTGAAATCTGCAATCTGCAATACACATTATGGAAGGTGTTGATTTGCAAAGAAATTAGATCAATGGCCGAGATCGAATACGTAAGAAGATCAACGACTGACATTAGTTGCGGAAGGTTGAATGTGGAAAGATACTTTTGTAGGTTAAAGTGTAAAGCCCACAATCCACAATCCTCATTATGGAAGGTGTTGATCCACAAGGAAGTTAGATCAATGGTAGAGATTAAATCCGCAAGAAGATCAACGATTCATAAGAGTTGCAGAAGCTTCAGTATAGAGTGCACAAGGGATTAAGATCGTTGGTGGATATTGAATCCGCAAACAGATCGATGAATCACAAGAGTTGTGGAAGTTTTATTATGGAATGTATAAGTAAATCAAATTGACAGATGAGGTCAAGGTCGGAAAGGGATCGACAACTCATAAGAATTGTGAAATCTTAATTGAGAAAGCGATATTCTTTATGTTAAAAAGTGCTTTCTGCAATACGCAATCCGCATTGCGGAAGGGTAACATTATAAATAATTATGTGCTTTACACAATCCGCAATCTGCATTGTGGAAGTGGAATTGCAGAAGGGTAAAATTATAAAGAATTATATGCTTTCAGTAATCTACAATCTACATTGTCGAAGCGGAATTGCGGAAGGGTAAAATTATAAAGAATTATGGGCTTTCCATAATACGCATTGCGGAAGCGGAATTACAAAAGGGTAAAATTATAGAGGATTATGGGATTTTTGCTATCTGCAATCTGCATTGTAGAAGCAAAATTGCAGAAGGGTAAAATTTTTAATAGGTTATGTGTTTTCTGCAATCTGCAATCTGCATTGAGGAAGCAGGATTGTAGAAGGGTAATGCTATAGTGAAGTTAAGCATTCTGCAATCCTCATTGTGGAAGCGTAGTTGCAGAAGGAAACTTGTAGAATGCGGAAGGATAACTACGGAAGTAACAATAAACTTAAAAATAGATTTAAACAATGAAGTGTTTTGAAAACTAATCTTGGGAACTGGATTCTAAAGGTTTAAAAAAATGATGATTAGTTATAATGCCAAGGTTATGCAATAAACTCTCTAATGTTCAATAATTCTCTATAACAATTAGGGATTTTATTAATATGTTTGTAGATATATGTTGTAAGAATTTATTTATTTATTTATGAAATTTGAGGTCTGATACATTCTAAATGGTGCATAGTGGTAATATGGGAGTTTTATCACACTTCATAAAATGAGAATTAAGGATTAGCCACCGACAATTAACTCCAATATCTAAGGAAAAATGGTGAGGACATTTCACATCACAATGGAGATGATAATAATTAATATAACCAAACACACACACTAAACTCAAGCACATAATAGATTCAACTAACTCACATACACAAGTGACATACCAAACTCATGCACATAATAGATGCACCAATTCTATTGCAATTTGAATTTCACTAGATTAGTGCCAATTCTATTTCAATAATTTTACAAAAAAAAAGTTAGATATAGATGATGAAGATAAAATATTGAAAATACTACTTTTATATGCTTATAACCTTTAATACTACTTACTTAGATCAAATATTTGATTGTTGATCTTAAAAAATATTGTTGCAAATAAATATGGGAAAAGAAAAACTCAAAGCAGTGGTTTGTCTACTTATGAATTAGATAACCCCAAAAGCATCACAAGACCAAAATGTAAGGGTATGATACACCCTTGGAGAGCAGTGGAAGTCCTAAAGAATCCATCTTTGACTAAGGCTAGATGCTACTACAGGAGAGATTATTAGTTGGCTAGATATTTTGATCCTCAGTCAAATAAGCTTCATCTACTACAAATATATCAGAGGGTTCCTCCATTTGATTTTTGTTGTTGAGAGAGGTTCATACAATCAATTTAAAATCAATATTTTGATTCTTGGAATCTTGATCACATTCAAAAGGTTGCATATGCATGGCCTATGTTGCATATTAAGGCCCCACACATGGCATGTAAGGCTTAGAGATAGATTCCATGGACTTAGAACCTAGGTTTTAGCACCAAATTATACCCTTATCCCACATAAACATATCGAGTTTTTTAAACATTGAAATCAACACAATATCAAACTTGGAGGCCAAAGATTATGTATTGTGGGCATGTGTGATTCCTTGAGTTACAAAACATGGCATGTGATCCCCATAGAAATATATGCTATGGACAAGTTCCTTGCCTTTTATCCCTAGACCATGGCATGGGCATCAAGAAACAACCTTGGTATGTTAATTGCCAATTTATTGACATATTTCACTCATATGCCAAATATTTCCTTTGTATGGCATGTGTGGTCATTTGGGCTGCTACACATGGCCCATGAGACATTGAGGAAACTGTATGAACTTAGGCCCTAGAAGTTAATCTCAAACCATGGCTTGGTTGTAAAAAAATATTCATGATGTTATACATCCCAAAATTGCCACCATATCCCACTCATAAGCCAAAAATTCCCTCTATAAGGCCTATGTGATGGACTCGGGCCATGCGCAAAGTAATTAGGTGTCATTTATGGGTAATTATGGGTAAATGAATGGTAATTAGGGGTTGATTATTGATAATTTAGTTGTATTTTTTTACAATTATGGGTAATTAAGGGTCATTTAGGGGTAATTATTGGGTAATGAGTTGTGGTAATTAGGGCTTAATAAGGGGTCAATTATGGGATAATTAGGGGTTAATTAGTGGTAATTAGGGGTCAATTATGGGTTAAGTAGGGGAAATTAATAGTACATATGGATCAATTATAGGCAAGTAGGGGCCATTTAAGCCCAAGGGGTTATCTAAACTAGTGGTTCTCCATGGTGTTGGGAATTTAGTTAGGTTCATGGAAACATGTGCCCATTTTGAATCCTTGTGTGTGAAACATACTAGTCTACATTGATGGGTTTACTAGAGAATATGTCATCTATGAATGTTTGGAAATATCCATTGGGTTTCTCCAAGAGGTTTTCCTTGGAAAAATGTAGGGGTCATTTAGAGGTTATCGAGGGTTAATAACTGGTGAGCATGGATTATTTAAGGGTAATTACTAATTAATAAGGGGTGAACTGTGGGGTAATTAGGATTTAATTAGAGGTAATTAGGGGTCAATTATGAGTTTACTAGGGGCAATTAATGGTACGGGTCAAATATGGGTAAGTAGGGACCATTTAATCCCAAGGGCTTAGCTAAACTAGTGGTTGTCCTCAATGTTGGGCATTTAGTTAGGTTCATGGTGGCATGTGCCCATTTCAAATCCTTGGTTGTGAGGCAAACTAGTCTACATCGATAGATTTACTGTTGAATATGACATCTATGAATGTTTGGAAAAATCCAATAGGTTTCTCCACAAGGTTTTCCTTGGAAAAAAGTAGAGGTTATTTAGAGGTTATCAAGGGTTAATTACTGGTAAGCATGGATTATTTAGGGGTAATTAGTGATCAAGTAGGGGTCATTTTGGTGCAATGAGCGATAATTGGGGGTAATTAGCGGTCAACTATGAGGTTAATTAGGGGTCAAGTATACACTAATTAGTGGTAAATTTTAGTAGTGATCTTGGAGAGGATGTATATTGAGAACATACCTTAAAATAGATATTTATGGTTGGTCCTTCTAATCCTCCCCCCCCCAAAAAAGTAATGTGAATTGACGTTTTGACAACAATCTTTAAAAAACCATTTCCAAAATTAAATTCTCTTATTTTTATGGGGGTTTTTAAAAAACCTCCTTGAATCATATATTTAGGAGTAGCCTTTCTAACCCTCCCCCCTAAACGTCATGAGAATTTAACAATTGGAGGCATATTTTTACAAACCATCACCAAAAGTTAAATTCTCAATACTTTTAGAGGGATACTTTTTTAAAATCTTCCTTCAAAATGTGTTTAGGGGGGTCTTTAAAAAAAT
>LPNX010706575.1:97268-110586 GCA_001517045.1 Pseudotsuga menziesii | reverse complement strand
TGATGGACTCGGGCCGTGCGCAAAGTAATTAGGTGTCATTTATGGGTAATTATGGGTAAATGAACGGTAATTAGGGGTTGATTAGTGATAATTTAGTGGTATTTTTTTTACCAATTATGGGTAATTAAGGGTCATTTAGGGGTAATTATTGGGTAATGAGTTATGCTAATTAGGGCTTAATAAGGGGTCAATTATGGGATAATTAGGGGTTGATTAGTAGTAATTAGGGGTCAATTATGGGTTAAGTAGGGGAAATTAATAGTACATATGGATCAATTATAGGTAAGTAGGGGCCATTTAAGCCCAAGGGCTTATCTAAGCTAGTGGTTGTCCATGGTGTTGGGAATTTAGTTAGGTTCATGGAAACCTGTTCCCATTTTGAATCCTTGTGTGTGAAGCATACTAGTCCACATTGATGGGTTTACTAGAGAATATGTCATCTATGAATGTTTGGAAATATCCATTGGGTTTCTCCAAGAGGTTTTCCTTGGAAAAATGTAGGGTTCATTTAGAGGTTATCAAGGATTAATAACTAGTAAGCATGGATTATTTAAGGGTAATTACTAATTAATAAGGGGTGAACTGTGGCGTAATTAGGATTTAGTTAGTGGTAATTAGGGGTCAATTATGGGTTTACTTGGGGCAATTAATGGTGTGGGTCAAATATGGGTAAGTAGGGGCCATTTAAGCCCAAGGGCTTAGTTAAACTAGTGATTGTCCATGATGTTGGGCATTTAGTTAGGTTCATGGTGGCACGTGCCCATTTCAAATGCTTGTGTGTGAGGTAGACTAGTCTACATCGATAGATTTACTGTTGAATATGACATCTATGAATGTTTGGAAAAATCCAATAGGTTTCTCCACGAGGTTTTCGTTGGTAAAAAGTAGAGGTTATTTAGAGGTTATCAAGGGTTAATTACTGGTAAGCATGGATTATTTAGGGGTAATTAGTGATCAAGTAGGGGTCAAATTGGTGCAATGAGTGATAATTTGGGGTAGTTAGCAGTCAATTATGAGGTTAATTAGGGTTCAAGTATTACACCCCCCCTTCCCACCAAGTCCAATTCTTAGGACTTTTGAGGGGAGTTTTTAAGAACCGCCACCAAAGACCTAACCATTTTCTTTTTGGGTGGGGGAGGAGGGGGGGGTGGCCTCTTTAAAAACCCCCTCCAAAAGCCATGAGAATTGAAATTTTGGGGGCGTTTTTAAAACAACTGCCCCTAAATTTCTAATTCTCATGTCTTTTTTTTTGTTGCGGGGGGGGGGTTGTAATGTCCCCGGTTTTGACCTCGTTTGCATGATGTATATATTGTAATTAATCGTGGTGAGGAGCTCAAGGCAAAAGCCCCACCATCGATTTGGTTGTGTATGTTTCGGCAATGGGGATAATTGCCGATGGTATGTTGTGCTATCCGGCACATTATAATTTGGCATCATGTAAACACGCACATCAAATAAACTAAAACCACAACCAGCTACGGCAGTGCAACGTTGAATGAAAAGGGCATGGTTCCAAAGGATAAGGGGTGGGGGATGTCAAACCTTGGTTTATGGGGGAAAAACCCATGTTTTTCCACCTTTGTTTGTTTGTCACCTTTTGTCTCATCCAACCTCTTCCAACCTCTTTAATGTTTTGATTGGGTAGCTGAGGAGTAATGGCTGCTGGTGGTTGAGGCAATTAATGCCTTTGGGAGTGGGGTGGCAGGACTGTCAATCCTTTTCCCACCTGCCCACTCCACCCACGTCTGCCCATTATTCTCCCTCACGCAATCTTCCCTGGTCAGTTCACTCTACCACGATTTTGGTTGGTTTTCTCCTCACGCGCAGGTTTTGGGGGCGGTTTTGGTCTCACGTAGGCATTTTATTCCTCTTCACGAGTTGCTAAACGCTCAGGCACTTGCAATTCGCGTCCTCCCGACTGCTATGCATTCTCACGCAGGGAATTTCCCTCCCGTTTCTCATTTTCGTGCACAGGAGTTTCCTGGGTTTTACCCACGTCATCTTCCTCTGTGGTTTGGTGAATGGAGTGGCTGAATCCTTTCCCCATGGGTCGGATTGTGGGATTCTGCGTTGATTATTGCCCATGCCCAAGCTGGGAGTCTGTAAATTTGTTTCCAGCGTGGTCTGTGTGAGTCTTCCCATGGCTCAATTGCCTTGGACGAACTGTTGATTTTTCCCCTGCTGTAAGTGTGTTTGCTATTACGTTTGGGAATTTGTTGTGTGCCACTTCAGATTTCGTTTGCCTTGTTTAAGCTGTGACAGCTAAGTGATTGCCTGAGTGCAATGGATAGTCTTCGGACTGTGCTGGCTTGGCTTGTCTGTTGAAAGCCTGTGAAACCCAGCTATGTTGGTTTGCTGTTTTGTGCCCCCTTGGCTATGTGCAAGCCTACAATTGTCCCCTTAGTCCTTGAGGAATCATGCCCATCTCGGGGGTGGCCGCGTTGCTGAGAGACTAATGAGCACACTGGCCTATGGTTGGGTGGAACGTTGCAGCGACGTAGCTGGTTGCGGGCAAGTTCTTAATCGAAAGATAAGTGCTACTATTACTTCACCTCTGCAATTTATAATGATGTTAAATGCTGGAATGTCTATGTTTGCTTCCGCTGATGGTTTGAAGGACTGTGCATCCTTGTATGACGAATTATTCCTGTTATTTAGGATTTTAATTTCAGCATTGATCTACTCTGTTTTATGTTCATGGGGCGATTTGCCCGGCTGTGTTGATGTGTTCGTCGCGTCCTCTTGGCTGGTTGAGGGACGGGGACGTGATAGAGTGGTATCAGAGCTCTGAGTTGTAGAAGTGGGCCTCTATGGGCCAAGAAGGTGCAGTGACAGAAGGTAGAATTACCTTCTCTGTTCAGCAGAGCAGCAAAAATTTTGAGAAAATTTGGCTAAGTGTGAACAGTCGGAAGAACTGGAGAAGTTCCTACCCGCCGTTGCGAAAGGTTTCGTGAAGTTCCTGTCTGCCGTTGCGGAAGGGTTCACGGAGTTAACCTCCATCGTTGCGGGTGAGACAACGACCTTTCCATCCTCCATTGCAGGCGGCGAAGCAATCTCGCATCAGACTCGAGATCCGTCCGATCGCCAACGCCGTAGAAAGATTTAAAATTCGGCTAAGTATGGAACGGTCGGGCCATTGAAGGAAGTGAACTTCCGCCGTTGCGGAAGGATTGGTAAAGTCTCCTGTCCACCGTTACGGACGACAAAGCGATCCTGCGTCCGATCCAAGAGTCATCTGATTGCCGACGAAGAAAGAAATTTTGGGAAATTTGAAAATTTGACTAAGTGTTGGAGAAAGCGGAAGGGAGAGTTCTCCGACGTCCGACGTCACGAGAGTTGTCCGACGTCCGACGTTACGAGAGTTGTCCGACGTCCGACGTAAGTGCCAAATCAGAAGAGATGGCGAAGTGGTCATTCGCCGTTGCAGACGAATTGGTGAAGCTCCTCATCCGCCGTTGCGGATGAGTTCTCAAAGTGGAAGAATCCCGGAAGTGCCGCCGTTGCGGACGGCGGAGTGATGTTGCATCCGATTCAAAAGTCGTCCGACCACCGACGCCGCCGAAAGGTTGGAAATTTGTTTAAGTATTGGGGCAGTCGGAAGAGTTGGTGAAGTCGACGTCCGCCGTTGCGGGTGAAGAAGCAATGAGGCTTCCGATGGGAAAGTCTTCCGATGTCCGATTTGAGAGTCAGCCGACGCCCGACGTGGAAATCGTTCTCCGTGAATGCCGATCGGGAGAAGTAAAGGTCTGGAAAGCTGCCGTTGCGGAAGGTTGGAACTTTCGAGAGAGCCGATTCAGCGGGTGTGCTGATGCTTTCGAGAGCCGATTCAGCGAGTGTGCTGATGCTTCTGAGAGCCGATTCTACGGCTGTTCTTCAGTGAATTTTCAGGGTTGAAAATCAGAAAATGGCAGTGAGCTAATGCGCCAGATTGCGTGAAAACCAATGATTTACAAAAAAAAATGAGGGCGTTGCCCTCGACCCACCCTGCAGTGGCGCAGGGAAGCCACAAGGGGGCAAGCCCCCTTGACCCCCGTTGTCCCTTGAGACAGTCGTTCTTGTGAGAAGGAAAATCCTGTGTTTTGGGCAAGAGTTTGAATCAGAGGGATTTCACAAAGGACCAAAGGGATGCTGAAAATGCAGCTGCCAAAATGGCTCTGAGATCATTAGAAGACTGTGAAAATTCTACTTTGCAGTAGTGTAATGAAAATGCAAGGATTTGGTGAAAGTCTTCATTCTTAGAGGTGGTGTGGTTTTCACATCCAAGGTCGGAATGACGCATGTGAATAGGCGTTGGAAAGCTTATCCAGCAAGGAACAAGGATAAGTGACTGGAATCTGAGCATGAAGCAGAAAAGTGCTAAGGATGGCCGTTGTTGTCAAATGGACAAATATGGACAGTTGCATGCCCAGGGGCAGCAAGGACTGTGAATTCAATCAGCTGCTGTGTGGAAAAGGAATTCCACGAGAAGATGAGGGGTTTGAAAGGGAAGTTTTCATTAGACCCTATCTTGCTGATTATAACTACATTTCCTGAGTTTATGCTTGAAATGCATGAGGATATGTATTGCATGCATAGGATATTGTATGATTGGTAAGAATATTGGAATGTATATATGTATAATGAACCACTGATGATAATCATTGTTTTGATGTTGGCATTAGTGGACAAACCAACGATGACATGGACCCGGATGAATATGTTGCTAATGCTGATGAATGAAACCAGCAACCCTATGGAGAAGGGATAAGGCAACAAGTCCATGACAATAGTTGGTGAGCAAATTCCGCAATCTTCTGCAAAGGACCAACCAAATTGGTCATGTCAAGGGTGTGAGTATGACCCATGTAGGTAAGAGTTTGCTTATGACAATTTCCATGGATTGGTCCAGGTAAGAGACCTCACACCATGTGAATATTGGAATGTAGAAAGGTTTCATGCCTATATATGATAATGATATTGATTATAGTAATGCATCCTGTATGAGGTAGTCATGCTTAGGCCATGGTATGGTTGAATGCATAGTATTCCTGAATCAATGCAAGGTAGCGTTGAATGGACATGCATTAGAAAGATTTTATGAATCTTGTTGTTATGCATTGGATGTATGCCTATGAAGGGTGTGAATGACTGATTGCATAAGTGTAGGTGCAATGTTGTGATGTATGGCATGAATGCATTGAGATGAATGCATGTGGTATGCGGACTAACTAATGACTAAAATGGTGAATTAATGACAATTCTGGAATTGTTTCGAAGGTTGCTATGAATGCAGGATAGTCATGATCAATTGGCTGCCAGAAATGCTCTATTGAAGAGCAAGGTGGTATGAATGATATGCTTATGAAGTAAGGAGTATCTAACCACTCCATTTAATTGCATGAATGCTGTGACTATACCTTGCAACGTTAGTATGATGATGATTGCATGAAGTAAATGAGCTTTGAGAACACTGATGTGACTAACCTTTGAAGTATTTGAATTTTATAAATTCTGAAGATGCTTCAGTGACGGTTGTAGCAATGAGATAGCATATGCATCCATACTTACCGAGTGTTTGGTTGATGGAAGCTCATGTTTCAGGTAGATTCTTTCGAGAATGGCATTGAGAGGTAAGACCCTGACCAATGCTGGAATCTACCATGTGAAAGAGCTTGTTAAATTTGAATTGTGAATTTCAAATATTGCTGGCAACTATTAGTCACTACTGGCTTGCATAAGCTTGTGTTTGGATGTTGAAGCTTATGTTTCAGGTAGATTATTTTAAGAACGACATTGAGAGGTAAGGTCCTGACCAATACCTGAATCTACCATATGATATGCATAATGGGTTGTTAGGATTCAAATTGTGAATTTCGGATTTGAGAAATTGCTGACAACCACTAGCCATTGTTGGATTGCATAAGATTGTGTTTGGATGTTTGAAACTCATGTTTCAGGTAGATTATTCGAGCATGGCAGTGAGAGGTAAGACCCTGACCAATGCCAAAATCTACCATTTATGAGAAGAAGTCTCATGGTTGTGAAAATTAGTTGGTACGGGTTGTTAAATTCGAATTGTGGATTTCGGATTTAAGAGGTACTAACGGCTACTAATCATTGTTGGCTTGTGTGAGATTGTGTCAGGAGGGACACATGTTAAGTGGGTATTCATGTTATGATAGTAAGCATAAAAGTATAATGGGCATAGTAGTGCTGCTTACAAGAAACCCACAATTGAGCAAGTCAATTTCTGCAGTAGAGTTGCAAATTCTTATTGAATTTGATTGCTAAATGTCATTGCTTGGTTATGGAACGATCATTTGGATTGTGGTATCAGGTAATGATTGACTGTTTGGATATTTGATGAATGTGTAAGGGGTACACACTACAGGAAGACCATGTGCGATGGCCTGCAAAATCCAAACTTCATGGGAAGGTTTTCCCTTGGAAATGGGGTTCGGGTGAAACTCCATTAGACATTTTGAAAATGTCTCATCTGCACTGCATGTTTGGTGATAACATGAGTGAGATGGTATGGGTTATGTCGGTGAGACATGTGTGGATACGAACTGTGTTGGGAGCATGGATGGGGCCTTGGTTTGCTTAAACCTGGTGATTGGAAACCACACAGATAGAGCTAGAGGGCTGACTTTCTTCTCCACAACCCCGGGATAGCACTGAAAGGGAATGCAGGGCCTGAGGGACTAAGTAGCAGAGAAGGGACTGATTCCTTGTGCTGGGTGTGTGTGTGGGTGTTATAGAAGTCAGGCTAGTTCAGGTGTAGGTGTTCCTAGCTCTATAGTGAGCTTACCAGCTTAGCATTTAGTTTTTCCCAACTCCTTGATGGTGCCTAACAGATATAAAGGCATACTGCGACGGCAAATGGATAAGTGTTCTGTAACCCTTGCTATGAATATGCATGTTTAATTATTAAATTCCATATGCAGAACATGTTTTGATTTATTTCCATGATGACCGATTGCTTGAGTATGGATAGGGCCTGCATGGCACACACCGGGAATGGGTGCACACTTTTCCAATGTCGAGTCATGAAAGGGTTTTCCATATTGATTACACTCTGGGGAGTGGACGCACTCCTCGTGTCTCAATATTTGATAGTAAATGATATGAAATTTGATTACAGTTTTAGAGCAATGATGCTGATGAGCTGGCTTGTATTGCTTGTGTTGCTTGTGTTGACAAGTAAAGGTGAAGGTAAATGGTTGATATAAGTGTATTGTTGATATAAGTGTATGTTGGTATAAGTGCATGTTGATATAAGTGTATGTTTCATTGTTGACATAAGCGTATGATGGGCTGTGATATGCCTAAGGATCCATAGTAGATCCTAGACCTGGAATTGGTCATGATAAAGTTCCAAGCCCAGTTGACATGGTTATGTACTGGCTGGACATTAATTATTCGATGTTGAGGAGAATCCTGCGTGCTGACCTAACATCTAAGTCCATAGGCGATCCCAAGGCTTGCAAAGCGAAGCAGGATCCTGTGGACGAACGAGGAAACGTACAATACAGATAAGTATTGGATTATTTTGCTTGTGAATATACATGTGTATATGATTTGGTTATGATGTTTTAAAATCTTTCTTTAGAGATAAAACTGATGAGAGTAAACTGAACATGTGAATCTATTCAATGTTGGATATAGGTATCGCTGGAAGCGAGAACTATGAGAGCATCCTAGGGGTGCATGTGGACATGTGACTGTCCTGGAAAGCTCGGAATGAGCGGTAATGAAAAAGGTGCTAGTAGGACGAGGGAGTCCTAGCAGCCGAGACAAACCATGTGGAGAGACTCCATGGTTTAGAGGTCTAGAATAGACCAAAGACACTAAGCGTCATGACCAAGAGAGAGATTGGTCCATCATTCACGGTAAAGTGAAAGAGGCTGAGAGCATGAAAAGCCACAGCGATGGTGTGGGTTCCAGGATGGAACAAAACAAAGAGGGGAAAAACTCTTACTGCTCTCTCTTGTTTTTTGATTATACATATATATATATATATATATATATATGTTTATGCATTGTGAAACAAAGGATTGTTGAATGCATGTATGATTGAGAATGAAATGTGTGTGTTTGCTTAAAGTAAATTTGTGAATGCTGGAATGGTTAATTCCCTGCCCAAGAATGGACATGAAGGAGCTCATGTGCCTGTTGGGGAAGGCATGAAAAATATGAAAGTTTCCTTAATGGAACTTGGACTGTCATGCCAATTGGGTAATTAACTAACTGATTTTGATATCTGTATTATGCTTGGTCTGAAAGACTTTCAATGGTGCATTCCACAGGTGAGAAAAGTGAAACCAGGTGGTGCACGTTGATTATGGCAGCAGATCAAAAGTTATTGGACTTGGATGGAAGTCTCCTTCAAATGATTTCCAAGACCCAAGAGAATCTTGGGGAGATGCTCAGGATACAGAAAAGGCAGAGTGAAATGAACCACCGTATTTTGCAAGACTCTATGGGTTTGCAAAGGGAGGTGAAAATCCTTCTGGGGGCAATTAGCAAAGGAAAGGAAAGTGGATCAGCAATGGGACATTCATCCAAGCGACCCGATAGGAAACAGTCCAGGCATGAAGACTCAAAGGAAATTGAGCAGGTAAAGATGAAGCAACCAGTGAAATGCTGGAGATGCGGAGGACATCATTTACGCCGGGACTGTCCAATGTGGGAACATGATGAAGGCGATAGCCGCAAAGTTCCTAGACTTCGGGATCAGCAGGAAGCTGTAAACCAGCAGGAAAAGCCGAGAGGCTTGGTCATGAACGTTCAAAGTAGATGATTGAACATGGGACAGATCTGCAATTTTGAAATTTTGATGTGCAATTGTATATGTATTGTATATATGTAATGGAACACCAAGGACGGTGTTATTCCAAGGGGGAGGGGAATGTAATGTCCCCGGTTTTGACCCCGTTTGCATGATGTATATATTGTAATTAATCGTGGTGAGGAGCTCAAGGAAAAATCCCCACCATCGATTTGGCTGTGTATGTTTCGGCAATGGGGATAATTGCCGATGGTATGTTGTGCTATCCGGCACATTATAATTTGGCATCATGTAAACACGCACATCAAATAAACTAAAACCACAACCAGCTATGGCAGTGCAACGTTGAATGAAAAGGGCATGGTTCCAAAGGATAAGGGGTGGGGGATGTCAAACCTTGGTTCATGGGGGAAAACCCCATGTTTTGCCACCTTTGTTTGTTTGTCACCTTTTGTCTCATCCAACCTCTTCCAACCTCTTTAATGTTTTGATTGGGTAGCTGAGGAGTAATGGTTGCTGGTGGTTGAGGCAGTTAATGCCTTTGGGAGTGGGGTGGCAGGATTGTCAGTCCTTTACCCACCTGCCCACTCCACCCACGTCTGCCCATTCTTCTCCCTCACGCACTCTTCCCTAGTTAGTTCACTCTACCACGATTTTGGTTGGTTTTCTCCTCACGCGCAGGTTTTGGGGGCGGTTTTGGTCTCACGCAGGCATTTTATTCCTCTTCACGAGTTGCTAAATGCTCAGGCACTTGCAATTCGCGTCCTCCCGACTGCTATGCATTCTCACGCAGAGAATTTCCCTCCCGTTTCTCATTTTCGCACACAGGAGTTTCCTGGGTTTTACCCACGTCGTCTTCCTCTGTGGATTGGTGAATGGAGTGGCTGAATCCTTTCCCCATGGGTCGGATTGTGGGATTCTGCGTTGATTATTTCCCACGCCCAGGCTGGGAGTCTGTAAATTTGATTCCAACGTGGTCTGTGTGAGTCTTCCCGTGGCTCAATTTCCTTGGACGAACTGTTGATTTTTCCCCTGCTGTAAGTGTGTTTGTTGTTACGTTTGGGAATTTGTTGTGTGCCACTTCAGATTTCGTTTTCCCTGTTTAAGCTGTGACAGCTAAGTGATTGCCTGAGTGCAATGGATAGTCTTCGTACTGTGCTGGCTTGGCTTGTCTGTTGAAAGCCTGTGAAACCCAGCTATGTTGGTTTGCTGTTTTGTGCCCCCTTGGCTATGTGCAAGCCTGCAATTGTCCCCTTAGTCCTTGAGGAATCATGCCCAGCTCAGGGGTGGCTGCGTTGCTGAGAGACTAATGAGCACACTAGCCTATGGTTGGGTGGAATGTTGCAGCGACGTAGCTGGTTGCGGGCAAGTTCTTAATCGAAAGATAAGTGCTGCTATTACTTCACCTCTGCAATTTATAATGATGTTAAATGCTGGAATGTCTATGTTTGCTTCCGCTGATGGTTTGAAGGACTGTGCATCCTTGTATGACGAATTATGCCTGTTATTTAGGCTTTTAATTTCAGCATTGATCTACTCTGTTTTATGTTCATGGGGCGATTTGCCCGGCTGTGTTGATGTGTTCGTCGCGTCCTCTTGGCTGGTTGAGGGATGGGGACGTGACAGGGGGGGGGGGGGGGGGGGGGGGGGGGTTTCTAAAAGCTGCTTTCAAGTGCTGAAAAATGGACTTTTGGGGGTGGTTTTATAAAAGTCGCTCCCAAAAGTCCAATTCTCTGGATTTTTGAGGGGGGGTTTTAAGAACCACCCCCAAAGATTCCCCAAATACCTAAAAAAACTATTTTTTTTGGGGGGGGAGGGGATGGGGGTTAGCAAATCCACCCCCAAAAGGGTATCTAATTGTAGTGTCTCTTTAGCCATAGTTTTGTATTCACAAAAGGTTCCAAGTGCATAGTCTTGGATAGGAAATGCTATGCTACAAACTTGGGTATCTAATGACTCTATCCTATCTTGGCCATGTGATAAACATATAAGCCCCTCCTCCTCTTTGGTTTGGGGCACATTGTCTATGTAGAATTTATTGGTGTTGTTAAGATATTAGAATAAGGATATTCCTTTTGGTGATTGAGACTATTTAGGATAAGGATATTCCTTTGGGGATTGCGCCTATTGCTTGCTCATGGAAACAAAAACCCCATTACAAACATGATCCTTGAAAATATTTCCCTTCGTTGATGGATATAAAACTAAATTTTAATATATCAACATGAAACATTATCATTTATAAGACCAACATTTTTACCTCTATAATAATGAAACCATTACTAATAGGGGATTCCATGCACTAAGATGACCCTAGATTGTGACATACCATAAGTGCATGATATATTTCACTACTTATTTCTCCCATGGAGAGTCCAATATACCAATATAGACCTAGACCCTTCACCACTAAACTACATCACACATCCTTCTTACCACTATTCTACATCACATTGATGCATGCATTTTTTTAATTTTTTTTTTTAATATTAATTTTTATTTTTATACTTACCATCATGCCACAACATACTAATACATAGACCTAAATCTTTCACCACTAAACTACATGACACATCCTTCTTACCACTATTCTACATCGCATGTATTCTTACTTTTATTTTATTTTTATTAATTTTTTATTTGTATACTTATTATTATTATGACACAACATATGTACATTTTTATTTTTTAATATTTTTATTATTATTATTTTATTTTTTACTTCTATTATTATTATTTTTAAATACAAATGGTACTTCTCCCCAATTAAACTGAACTATACATGTAGATTTCGTGATATCGTCTATCGGATTTCATAGTTGAGGTCTGCGTTGTTGTGTTTCCTTCAATGAAATAACTAATTTGGTCAAAATTTGGTTCCAAATAAAGGTAATCCGAGTGTTAAAAAGAGGCATTTACATGCTATGAAATCTACACATGATTTGAATGAATGACCAACCATATATCACTATTGAATTTTGGTGAGTCGTCTGTCACAACTGAGCCCGACCATCATATTCCAGCTCCACCTCCACTTCCAAGGAGAAGCTCTGCCCATCTCTCCTCCAAAAACTCCGATGCAGAAGAAGAAACGAGGCAGGAGGCACCCACAAAATCCCAAAGAGTTCAATTTCCCCATGCCTGCAAAGAAAGGTTAGACAAGATTACTGCATCTTTGGATTTCAGAACTTTGGGATTCACAGTCGATTATCTATTACCCACGCTTCAGGGAGCCAAGCTCATCACAGAGCTCACCAGAGATCTGGGCTACGGCAATGGTGACCAAACCATCGATTGGTTACTTGTTAAGGTGCGAACCAAACAGTTTCTGGATTTCCAAAATGAACGCAGACAGCTCAATTGGTTATTGCCAACTGAAATAGAGCGTTTACAAGAGCTCACTCGAGAACTGGGCTTTGAAAGAGGTGGACAAACCGTTGATTGGTTATTGAACATCACATCCAAGGATTTTTTAATGCTCACCCAATTTCTTGGCTTCCAAGATAGTGCAAACACTATTGAATCTTTGATGGATTAGGAAAAGTCCTCCATTGTGATCGGATTTGGAAGACACGGTGCATTTTCCGGTAATGTAGGGTACTCAGGGACATATTCATCACTGGAAAACCGTCCATTCCCTACTCCACATTTTTCACAAAATCCACAAGGGGTCACACCAAAATCTTTTAAAGGAACTCTTTCCACACCGACAAACCCCACAGGAGTGGATGGAAGCAATACTACATGGTATTATTCAAATCCTCATAGTTCCATTCCCACACATGGTAGACCCACACTGATAGGTGGACTAAGAGGAGTAAGAGGAGGCAGTATTCCCACAATGACACCCACAGGAGGAGTAAGACGAGGTAGTACTACATGGTTTCCTTCAAATCCTCCTACTTCCAATTTCACACCCAGAGGTGGACTAGGGGGCACTATTCCCACACTGACACCCACAGGAGTCAGTACTACATTGTATTCTTCAAATCCTCATTCTTCTATTCCTGCACACACAAGTGGAGTAGGAGAAGGTGCTATTCATACACCGACACCCACAGGAGTAGAAGGAGACAGTAGTACATGGTATTCTTCAAATCCTTATGCTTCCATTCCCACACCCACACCCACAACAGCACCCGTACCCGTATCCGTTCATAGCAGCACGTGGCCTATTCCTATAACTAATACTTATTTCAATGGATTCCTTGGTGGACAATCCCAAATGAAGGGAGATGGCCAATTTCAGGAGGGCTACGTGTCGAATAATGGTATGTTTAATTCATCAAGAATGATGCAGCCGATGGCTCATCCTCAAACTCAAATTAGCTCTCGCGACTACCAGGGAGAATCACAACAAGAAAATCTAGAGGATATTCAATTTCAGAACAGAGTGGATAGCAGACTAAAAGGAAGAGGTCAAACAGAAGATTATCGACCTGCCAGCACTGGAAATACTGTTGGATCGGGAGTGGGAGTTGGAGTATCGACACCAATAATCCCTGCATAGCAATCAATAAATAGCCATCCCAATCATAATCCCTGTTG
>LPNX010706575.1:31768-94956 GCA_001517045.1 Pseudotsuga menziesii | reverse complement strand
TTAGATGACCAAATCTTGCATGCCACAATGAGCTAGATGACATATTACCTTCTCCATGCTGAGAGAGGTAGGCATAGTTCTGAAATCTTGCGGATGAACTAGTGTTAATTATGGTGAAAGGACAATTAGAGGGGATCAAATGCAGGCACCTCCTCAGGGAAATCAGTTAATATCCTAAGGCTCTAATTCTGTTCATGAACTTGGAGGAACCTGCAAGGCACAAAACTGTCGTCCGGTCATGCAGTCGACTGTATAGAAGCGTCGTAGAGCTTCAAACCGCACTATTTGTATGATCTCCTTGTCTCCAAATCCTAATCCTACCCAGGGAATACATAACCAAGTACAGATTCCAACTGGTCACATTTGAATGGAAAGAAGGATGGAGGGGTCACATGAGGCCAATCAATTAGTCCACAGTCATTGGAACTAAGGCCAATCACCGTCCACTAAATTTCTCATTGATATACGACGTAGTGAAGGCAATGAAGAGACAAACGTGGCAGGGATGCCTTTCATGATGAATCAAACACTGGAAACAGGAGTGCAGAACAACAACCATCAAATCCTGTTAAATGATGCCTGGCCACTTACCGGGCTTAACGAAATCCATCTTCATGAAGAATATGAGAATCTAGATGAGAAGAAGCAGGAGATTAATAAGTTTCTAAATATTGAAACTGACACTCAAATAGAGAAAAAGCAGGAGGGTGATGAGTTTGGGAATATTGAAACTGAAAAAAAAGATGAAGCAGGAGGTTAATGTGTTTGGGAATATTGAAATTGAAACTGAAACAGAGAAGAAGAAGGAGGTTAATGAGTTTGGGAATATTGAAACTGAAACTCAAAGGGAGGATGGAATGAAGGATCTCCAGGGACAGCAGCAGCTACAAGATTTCAGTGAATATAAAAATTAGATTTCCAGTAGAGCGTTGGGTTTGATGCAATCGGTATGACATTTTATGTATGCTGGTTTGTATTCCACAGTAAGGATTGTGTAGGATGAAAGTATCAGCCTGTATCATTTTTGTGAATTTCTATTTGCTGAAGGCTATGACTTTTTATGTATGCTAGTTTGTATTCCACCGTAAGGATTTTGTAGGATGAAAGTATCAGCCTGTGTTATTTTTGTGAATTTCTATTTGTTGTGGTGGGCTGGATGATAATTCATTTGTGTTTTTTCATATTTAATTTTGATGACGTGGAAATTTTAAATACTTAATTTCTGTTTTTCATATTTAAGTTAGATTATTTATTTGAAAAAACATCTTGTAACCATATTTTGGCTGGTAACATGCCAAGTCATAACTAAAAATTTAAATTTGTATTAAAGATCATGAAGGGGTATGGGATGTAGTTAAAGTGTTATTGCCTTTTACTATTTGTATGTAATTTGTATAAAGGATCATGAAGGGGTATGGGATGTAGTTAGAATGTTATTGCCTTTTACTATTTGTAGAATGGTGGGATAAATTAATTGATGTCTAAGTTTCATTATATTTGGATTTTGGAAAAGATGTGTATTTTTTATTTTTACTATAGAATGAATATTTATTTATATTTGTTTATGTATGTATTGTATGTATTGTTGTTTTTAGATCAAATGTCTATACATGTAACATTTTAACAATTTTACATGAAGACATTATGGACATACAACATGCAGCTCATAATACTTGTTTGGGAATCTTGTAGGATCATAACCTTGTTGTTTATAACCTTAACTAAAGAATTTTGCAGGCTCAAGTCTTTTGCTATGTGGGAACTGAAACAAGGTTATGAGCCTAAAATATTCTTTTAATTCTTTTAACATTCCATGAATACTTCATAAAGATGTCAAGAAAATAAGACATTCACCACATAATTTGTAACAAATTGAGAATGAATAGCTTCATTTTAGGCTTTGTATTATACTATCTACAAAGTAATATAGAGAATTGAAGAGATGGAGATACAAAAAGAAAATAGGACATTCTACGTAGTCAAACTAAGAATCCTTCAATGCTGGGTCACAAAACTAATGTTGCATTACACTTTCCAATCATTCATCAAACATAGTTATGAGAAGTTACACTTAGCTAAAAAAAATGTCGAACTATCGTCTAGAGGTTATAGACCTATTTATAGTCTTTTTAAAAATAACAAAATTATGTTTGATAACATATTATAGTTACAATATAGCCTTTCATAACAGTATTAACAAAAAGGACAAGGTCTCTATGTTAACTGCCTAGATGTTGATTGGATTGACGTGGAACTTGAGAAGGAATTTGTTGAGGCAATCCTAGATTTGGTTGATGTGTCTTCTAATGAGGATGAGAAGATGGAATTCCTATTGAAAATTGTGGAACTTCAACTCTAGCCTGTTTCCTGAGTTGCAACACACGCATGACATTTTCCCACTCCTTCTGTCAAAACCCCAAATTTTCACAAAAAATTTAAAATTTTGAAATAACATAAAATGTTGGAACTGTGGTTTACTAATAGTTAAAGGTTAGCAATAATCGAAACAGTTAATAGATTAGTTTTACATAATCTGAATTATATTATCTCAACGGTTCCTTTTTGAAACAAGATTTAGTTTAACTTGCGCATTTCTTTTACTTTCAGTTTTACTGATGAAATTTATTTATGACAAGTATGTGGAATCTGATTTGGAATCCGGGGCTTACTTAGCATTTATGCTAACGTAGAAAGATTACTTGTTCTTACAGGTTTACAGGTATGCTTGAAATATTGAATGCTTTAGTTTTCATAGAGTATCCAGTAGTGTTTCTATTTGCAACTAAATAAGCTTAGTAAAATAAGCTGCTGTATTCCAACAACTTTCATGAGGTAAAAATAGTTTGTTTTCTTCAGTTACTCTTGTAGATGAAGTTCAAATGATTATATTTCTTTCTTTAGAGTACGAAGTGACAATGAATAATTCTTTGGCTTTGCACTTTTAATCTTATCTGCTTGATATCTATTAATTTTTAAAATGCACCCCTTGGTATACTATAGTACATTTCTTACACTAAATTACTGTCTCTAAACAGAGGTTGGTGTTTCCTTATAAAGTCAACCTTCTATTTTAAGTTAACTCCATTATTTTGGTAAAAGCATGAAACTATCCTACCAATGTAGTTATGTTTGAAAAGTGGATCAGCCAAATGCTGAAAGATCTAATCGGTCTGAACTATGTAAAGAATCATAGGAATTTTATTACATTACACTTTGCCACTTCACAGTTGCTATCATTTAATTTGATAGATTCTAAGACTTATAATCATGCATAAACTATTTGTTTATCAACATATAATTTTTTAATAGCGTTGCACTTGCAAATTATCTATGAATCTACCTAAACGATGCGATGCCATGTTTTCAATTTAAATACTGTTGATAGGATGTAACAAGCATACAATGCAATGTAATAGTAACTATAATTTTTAGATAGTTGTTATACCATTCAACTAGACTAGTCATATGCTAACCATCACACATTTGACTAGAATTGTCAATGGAAAAACCTAGATAATAATACTTTTATATCATAGCATTGTTATTACTATATACCTCTACACTCTAAAAGGGTTGATACATATATATTTTATACATTTCTCAACGTTAATTTCTTAGCATAAACTTTAACATTGATATATAACCCAACGATAATTACTAGCATAAGCTTACAATGTTGCTCACCAAATTTGATGCAAGGACTTTGGGTCACGAGACTATAAGATTATATTTATGTGCTATGTCAATGTTACTATAACGTTGCATTTCCACGCCAATGATGAGCTAATCACTATACGTTAAAACAAATATCGTAAGACATGATATCCAAGCAAACTATATTGTTTATATGTTGTTTGATGAAATGATTTGGGAAATAATTGGTTATTAAATTAATCGTAGGTGACTATGGAAAATCGACCCACTGCATGATTTTTATTATTGATGCCACATGGAAATTTCTTGGCCATGCATTGGTCATATAAATATCCATCAACCCTAACCCTTGGCTTATTCTAGTTCTGACTTTTGCGCTTGCGCTTCGGGATGCTCTGCAAGCTCCCATGGCGGTCGTGACTGAAATTTAGTTACAATGGCTCTAACGTTTGCTTTTGTCGTGCCTTACTCCCTTGAGCTGGTTTGTTACCCGCTTCCACTGTGATTTTTTTTATTTGGTTAGGGTTCACTGCTCTCCTTGCAATTATCTTTACAGCCCGCCTGTAGCTCCCTTTGCTACTCTTCTATCATTGTCTATCACTGGTGAACGGTTGAGCTCAACATGTCTGATTGTTAAGCTCTTTCATTGTAGTGTTTTGGAAGCTAGGGTTTTTACCCTATTTAACTTGTAAGATAATACTTTCTTTATTGCTAATAATTATATTAGATTACTATTAATAGAATTTAAGACTGTTTCCAGTCATGATGCTTCTATTTAATGACTCAAGGATTTCCAAGTTAGGGTTTCCTGAAAGTAATCTCCGTTTTTAAAAGATTCCTTCAGTTTGCTTAAGTGAGTTCTTAATTTGTAAACAATATTGTTTATGTCGATACTATTATTTGTATATACTATAATTTCCTAAGTTTGTATTTGTACATATATTTTATTAATAAAGACTGTGACCAGTTTTGCATTAGTTTGGTTTATTCAATGATAATATTTCTAAGAGCTTAACTATTTCTCTTTTAGATTACAAGGAAATGAAATAAGGGTTTTGACCTTGTAATCACTCCTTTACATGTATAATCTGTTTGTAAAGTTTTCAGAACAATTCCTTGTTAAAATAATCATTTAATCAAATGTTAGTTACTATTGTATTTGAGTTTGTTTTATTATATAAAATACCGATAAGATTACTTAAGTTCTTTGTTAAGATGTTCTTCATCTCAGTAATAATTTGTCTTTTTAGAATTTAAATATATTAGTATACCCTTCTTAGGGTTCGAATATTGGCAATTTAAGTCAATCAATAGTATCGGTAAATAAACTAAATAAACCATACTGAAAAATATTTGCTTAGCAGAATAAGATATGTGTTTTATTTGGGTTGTTTCTATTTCCTTGATTACTGGTTAATAATATGATTTCCAAAGTAAAGTACTATGTAAAAGTAATAACTTATCTATTTGAATAACTCATTATGATAATAAACTGCTATCTGTAAAGTATTATGGCTATTTGTTTTCTAGCATTCTTACAACAACAATCTAGTTAAACCATAAACTTAACTAACATGATATTACTCTTCTCCGATAACAAGCTACATGCAGAAATAGATTATTCTAATATTATTGAATGCATAATACAACTATTCATTTCAGATTTCTATCATATCCTACATCTACCTAATTACACTGCCTGTGCTGGAGTAAGGCCTAGTCCATTCCAGATGTGGAAAAACACAGGTTAGGATTATTTTTCATCAATTACAGATTCAATATTTCAAATAACTAAAAGATTACTATCTCTATCAGATTACTACTAAACATTTAACCATTCATTAATCAGTCAGTATCAGACATAAACTTTTAACACAGTAAAATAAAAGACTGTAGAACCTGTTTAAACTGGACAACAACAGCGCTGGGAGGTCATTCCTCCCTACCAACACCTAGAGAGCACTCAAACAACATCTCCTCAGGACCCTCAAGCCTGTTCCTGGTCTCCTTGGATGAGAACAGGTGGAGCAAGCAACAATATACTAGTCCAATGACTCAGTATTCACTCTGCACTCAGCAGTAAGATCCTTCAGCTGAAAAGTTGCACTAGATCACTTTTGTAGTTAACCCCTCAAACACCTTCCACAAAATTCCCTTCCCAATGAAATTCTCTGAAGTACATTCAGCTGAATGATCCTCCTCTTGGAATGAGCAGCCTCAGCTCTCTTCAATGGGCATTTTTATTAAGATTGCCTAGGTCTTTTGGATCAATTGTGATTAATTGAGCCACCTGCTCTGATCCCACTTTCTTGGGGGATCATGACCCGAAATGTAGGGAGGTTTCCACCTGCAACATTGGAAGTGTTTGAGGATGCTGCCACTTGTCTATTTTCTCTCCACCCAGTGTCCTCCACCAACTTGACCAGTAAACACTCTTTTAATAGCTCTCCCAAGCTGTTGTCTCCATTTTTATTTATTTATAATTAAAATATTCAGAATTACATTCAACATCCTTGACTCTGCTGAGTCATCAATTACAACCTAGCATAAATATTAACATATTGTCTTGAAATAAAATCAAATATGATAATATTATTTTTGCAAAATTGGGGCATGTGACATACACACCCCCTTAGAATATAACATCGGCCTCAATGTTATTTATTCTTCATCCCCAGAATTCTCCTAGAATAGAATTGGATATGCATCTCGCATATTACTTTCCAATTCCCGGGTGGCTTCCTGTGGACTAAGGTTCTTCCATTGCACCTTCACCTGTCCAATGGTGCGGTTCCAAAGTGTGATCTCCCTCTGCCTGAGGATATAGTCTGGTTCCACCAGAAAATCTCCTTCTAATTCCACCTGTACATCATTGCAGTTACCAACATGAGCAGCATCATGAACATATTTATTTAATATGAAAATGTGAAAAAAATTATGTACTCTTAAATTTGGTGGTAATGCTAATTGATAAGCTACTTGTCCAATCCTAGATAGAATTTCAAATGGACCACAGTAATGAGGTGCTAATTTTGCACAACTCCCCAATCTCAGAGAGCTCTTTTTGGGCCTTACCTTAATGAACACAGGTTCACCTACCTGAAACTCCTTTGGAGTTATTTTTAAGTCTTCTTGACTTTTTTGCCGATCCTGTGCCACTTTCATATGTCCCTGCACTTGTTTTACAATTTTTTCCATTTCTTTTAACAGTTCAGGACCTAATACCAATGTATCCACTGGATTAATCCAAGAGATAGGTGTATTACATTTCCATCCATATAAAATTTCAAAAGGACTAAACCTAGTTGATGTTTGATCATTATTATTATAAGCAAATTCTACCAGATGTAAATAATCCTCCCATTTACCTGGCTGGTCTTTCACATACATTCTTAATAGATATTCCAGTACTTGGTTTAACCTTTTAGTTTGTCCATCTGTTTGAGAATGGAATGCATTACTAAAATTTAATGTAGTGTTTAACCCTTTAAACAGAGACTTCCAAAAGTTTCCTGTAAATTTAGGATTTTTATCTGAGATTATGATTTTTGGTACTCCATGCAATTGAAAAATCTGTTTTAGAAAAATATTAGCTATGTTTGCAGCTTTAAAAGTAGTCTTAAAAGGTATAAAGTGAGCTTCTTTGCTTAACTTATCAATTACTACCATGATAGAATCATTCTAATTTTGATTTTTAGGCAACCCAGTAATAAAATCTAGACTAATTATCTCCCATTTCCATCTAGGAATGGGTAATGGTTGAAGTAATCTAGCTGGGTGTTGATGTTCAGTTTTTACCTGCTGACAATCGAAACACTTAGCAATATACGCTGCTACTTCAGTATTCATATTTGGCCAAAAATACTTTTTTCTTAACATAGTTATAGTCTTTTGATAACCTGGATGGCCTGAATATGGAGTTTTTAAGAATTTCATCTAGAATTAATAGCTTAACTTTAGGTACATTAGGCACATACATTTTGTCTTTATACAGTAAAAATTGTTTTAAATTTAAACTGTAACCTTTACTTAAGCTTTCTATTGGATTTTCTTTGGTTTTAGCTTGCAAACTTTGGTAAATTTCATCCTATTCTATTCCTTCTTTAAGTTGTTCATCCAAATCTATAGCATAAGTGCTGATAGCTACTGCAAAATTTAGCCTTGCATTCCTACTCAATGCATCAACATCTTTATTTTCTTTACCTTTTATGTGCTGAATTTCAAAATCATACTCGCTTAAGAAAGCTAACCATTTAGCTTGTCTGGCATTTAAATTAGGCTAATTTAACATATACTTCAGTCCTTTATTATCATTCATTAAAACAAATTTTCTCCCAATTAGGTGATGTCGCCACATCTTTAAAGCATGTATAACAACTACTAATTCCAGATTGTAAGTTGCATAATTCTTTTCATGAACTTTTAACTTTCTAGACTCATAGGAAATAACATGCCCTTCTTAAGTTAGCACACTACCTAAGCCATCATTATAGGCGTCTATGCACACTACAAATTCTTTATTAGGATCAGCTATTCTTAAAATAGGTGTGCTGGTTAATAAAGTTTTTAAATTTTTAAAGCTTTCTTCGCATTTCTGATTCCAGTCGAACTTCTTTCCCTTCTTCTGCAAGGAAGTTATCGGATTTGAAATCCTCGAAAAAACTTCAATGAACCTCCGTTAGTAACCGGTAATGCCCATGAAGGATCGAACATTTGTCACATCCTTAGGAACTGGCCAATCTTCAATTTCCCTGATCTTTTCAGGATCTACTGAAATGCCTTCCTTGGTCACCACATGACCTAAGTACTGAATCTTATCCTTAAAGAAATCACATTTACTAAACTTTGCAAAGAGTTGATGATCTCGCAACTCTTGCAAAACAATTTTTAGATGTTCTTTTTGTTTTTATTCAGTTTTTGAATAGATTATAATGTTGTTGATAAACACGACCACAAACTTATCTAAATATTTATGCATAATGTTATTCATTAAACACATGAAAACAGATGGGGCATTAGTAAGCCCAAATGGCATGACGACAAATTCGTAATGACCATATCTAGTTTTGAAAGTTGTCTTAAAGATGTATTCATCTTTAATCCTTACTTGATGATATCCAGACCTTAAATCTATTTTTGAAAACACCATGGATCCATGTAGTTGATCAAATAGATCATCAATGTGGGGTAACAGATATCGATTTTTAATGGTCATCTTATTTAATTGACGGTAATCTATGCAAAGTCGCATAGTTCCATCCTTTTTCTTAACGAAGATGACAGGGGCCCCCCAGGGAGACACACTAGGTCAAATATACTTTTTATCAATTAGTTCTTTTAATTGAGACTTTAATTCATTAAGTTCCAATATGTTCATTTGATAAGGGGCCTTTGAACTAGGTACTGCACCTGGTACTAGTTCAATGGTAAAATCCAATTCCCTTTTCGGAGGTAGTCCCGAAATTTCTTCAGGGAATTCATCAATATATTCTTTTAAGACTGGTATGTCTTCCAACTTTAACTTATCTATCTTGATTAGACTCTCTTCATCAGTTATGGTTACTACATAAGCTTTACATCCCTTCCTAACAGCTCTTTTAAGCTGTAAAGTAGAGATCTGCCTTATAGTGGTTTTTCTAGGAATTCCTTTTACACTTACTGGTTTTTCGTCACTGTTTAAACATGTGAAGGTTTTATCATAACAATTTAGAATTACTCTATGTTGTTCTAACCATTCCATACCAATTAACAAATCATAAGAACCAAGAGGCAAAACATTAGGCTTGACAAACAATTTCAAAATGATCTATAACTGCTGCACATTCTTTTACAAAACAAGTTACCTTTCTTTTAGCACCAGTGGCTAACTGAACCAACCAATAATTCTCAAATTTTTCTACCATTTTAGGTGCAATATAACTAAGATTAGCTCCTAGATCAATCAAAATAGTTACAAGGGTCTGATTTACCATACCTTCTACTTCCACCATGGAAGTTTGATATTATGCTTGTCGATTCTCCAAGGATGCGTTGATTCTGGGCATGGTCCTTGCTAAATCCCCAATGGTCATCTCCTCCTTTATAGTATGAATGTTTCTAACAGTCTTCTTCCAATTAGGACAGATTGAAGCATAGTGTGGGCCATTACACTCCCAACACTTGATAGGCTCTTTGTGCTCAAAGTTCTTGGTAAAATTTTCATGATTATTTGCAAATTCCTTACCTTTAGAATTATTCTGGTTGTTGGGTGTATTGTTCTTATTTCCTTGGAAGTTCTTGTTATTAGGATAATTTCTGGCCTTATTGTTCTTAGAATTTCTATTGGGCATAAAATCCTTCTTCTTTTTTTCATATTGATTATTATTTTTCTTGGATTTTCAGTTGGCTAATATTTCCTTCTTTCGATTCTATTCAATACAAAAGTTAGCCTTCCTCATAGCTTCTTCCAAAGTCTTTGGATTCTCATATTCAATCCTGTATTTAATATGATAAGGTAGACAGCTGAGGAATCACTGTACCTTTGGTTTCTCATCTACAAGGTATGGTACATACCTAAGTAGACTTAAGAACTTGCTATTTATATCCTTCATTGTCATTGATCCTAACTTCAACTCATACAACTCTTTTTCTCTCTCCTCATAATATTGCTCAGATAGAAATTTCCTTTTAAAATAGCTTTTAAAGGTACTCCAGTTTACATTCTTCTCTTTTATTCCCTTAACTCTTTTCAAATCCTGCCACCAAATGTTAGCCTTTCCTGAGAGGTTATAAATAGGCATTCTATCCTTTAACTAGTTAGAATAGTTATATATTTGGAAGTACTTCTTCATCCCGGATAACCAGGATTCAACTTCCTCCCCTTTTTCAGTCTCTCCATTAAAGGTTTGTGGTTTTATATTTTTGAATTCCTCAGAAATCTCCTCAAAAGGTTTGTATTTCCTTTTCTTAGTGTATTGATTATCATCACTACTGTCACTAGTAGAATGGTAATTTCGTTGTTCACCAAACATCTCAGAAGATGAACTACTTTTAGTCTTAGTATGTTTCATCTTTTTAGATTTACGTTGATGACTTGTATCTTTTGATTCTGTTCTTCTACCCCTACCCTCAGTTTGAAACTTTTCAGTTAGGATCTGATTCAGCTCTTCTTGAGCCCTTAGAATCCTTTCATTTTCTCGCTTTACAGACTCCATTTCATATTTTAGGTCTTTTACAGTTTGTAACAATTCTGAGGAATTGGTAGTTAAATCCTCTAGTATAGGATCTCTTGGTAAATTTCCTGGTTAAGTAACTGGAGATTCCTCCTCTGCATGATCTTCCATCCTTTCCATACCTGTTTGTTAATCTTCAGAAAACAATTTATCTATTTGAATAACATTTAAAATAAAATATGTCAGCATAATAATTCAGTTTACTATTTCATGAAATCTAGTTGGGCTTCATCAAGGCCTAGTGTTTGAACCTTGTGCTCTGATACCACATTGTCAAAACCCCACATTTTCACAAAAAATTTAAAATTTTGAAATGACATAAAATGATGGAACTGCGATTTACTAACAGTTAAAGGTTAGCAATAAACGAAATAGTTAATAGATTAGTTTTACATAATCTCAATTATATTATCTCAGCAGTTCCTTTTTGAAACAAGATTTAGTTTAAATTTGCACATTTCTTCTACTTTCAATTTTACTGATGAAATTTATTTATGACAAGTAGGTGGAATCTGATTTGGAATCTGGGGCTTACTTAGCATTTATGCTAACGCAGAAAGATTACTTGTTCTTACAGGTTTACAGGTATGCTTGAAAGAATAATGCTTTAGTTTTCATAGAGTATCCAGTAGTATTTATATTTTCAACTAAATAAGCTTAGTAAAATAAGCTGATGTATTCCAACAACTTCTGTGAGGTAAAAATAGTTTGTTTTCTTCAATTACTCTTGTAGATGAAGTTCAAATGATTATGTTTCTTTCTTTAGAGTATGAAGCGACAATGACTAATTCTTTGGCTTTGCACTTTTAATCTTATCTACTTTATATCTTTTAATTTTTAAAATGCACCTCTTGGTATTCTATAGTACATTTCATACACTAAATTACTGTCTCTAAACAGAGGTTGGTGTTTCCTTATAAATTCAACCTTCTATTTTAAGTTAAATCTAGCATTTGGGTAAAAGCATGAAACTATCCTACCAATGTAGTTATGTTTGAAAAGCAGATCAGCCAAATCCTGAAAGATCTAATCGATTTGAACTATGTAAAAAATCATAGGAATGTTCTTACATTACATTTTGCCACTTCATAGTTGCTATCATTTAATTTGATAGATTCTAAGACTTATAATCATGCATAAACTATTTGTTTATCAACATATAAGTTTTTAATAGCGTTGCACTTGCAAATTATCTATAAATCTACCTAAACAATGCGATTCCATGTTTTCAATTTAAATACTATTGATAGAGTGTAACAAGCATACACCACAATGTAATAGTAACTATAATTTTTAGATATTTTTTATACCTTTTAAATAGACTAGTCATATGCTAACCATCACACATTTGACTAGAATTGTCAATGAAAAAACCTAGATAATAATACTCTTATATCACAGCATTGTTATTACTATATACCTCTATACTCTAAAAGGGTTGATACATATATATGCTATACATTTCTCAACATTAATTTCTTAGCATAAACTTTAACATTGATATATAACCCAATGATAATTACCAGCATAAGCTTACAACGTTGCTCACCAAGTTTGATGCAAGGACTTTGGGTCATGAGACTATAAGATTATATTTATGTGCTATGTCAGCGTTACTATAACATTTCATTTCCACGCCAATGATGAGCTAATCACTATATGTTAAAACAAATATCGTAAGACGTGATATCCAAGCAAACTATATTGTTTATATGTTGTTTGATGAAATAATTTGGGAAATAATTGGTTATTAAATTGATCGTAGGTGACTATGAAAAATCGACCCACTGCATGATTTTTATTATTGCAACCACATGGAAATTTCTTGGCCATGCACTGGTCGTATAAATATCCATCAACCCTAACCCTTCGCTTATTCTAGTTCTGACTTTTTCCTTTTCCCTTCGAGTTGCTCTGCAAGCTCCCATGGCGACCGTGAGTGAAATTTAGTTACAGTGGATCCAACGTTTACGTTTGTCGTTCCTTACTCCCTTGAGTTGGGTTCTGTTACCTGCTTCCACTGTGATTTCTTTTATTCCATCAAGGTTCACTGCTCTCCTTGCAATTGGCTTTACGGCCCACCTGTAGCTCCTTTTGCTGCTCTTCTATCATTGTCTATCACTGGTGAAAGGTTGAGCTCAACATGTATGATTGTTAAGCTCTTTCATTGTAGGGTTTTGGAGTTTGATTTTCCCACTTACATGTTGGTGACAGTCCGACTTCATGCTTTTTTGACATCCTTTGTGGCCATTTCCGAGGCTCACCTTCACCACTTCTATCAATGTGATTTTGAACTAAAGTCCCGTTGTCTCTATCTTTGGTGAGTATGAGGGTTTGGCTCTACTTAACACTGGTCGTGGTGTTGTTATTTCTTTGAGGTTCCATCATTTTTACTTCCAGCTGAGGTAAATAATTATAATTAAAAGCTAGCAAGATTTACTGTTTCCATTCTGCATAAGGGTTTCTTTATTTTAATTAAACTCTAGTTTTTATATTGAAGGGTTAACTCGTCTCCACATTTGACAGTCGCACTTCTCAAATGGCTCAATGAGCAGTCTACAGTAAGCTCCGGTTTCGAAATATTGTTCTCCCTGCTTATACAGACTTTTGCAGTTGGAAGAAGTCATGGCCATGTCGTTCCCAATCTTGGGTTGCTATTCTTCGTTTTTTAGTTTTTGTTTTGGCTTTTAACCCTTGCTTTTAGCAAGGTGACTTCGGCTTAATGCCGTAACTTGTAATGCTCTCCTCTTGTATTAAGGAAGAAATTACAGTGTTGTAATATTTTGTTAATACTGGTTTATACTCCATATCATGATATGGGTGCTCATCTCTTAGCTGATGTTTTGTACTCTGTTAAGTTTTGACTTATGTTCATCCTTCGGGCTCGTTGAAGTAATGTAAATATCTTTTAAGACAGTATGTCTTTAGCTTAGATTCGTTTTCATCTATGTACTATTTTTTTTATCTCTGTGTGAATGAAATAAATTTTCCTTTTAATGCTTATTATAAGAAGAATAAGTTTATTACTTACCCTAAGTTACGACTGTAATGGTTTTGCATATTAAATGATTACTGGATAATTTTTTCTCTGAATTATGGGCTAGGGTTTTTACCTTATTTAACTTGTAAGTTAACAATTTATTTATTGTTAATAATTATATTAGATTACTATTAATGGATATCAAGACTGTTTCTAATCATGATTCTTCTGTTTAATGACTCAAGGATTTCCAAGTTAGGGTTTCCTGAAAGTAATATCTGTTTTTAAAAGATTCCTTCAGTTTGCTTAATTGAGTTCTTAATTTGTAAACAATATTGTTTATGTCGATACTATTATCTGTATATACTATAATTTCCTAAGTTTGTATTTGTACATACATTTTATTAATAAATACTGTAACCAATTTGCATTAGTTTGGTTTATTCAGTGATAATATTTCTAAGAGCTTACCGATTTCTCTTTTAGATTACAAGGAAATGAAATAAGGGTTTCAACCTTGTAATCACTCCTTTTCATGTATAATCTATTTGCAAAGTTTTCAGAACAATTCCTTGTTAAAATAATCATTTAATTAAATGTTAGTTACTATTGTATTTGAGTTGCTTTTATTATATTAGGATTACTTAAGTTCTTTGTTAAGATGTTCTTCATCTCAGTAATAATTTGTCTTTTTAGAATTTAAATATGTTATTATACCCTTCTTAGGGTTCAAATATTGGAAAATTAAGTCAGTCAATAGTATCGGTAAATAAACTAAATAAACCATACTGAAAAATATTTGCTTAGCAGAATAAGATATGTGTTTTATCTAGGTTGTTTCTATTTCCTCGATTACTGGTTAATAATATGATTTCCAAAGTAAAGTACTATGGAAAAGTAATAACTTATCTATTTGAATAAGTCGTTATGATAATAAACTGCTATGTATAAAGTATTATGGCTATTTCTTTTCTAGCATTCTTACAATAACAATCTAGTTAAACCATAAACTTAAATAATAGGATATTACTCTTCTCTGATAACAAGCTACATGCAGAAACAGATTATTCTAATATTATTGAATGCATAATACAACTATTCATTTCAAATTTCTATCATATCCTACATCTACCTAGTTACAGTGCCTGTGCTGGAGTACGGTCTGGTCCACTCCAGATGTGGAAAAACACAGGTTAGGATTATTTTTCATCAATTACAGATTCAATATTTCAAATAACTAAAAGATTACAATCTCTATCAGATTACTACTAAACATTTAACCATTCATTAATCAGTCAGTCTCACATATAAAATTTTAACATGGTAAAATAAAAGACTGTAGAACCTATTTAAGCTGGACAACAATAGCGTTGGAAGGCCGTTCCTCCCTACCAACTCCTGGAGAGCGCTCAAACAACGTCTCCTCAGGACCCCCAAGCCTGTTCCTAGTATCCTTGGATGAGAACTGGTGGAGCAAACAACAATATACTAGTCCAATGACTCAGTATTCACTCTGCACTTAGCAGTAAGATCCTTCAGCTGAAAAACTGCACTAGATCACTTTTGCAGTTTACCCCTCAAAAACCTTCCACAAAATTCCCTTCCCAATGAAATCCTCTGAACTGCATTCACCTGAATGATCCTCCTCTTGGAATGAGAAGCCTCAGCTCTCTTCAATGGGCATTTTTATTAAGATTGCCTAGGTATTTTGGGTCAGTTGTCATTAATTGAGCCACCTGCTTTGATCCCACTTTCTTGGGGGATCATGACCCTAAATGTAGGGAGGTTTCCACCTGCAACATTGGAAGTGTTTGAGGATACTGCCACTTGTCTATTTGCTCTCCACCCAGTCTCCTCCACCAACTTGACTAATACACACTCTTTTAACAGCTCTCCCAAGCTGTTCTCTCCATTTTTATTTATTTATAATTAAAATATTCAGAATTACATTCAACATCCTTGACTCTGATGAGTCATCAATTACAGCTTAGCATAAAATTTAACATATTGCCTTGAAATAAAATCAAATATGATAATATTATTTTTGCAAAATTGGGGCATGTGACACCTTCCCCATCGAATATTTTATAATATATCATCTCTCAGTCATCCATGTCGAGATTTGTGTAATTCTCATATGAAGGTATGGTAAATTTGGAAAAGACTGCTTGTAATGTGGTTGAAATATCAAAATATTCATGTGCAATTTATCAAATAATAATCGGGCTTAAATCTCTCCTTGAACATCAGCTAGAGAAGACTCATAATTTCTTGCATCAATGATCATCAATGTGTACTAATCTCAAGGGTATAAGTATCCATTTCCATCCCATGGTAACGGAAGCACTAGATGAAGAATATGATCAAATAGAGATTTGAAAGATCCAACGTCATGGTATAATTGTGATGCAAGATCTAAAACATTTTGAGCCAGATATTTCTTAGTAATCACTTTATTGGATTCAATGACAAGGTTTTTCCTGTATCTTATTGCTAAATCATGAATATCTTGATACAATTTCTCATTTAAAATATCAATCACAGTATTGGCCATGTCGATACTTTTAGCCAATTGAGTTAATATGTCACAAGCATCCTCAGTAGCAACAACAACTAACTCCATCTCGTCTTGCGAGATTGTGGAGTGCTTCCAACATGAATACATTTGGCCCATGATCTGGTCCCATATCATTTGATGTGAAACCTTCAGTAAATGCTTACCACTCAACTTCATACATAATAACTGAATACCGTTCTGTAAATTATCCTTTTCTTGATTCAGGTCTGAGAGAGATGAGTTTTTCTTTGTCAATTCTTCATTCAAATTTCTAACTTCAACATGGTTCTATATTAATTCAATTTGAACTATATTCAACTTTTCTTATTTAATGCTCATATCAACTAAAGTATTGTCCAACTGATTAGTGGGGTCTGATGCAGAAGAATCCTACAAAATAATAGTTTTATCTAGAGAAAGCTCGTTGTTTTGCTTCTATAGTTGTCTTACTTCATTCTCTAGAGCAACAATTATTTATTTATTCCTTTGGTTTTCAGCATTAAACTTATCGCATTATGATTGAACCAAAAATAATATAGCCATTTGAGGATGTTCACTCACTAATATATTGAACTTCTTTTTCATAGAAAACATCTCCTTATCTTTCTCCTTAAGAAGATTTTACACATGGTTTTTATCATTGGGACCCTTTTCCAACTTGGAAACTTGTTTTCCCAATTCTGCAATCTTTATCAGTTTATCTTTGGTGGAAACTTTCTTATTTTTAAATAAGCATTCCAAATGATTGAAATTTCCTTTCAACTTGTTTTTTTCACAGTGTATTTCATTACATCTCTTAAAACACATTAACCAATCTACGTGTGTAGCTCCATTATGTCATGAGAGTGGAATCCTTCTAGGTTGGCAGTGACATGTGTTGTTTTATAGTTTGAAGGGTCCTTCTTTCCTCCTGGTACAATTAGCTCTAGAATAAACAACTTGAGAGTTCCTTGCTGAAAATCAAGGGTAGGAAGCATCCTCGCTTGATGACCCATGTCAATATATTTTTTAGAGAACAAGGTTTTCTTAAGATCTACATTGTCTTCCTTAAAACAAAGCTCCTTGTTGATAGGATGTTCCTTTCTCTTGAGGCCAAACAACAAATGGAAAATTCTCCATACTACAGGGGCCAAATTAGTCGGTGTAGGTCACTTATGAATAACCAAGTTTGATTTCTTTTCCAATATTTACTTTTTGGATTTAGACAGTGGGATCTCAGAGTCTCCTCCTTCAAATCATGAAATTGATTCCGAATTTTTACTTTTCCCCAAGGTATCATTCTTAAAAGGTGTTGGGATCGACTGAGATATAGCTTGTTCATCTTAATATAACACCTTTTTTATATCCTCCTAGTTTTCCAAGTTGACAATCTTGTCCAACTTAGGGTGAGGTCCATGGACATAGGCTACAAGTATCACAACTCTTCTTTTGTTTGATAAAATTCCTTTTGAATCATACTTCCAAACAAAACTGATTAGAATATTTAATATTGCTAACATCCCCTCAACTATAGCTTAAGATTCTCTATCTTTAACATTGAATGGGCCAACTTCTTGAGATACCTTGAATTAACGAGTACTATTGTTTGACACAAAATGAAGATCATCATAATTAAACATTTTCCTATTGTATTCTAAAGAAAATAGTCTAGCAGTTAAAAACATTGGAATATGATAAGGGGCTAACTTTGACCCATACATTCGAACTTCGGTATGGTCCTCATGGAAAAACCCGTCCCCTACAAGCTCTAGAGGGTTTAATTGCGACAAACTTTTACATTTAGGAAATATTCTTGGGGGGATTCTGTCAAATATCAAGGCATACACCTTTGGCATGAATACATTGACAAAATCTAAAAATACTTCATTATCAGGCTAAACCAAGGACATATTCAAAATAGACTTGTCAAAAAAATATTTGTTGTGATAGAAGATCATAATTAGGATATAGGATTGCTATGTGGAAAACTTGAGAGATGGAAAATTCTTTATGTTATCATGTATCATTTTAACTAGGAAGGAAATAATGTATAACTTGATAGGATACTCATGAATTATCATATTTGACATTAATAGGAAACCTAAGACAATATCATTTACAACTAAGTCATGAGTATATCCTAATACTTGACATACCATAGCAATTGTTTCCCTAGCTGGTTTGAAAATATGTCGAGCTAATAAGTTGGTAAAATGGCAAGGTGTTCAGTATAAGGTGGTAGCAGTGTCATTATAAAATCATTTTGGATCTCAAAATATAGCTCCCTCATTTTCTCACCTAAATTATCTTGATAAAAAAAAATCATTTAGGGTCATCATTGATTTCCAAATTATAGAGAGAAATCACCTAAATGAGATTGTTATTTTGGGTACCGTGGGGCTTCTTCTGACAGATTGACCACATAGACATGCCTTTGGTATATTTTCTCGACTTGGCATTTATATTAGATTCGAAACCAAGTTGTTAGTGTGGTCTTGCATATATTTGTTCTTTTCGTGATATAGGGAATAATGTAGTACATATGTGTTGTTACTAAATGTTACTGTTATATATTTCTGCATGCAATCACACTATAGCGAACACTGAAAGCAACCTATGGTGAGGTATCAAAATGGATAATATTGTGAGACATGATCAATCATTGTGGTGTCATGCTTGTCACATGGTACCTATCTAGATAAGAAGGTGAACCTGTAATGCCTATTTATAATTTTATTCCACTATGATGGGATGTAGGTTATTAATCATCCAACATTATTACTTGTGTTTATTGCATGTTAGGGTAATGGGAAAGCCAATTAAGTAGGGACTAGGGAGCTATGGTACATGCATAAACACTATTGTTCTCCATTTGTCTAAGGAGATACTCAACATGAAGGTATATTCTTGTGTACCATGTTATACAATGTGATTTTTCAAGTGACATTAAGTTCTCAAAATCATTGACAGGTGTTAAGTAATAAATTTGTCAAACCCTAACAGGCTAAACAAACTGTCAACCCTAGCCAATTTTGACCATTAATGTCTCAAGGACAATTTCCATCAAAAACATAGATCTAGGGCTAACTGTCTAGATTTCATTTTTCTACTTGAGTTCAACAGAGGGATTCCTAAGATACATACTAGTACCTATAATTCCTACTTCCCAGATTTTTCTGCAGCTGTCCGAAACCAATTTTTCTTCCCAAAATGTTTCCTGGATTCATTGTTCAGCTACCAAGAGTTATCTCTCTCCTTTCCAGAGTCATGTTCCTGTCTAAGCAGAATTTGCAAGCTACCCATGGTTCTGTTTGACATGACCAAGGATGAATCAGACATTCTTGAGCCTTCTCGAGCTGAGAAAATGGTTGCTTGTTAGGATAACATCATGCCTGTACCCTATTAGTGCATGCCCATACCCTGTTAGTGCATGCCTATACCCTGTTAGTGCATTCCCATACCCTGTGGTGTGATAGAATCATAGAAATCAAACAAAATTTTCTTCTCCTTGACTCTAGGCATGTATACATGGAGCAAAATATCAGTGCAGACCATTTATCCTAGGAAGCACTAAATATGAAGGTTGGCCTCCTCTCCTTCTCGGAAATTTTAGAAGGATAAATCATTGAGGAAGGCATGATACAACTCTTTTAAGAGATTTTTTTATTTATGTGGCATACTCTCTTTTTGTTCTTTCGAGTATGGGATACATTAGCATCTTTCTTGTTTTAGCTGGGGATATAGATAAGTTGTTTGGGATCCTTATGTTCTCCCAGTGGTATTGTTGGTTCAGTCATCTTGGGATTGTTGGTTTTGTCCCTCCCCCTAGGAAAGCTTGTGATACTTATCTCTACTCGTGTCTGGAATGACTTATTGTTAGGACTATGTACACGTTACCTTTGACTCACTATTGAATATCAAGGAAAAACTATTTTTCTTCTGAAAAAAAGTTACAAAATATTAGCAAATGATTTTATTATATATCTTGATATCTGTAAATTGGGTCTTTAATATTTTTGGTGGGGAAAGAAAATAAATTAAAAAATATACACCTACAAAATTTGTCAAAAATGTAGTTGGGGCTTGACCTCCTAACCCGTAGGGATCATTCCCTATCTTTCTCCCAAAATATCTCAACCCATTTAGGATTCCTTTGGAATATAAATGCAAGCTACATGGACCATGTGAAGGGGAGAGACCAAGAGAGCATCCTTATGCTATTGGATTGAAATATGGTATAGGAGGCAAAGACAGAGAGGTTTTGAGTAATAGGTTGCATACTTTGTAGTGTATGTGTGAATGAGTCAAAGATATTGTAATAGAAAAGCTTCAACATGAATGATTTGGTTGTAGCTTTATTTTCTTATCTTTAATACAAAGTGTTTTTCTTTCCCATAAATGATTTACATTAATATTGATTGTTTATTATTAGTTTCCTTAGATCATTAGTAGAGATCATTTACTTATCTTGTTGCTCACATGTCTTGTCTTGTTTTTTTTGTTCTTTGCAA
Organism: Pseudotsuga menziesii; assembly: GCA_001517045.1. Classification (NCBI taxonomy): domain Eukaryota; kingdom Viridiplantae; phylum Streptophyta; class Pinopsida; order Pinales; family Pinaceae; genus Pseudotsuga; species Pseudotsuga menziesii. Next base: position 74,064 of record LPNX010706575.1, on the reverse strand, counting down.
GTAAAGTTGACCGCAAGGGGATCTATGAAAGAGAGCTTGTCATTCAAGTACATCAATCATATAGGGAGAGGATACACTGTTGTGTCCTTTTGTTCTATACCAACACCATGCATGCTAGGGGAACAAACTGTGTCCGCATTGATTAAAATATTCCTGGTAACACTTGTTAAGTCTCATCATCAATATACAAATGAAAATGGGTTGATAATTTTTTAATTATATATGTAGAATAGGGTGGTTGTGCACAAGCAATCCAATGATACAAACAATAAAAAGCTCAAAAAAAATGAAAGAAACTACTATGATCAAACCTGATAATACTCACTCATAGTTATTCGCTTTCAGGAAGAAAAATCCTCTACATTTTCTTAATAGGTTATCAGGGAGGAAGAAGTTTTCTAAATACTCTGGTCGCTTGTGGACTTCTTGATATGCATCTCTTATAGTAGTATATCCCAAAAAATCATGAATCTTAAGACTATTGTATCCAATAATATGAACACTTGGTGCCCAACTTAAACGCACACAGAATGTTGCGGTGAGTTCACAACTTTTCCTTTGACTTCAAGAATGTCATCTCTCGCCATCCTTGTGATGTGTCTGGCATCAAATGCATCTTAGAGACCTCTAGAAATACAAGAATTTTTATCTTTTAGATTTGGCATTATTGAATAACATAATACTTTGGAAAAATATATGCAACTCCAACAAGAAATAAAATAAAATAAATAAATATTTGAACATCATAAACTAAATTGGGAAGCTTCTATAACTCAGTTAGCTGAATTTAAGTCTTTGTATAAATGAAAAAACATAAAGAAGAATTAACGTTAGTAATATACACAATAACAACAATATATCGGTGAATCTGCAATGTTGTTCACATTAAATTAAAAACACTTATACACAACACTTATATATGGAAAAACATTTTTTTTAATAAAGACAAAGAAAAAATTGTTGTGTTGTAAAGGGGCTAAGTGATGCCCGCATTAAGGTTGATGCCCGCACTAAGGATGATGTTGGCATGGAATGACATGGCATAAATGATGATGTGGCTTGAATATGAAATCATTTTTGCATTATGACATCATTCTGGAGAAATACGACAAATTAGTTAAAATCAAGAAATTGGCTATGTATGGGAAAATTGGTCCAAGTATCCTTAAGAGGATGCCCACCACAAATGGTTTGTTGAATAAAATTCCTGCAACACATGGGGATATTGTAGGTTGTTGTTTTTTCTACTCAACCATGGTCTCATTTTGTCCAAAGAGACCCTAAAGAAGAATTTATGGAATTGCCACAACTGTGGTTTAGGGAAAATAGACCAAGGCCAGGCGAAGATCAGAAATTGTTTACGGAATTATTGGAAAAATTTGCCTAACTATCCTTAGGGAAATGCCCACCACAACTCATAGGATGATGAAAAAAATATTTTGAGAGTGAGTATCTCTAGACTGTTGTATTGTGCATCCAACCATATCATTAGCCTGACCAAAAAGTATTTCAAGAAGAAGATATCAATATGTCAAAAGTGCTTCTCAACCATATTTGCACTGCCCTAGAGAAATGCTCGCTAAGGAGAGAGAAAGAAGCTCCAAAAGATGAAATTGGTCTTAATGGATTCACCTTGTTGGCATCTACCCATTGGGTATCTCACTTTCCAAGTTTGAAGGAAAAATGAAATCACCTTGGTGACCTAAGGTTTGAAGAGAACTGGTTAAGTGCTAGACAAAGAGTTTGAGAGACTGTTTGGAAATACCCAAAATTAAATATTTAAAGGAATACGATTGCATCAAGAAACAAATTCATATGCAATAAATAACAATATTAGTAAGATGATTTCTTAACTCAATTGAGGTCAGGATAATTTTATGTATTATATGAAAAATCTTTATTTCATATGATATAGGGACATTGATGTCATACCCCAATATACCTGAATTTGTGAAAAAAAATCATTTGCATGCATTCCTTAGCTTGCATTCCTTAGTGTGCATTCCTCAGCGTGCATTCCTAATCTTTCATTCCTCAGTGTGCATTCCTAAGCTTGCATTCCTTAGTGTGCAGACCAAACCAACCACAACCGCAATTGAAATTGGGTCGCCGTGTACTATGGAAAAAATGAAACAAGGGAGTCTTGCACCATGGAAACAAACATAGGGTCCTTCTCTACGATGACATCAGGAGAAGTGCATGGTTCCCAGGTTGAACGGTTCATGGTGAAAAAATTCCAAGAGAATGCTGATGAATGGAGTGAGAAGCATATGGCCAACTAGTATGTTAAATATCCTTTTAAGAGCAGTAGTGGATAGTTTTATTTTTGGACATTTTAATTTCCAAAATGACAAGAAAGATGATGCCATATATAAAAAAAAATTTGTAAGTCGAGAGCTATTCTATTAAAAAAAAAAAAAATAGTGGTACATACAGGGTTATGGACCAACCTACTCAGGTGGAGCAGATATTGAGTTTCAGAATAATACTGGGCCCTCCCTCCAGAAGGGAAAATAGGTCCACAAAACCCTCCCTCCCAGAGGCAAAACAGGTCATCCAGATAAGCATAAACATAAGCCTCCCAAGTTCATGGAGGAAAAAAAAAGTTGTCCAATTATCAGTGTAGTAAACAAAAAACCTGATATTCTCAAGATGAAAAACACATGGCCAAGAAGAAACCTGAACATAAACCATGATTCATGCAAACAGATGGACACATAGCCATGATGACCATTGTTCCTCCATGATAGGAAAAATGTAGCCCAGAGATGCTGGTTGTGCAGGCTTATCTGATGATGTCACTGAACTTCCACTGGATGTCACCATATCTTCATCACTAGAGTTGTTCTCTTTCTCCATGGTTCCTGCAAGTGGGTTTTTGGTGGGCAACGAAGTGGTATTTTTCTTGCCAACTGGGTTGGACATAAAATTGCTCACAGAGCTGGTGGAAGGTCAGCAATGTGGAGGGGGGATGGAGCAAGGTGGAAAAGCAGTAGTGGTGGTTGGGGCAATAGAAGAACTAGGAGGATTTGGTGGTACAACAACTTGAGGAGTCAGTGAGGGTTGAATAGGAGGAAATGCGGGAGGAAGAACCAGAGGGTTGAATCTGAGGACCAAGTGCGTGAGTAAATTTTTGAAGACCCAACAGTTCTGTGTATGTTCCACTATTCATCTAGTTGCATTAAGTGACCCCAACAATTCATCCTCCCAATCAGAGACAATTCGCTGCACTTCCTCTGGAATTTCCAAATCAAAGCCATTGTTACTAGCTTGAGCCGAGAGAGGTATTTAGAATTCTTCCCATGCATTACGGGTGTGCCTGTTAGATTTTTAACATTTAAGCTATACAATATTAGGATCTTATATGATCGAATAACAAGCACAATAATCAATCACAAGAGACAATGAACACAAAGATTTTCCTTAGGGAAACCATAAAGGAGAAAACCACACAACTTCCTCAAAGATAGAATCAGCACCAACAGTAAAACCCAAAGATATAAAGATGATCTCCCAACAATAGTAGTCTCTCTCTCTCTTGTCCTAGCTTCTTCTTTCTCTCTCATTTATGCACTACAACTAAGTGTGAGTGAATGTGTGTTAAATGGAGAGGCTCCCTCTCTATTTATACTAATTCATGACTTGACAATAACTCACTAGGGCTGACTTCTCTATGAGAGTCTAATGACCCTAGGGCCCCACAACTATGGGGACTTTAACCCTTGATCAATAAGGAGGGTTACACTCTATGAAATTACATGACTTGTTTACATTATTGAATCTCTCGATAGGAACATCGAGGCATGACATGACTTAATTACATTATAGACACTTCCCGATAGAAACATCGGGGTACAATACATAAGATATACAAGTGAATACATTCTGAAGTTACAAATATATCAACTCTCCCTCTTAACTAGGAAGGTATTCTCTTTAGAAAATTTATTAACACAAGTCTTCTTCACTAAATCAAGTCTGGATCATCTGGATCATCATCAAGTCATATTCATCTTCAAGTCATCTTCATCAAATCTGGATCATCACTGGATATGGATCATCATTAGATCATCACTGGATTTGGATCATCACTAGATCATCATCAAGTTTGGATCATCACTGGATATGGATCATCATTGGATCATCATCAAGTTTGTATCATCACTAAATATGGATCATCACTGGATCTGGATCATCACTGGATCATCATCGATTCTGGACCATTACTTGATCTAGATCATCACTGCTGGATCATCATCAAGTCTGGATTATCATCAAGTCTAGATCATCACTTGATCTGGATCATCACTGGAGCTGGATCATGACTAGAACATCATTGAGTCTGGATCAATACTTGATCTGGATCATCACTAGTGCTATCTCTCAATTCTACTCATCATAGGAAGTTCTATAGAGCCATCCCTTTTTCATGTTGGTTGTAGGCCTAGCCTCCATGTAGGTCTTCATCGTCTTCAACACTTATATCTGACCATGGAATGAACCATGTCAGAAAATCCCTCGCAACACTTACATCTGACCATGGGAGGAAGACATCCATCTCCATGTTAGAAAGGAACACCCAACACTCACATATGACCATGGGAGGAACACATCCAAAGCCCATGTCAGAAAGGCCCAGCACTCACATTCGGCCTCATCGTGTGAGAAAGGCTATACACTTACATCCATCCTCATCTTGTCAGAAAGGCTCTACACTTACATCCGACCTCATCTTGTTAGAAAGGATCTGCACTTACATCCAACCTCATCTTGTCATAAAGGAGCTGCACTTACATCTGACCTCATCTTGTCAGAGAGGCTCTGTAATTACATCTGACTTCATCTTTCCAGAAAGGCTCTGCACCTACATCTAATCATGTGGGAACACATCCCACAATCACATCAGAATGGCCCTATAATGATCATGTGGGAACACATCCCACAATCACATCAAAATTTCTCTACATTGATCATGTGGGAACACATCCCACAATAACATTAGAAAGTCTCTGTGTTGATTATGTGGGAACACATCCCACAATCACATCAGAATGTCTCTGCAATGATCATGTGGGAACACATCCCACAATCAAATCATAAAATCTATGCACTGATCATGTCAGAACACATCCTACAATGACATCATAATGTCTCTGCACTGATCATGTGAATCTCAGCCTTCCACCATGTCAAAAAGGCTAACAGACTCATCAATTCCCTTTGGAGGGAACCTCGATCTAGAGAAAACCAAGATTCTCCCTGAAGTACTCAAACTTCACTCTAGCTAATGGTTTGGTCAACACATCAGATATATGCTTATCCGTTGTAACATATTGGAGATTCACTACTCCTCTCTGCACCATATCCCTGATATAGCACTAGAAAAAATCTTGGAATTAGCATCCCATTTAGCATCCCTTTTTAGTGTAATTTTTTTTTACATTGAGTGGTCAAACTAGACGCTAAATGGGATGCATCATGGACAAAACTTAAAGCGTCTCAAAAAACGTCTTTTTTTGCTTCCTAGATAGCATCCTTTATGATGTCCAAAATAGCGTCTCTTTTTTAGCTTCCAGAATAGCATCCAACTTTGCTTCCTAAACAACGTCAAGGTTTTCTTCCGTAATAGCGCCCAACTTTGCTTCCTAAACAACGTCGAGGTTTGCTTCCTAAATAACGTCCTATTTTACTTCCTAGCGAGTGTCTGGTTTTCCTTCTTAAATGACACCCCTATTAGTGCCATATTTGCATCCTTAATAGCACCATATTGTTAGCATCCAAATTAACATCCAATATTGCATCCATTTTTTCTACCACTTTAGCATCCCATTTTGCACCATGTTTTACTTCCAAATATGTGCTAATTTTCGCTTCCAAATTTGCACCAGTTTTTGCTTCCTTTTTTGCATCGTGTTTTGCTACCAAAATGACGCCAAATATTTCTTCTATTGTTGCACCATATTTTGCTTCCTATGTAGCACCATGTTTTGCATCGAAAGTAACATATTATTTTGCTACCATATCAACGCCATGGTTGGCTTCATCATTAGCACCACGTGTTGCATCCTTTTTAATGCCTAGTTTTGCATCTCTCATGTTTTGGTGACTAATTTAGTAATTTTTAGTAATTTTATATTTGAGTTTTGGTCATTTTGTTTGGTCACCTATCTCTTTTTTTTGCTTACTAATTTAGTTGTGTTTAACTGATATTATAATATCATTAGGGCATGGAGGAATCAAACCACCAACCTCCTGCTTGTAAGGCAGGTGCTCTTCCATTGAGCTAGAACCCTTTAAGAATTTGGGAACCTAACTTACAGAGTCCTCTATAATGGTAAAAAGGATCAATAGACAACTTTGAGTATCTAATGGTCGACAAAGGATGATAGATTGTATTATCCTCAACATGGGATTGATTACATTCCTTGGTTCTTTGTATATCATTTTCCTATGATTGTAAAGTTTCTATCATTTCGGTACCAACATCTGCAACTTGTGAGGTAGTAGCATCACCTTTTTCCTGTGATCTGGTGGTATCCCGGGATTAATGTGATCGAGTGTCATCAACTGGTTGAGCCCTCTATAACTGATAAACAAAATTAACCTCAATTCCTAATTCTATTGTAGTGCCACTCATTCCTCTAAGTTGCTGACTATCATCAACCCAGCTACTCAAACGATTTATTGGTCGCCCACTTTGAAGTGTTCAGTAAATAGAGTCCAAATGGGATGGAGCTGAAGTACTTTTAATATTACTCTATGCTACAACCCTATCATTCTTTGCAATCATAGACACATTACATTATATATGTCCTTAAATTATGAACTCTAAAGTTCGAATCCATAAATAACATGGTAATACTCAATCCATTCAAAACCCTGTGTGTTTTTTGAAGAATTTTTTGAACTAGATAACATAGGGCCTATTCTCCTTGGAAGGTGATTGAAATTTGAGATAGAGAGACCTAATAAGAATTTTGGAGTCCCATAATATTGTAGCTTTGTGAATGCTCTACTCTCACAATAATGATAGGCCTTGGAGTAAAGCTAATGCTTCTTCCATATTATTAGAATTGATGCCAATTCCCCATGCAAACTCAATGACTTGTTTTCCTTTGGGGTCAAAGACAAACCCCCTTCCCACCAAAACACTTGACACCCCTGGTAAATTGACTTAGTTGCAAGCCCACAGAGTAGCAACTTCAGTAAGTAACATGCCCACCTAATTACAATTCTACTATCCAATGAACCATTGGCTCAACTGATGGCAATTGTCAATGAGTTAAATGAAAAATTATTGTACTTTTAATATAGGAACAAAATGCAACCAAACTGTAGTTGGTTAGTATTTAAGAATATGGAATTGTACTTGGATTGATAGAAAAGGCTATTCTGTAAATGCATGGATAACAATAGAGGTTTAAAAATTAAGACCAAGTGTTGTACAGTGACTGCCTAATGCTCTGTCAAACAATCAGTTTTTTATGAACAAATATTATTATGCATATTATGTATCATTTATGAACAAGAATTATGTTTCCAAAGAACCTAAGATCTGACATATATTACATGTTCCTTCAATTTGGAGTTCCAGGTGACTTCAACAAGGTTGATGCTAATACTGTATGCAACCACCAAAGTGGCAAGGTTTCTCACATATCTTGAAGTCAATAGGAACTTAAAACTCTCCATCATTCCCATATTTTGTTTCTCCTGTAAAAAGTACGAGAGGTTGAGTTAAACAACCTAAAATAACTTATGTTCTTAACATAACACATTTGAAAAACTGCAAGAAATTAGAGTATAGATATACCTTCTTCTGACGAGCTTCTCCCTTAGGAATTGTAGGATAATCCACTACAAATTTATTTACCCACCAGTAGATTCCACATATTTTAAGCCCTAGCAGCACCAAAATGTGCATCATTCTCTTCAAGGAGACTGCTCAACCATGCACACCAAGCCCAAGATTCTTACGCATATGGGAGAAATACTTAACAGTTCTCCCCGAAAAAATGAAGGCTACATTGGCTCCTAGGCCAAACAGAGGGTAGAACTACTTTTCTCCATCCACTATTTTAATCTGCAAACAACCCCAAATAGCTCATCCCTTATATTGGTACAACTTGTATCCATTTTCATTTTCAATATAGACTTGTTTTATATATAAATCCAAAAAACCAGCATAACCCATCCATAGAAATGAGTTGCAATTACTAAAATGCAACCCAAACTACAGACCATAATAATCTTTTGAAATCTCTTTCTACTTTAAACAACTCTGACAAACTTATGCCATCTTCTACAATAAATCCATCCAAAAAACAACTCATTCTATCTTTTTTGGAATATTTTTCAATTTTTCGAATAGAATCCTATTAGTAATTGCATTGGAATACTAGTGCCTTACAAAAATTATACAATAAGACTAATGTAAACTGCTCTGCTTCATAAGATAAGGTGTGTAGTTTATTACACTCACATATTCTACTGTATCATGCTATGTCTATATTTTTTACCTTAAAAACATTACAGTACAATAGTTATGCCTGATAATAAACCTAGTCTCTAAGAATACTAGTGTGTTTATACCACAACATTACTTCCAAAGTTTAATTTGTGTCAAATATTAGCCACTGTAATGTGCATCGAACACCAATATGTTTATACTAACATGCATATCAAAGATGACAACCAAATCCACAAGTGAGTGCTTAAACAAATTGTTAATGAATCTCTCTCATCAATTCGATCAATCAATTCTTTATCAAACTCTCAACCCTTTCATTATCACCACTGGAACAAAGAAATCCTTTTTAGACCATAGCTCAAGACTAGACCAAAGAAAGCCTTTTTAGACCATAGTTGAAAATGAATTTTTATTTAGAAAAGACTTTAAAGTGCTGATTAAGATTTTATTGGCCAAGATAATCGAAGACCCACCCTTCCAAAACAATCCTTATGAGTTGTGTTGATAGATGAAGGATCAGCCCTAGAAAGAGTTAGCCAAGGGCTTTATTGGGTGGTACCATTCATTCAGTTTCCTTCATAGTTTTTTAAGTGGTCGTTTTATTTCAAGTTTAAGTTATGACCATTTAAACTATATGTTTTGTTTTAATCCACCATTATGTTTTGTAAACCAAAATCTATTGCGACAACTAAACTGTCCTAGAGTGAAAGATTCTGTTCTCCCAAATAAATCCAAATATAAAAATATTTTGAAACCCATAATTAAGAAGCAAGCTTTCAGAACTCTACACTACATAAATTGTGCTGAGTCTACATAGAGGAATGGATCTGATCACAGCTTCATCCAGGCCATATGATTGAGTAATTATCTACCAGCCTTCTAGGTGTTGGAATCCTTCCACTGAATAAGCATCAACTTGTATATTAGTCCAAACTTTATATCAACTAGGAATCGATAATTGGCTAGAGTAAAATATTCATTATTTCATTTTTAATGCCTTTATAATTGCATGGAAATGGCCGAATGGGATACATACATGAAATATCTGGGAAATTCTTGTTGCAGTTCTATATTTGAGTGTGCATTAAGGTGGAAAAATGATTGCAAAAAAAGGGTTGCATGGAATATTTTCCAAAGTCTTAGCTCAAGAAATGCCTAGAAAAGTAGAGACTAGCTCTTAGGTTAGATTTCTGTAAGACATAACTTGTATATTGAGTGAATATCAGTCATTACAGGTCTCAAATATTTATTTGTGCCCCCAATCTATGCCAACCAAATCAACTAGAAAGCAACAATGGACTACAACTTAGAGTCTTAGACTAAACTGAAATTCAAATCCGTATGAAAATAATAGCTACATGCACATGCCTTAAGAATTGATATTCATAGGGAGAATGCATTTTTGTTCAAATAGACCTTACATTTTACAAGATTATCTAAGCATAGTATTTCATCTGATACTTTAAATATTATTATATTAGTCTTGACAATTTCTTTATCCTTTTGCTAAGATTGGATATCTTTACGTGCTATATAAAACTGAATTGACACTAGTATAGGAAAATGCCCTTTTTCTTAAGAAATCATAATATGTTTCTAAATGGAGGCCAAGCCTTTTTTGTTTTGACTCTTGAGTGATTGTCACACAAGAATATTTTCCTAGAACTACAACAATGGCTATCAGGGCAGGACTAATGGTGGTGGTGGCATAGTTGTGCTTGGTGGGTCCTTTACTTATGGTTGCATATGGTGGCTCTTTTTCTTTGGATTCAAAAATGTAGTGTGTCTTTTAGTTTCGTTGTTGTAATGAAATGGATGAGTTGGAGAACTTCAAGCTATGGAATTAATTAGCACAAATTATGTCTCTGGATTCCAATGCATCTACACAAAAAAACAAACCAATTGTGTATTCAAATGTAGATATGTCTGTTTACAAAGTAGAAAGGAGAAATTATGGAGCAGACAATAGATTTGATTTGGAAAGTAGCATTTAGGTCAATGAACCAGAAGTTCCTTTTGCCAAAAAATTGTTTGGAAGAGTTGGGTATAATGGGTTACGCATAATTCATAGTGTTAAGAGTTCAATAGGTGCACATTTAGGGAACAATTCCATTCAATGTGGGTCTGTGACTCTGTCCAAGGGAAAGAATCTGAGATGAGATTTCCATTTCCTCACAATGCACTGAAGGATGTTGTTATTCTTGTTGTTGCAAAATAGTCTCAGGGCATTATTTTAGCAAAGGCAGTTGATATGGATAAGCTTAGACATGGTAATGGAAAGACTACGTTGATAGCCCTTTCTCTTAAGGCATTCATCACTGCTCTGCTGGGAGGCCATGGAGGTTTTTTCCAACAGCCTCCCATCCGAACTCATCTCTACCAACTGAAATTTCGTTTGGACGGGATTGCTCTGGAGGCAAACTCATGGCCAATTTATTTAACAGATCTACTTCAAACCTATAAATTTGTTGAAAATACATAGATGTAATTAACTATGTTCATGGAGAATGAAGGATAATAAACCCACTACAAAATCATTGATAGCGCCACTACAAATTGAGACAAATTGAGACAAATTGAGATTGAATTGATGTAACTACACAAAATTGATGAGAAAACTACAAATATAAAAGCTCCTATATAAACAAATTATAAATTAGACAACTTGAGAGTCTAAGACTTACTTGAGCGTCTTCATCTGGCATGCTCATCTTCCACAAAATTGTGCTTTGAACTCAATTTGAAACTATATAACAACAAAATTTGTGGAAATGTACCTCCTTACATGGGATACGTGTGAGTATGCCTTCTTCCCATGGAGATATTGAAGAAATTTCCTAATTTTCTTCTTTCAGACAACAATCTTAGTTGTGTCCTTCCTTCTGAAATAGGAGAGATGATGAAACTAGGAAAGCTTGATCTAAAACTGCAATAATCTCACTAGAACCATTCCTTGGAGGCTTTTATATCTCAACAAATCCTTCAAAAATAGGCATTTTAACTAAGGTTTTAGATATTAGAGAAAACTAATTGTTGGAAGGAACCGTATCACCAACTCTTGGCCATCTTGTGATGTTGCTGACAAGTTAACCTTGATTATATGGCTGATGTGGAAACACTTAACTATGATGATTTGGATAGTGTTTCAAAGATACAAAATATCCAATAGTGTTTATAAAATAGTTTTCTAAAAGAATATTTAAAACATATTTCTTCAAGCACTGCAACAAATATAATGCTTTCTGACATTGGAGGAGTCTTTCCTCTTGGTACGTTTCTGTAATGTCTTGGTGGCGAGCACTCGAAATAACTCCTAAAACTTGAATATCCACCACATCAAAATAAAATTATTATGTTAGGTATTCATTCCAACTTTGGAAATTTAATGAGGCTTTATGAATGCATACAAACTTGTCCCTTTTAGGAATATTCCTTTCACAAAGGTGTTGAGACCTTGGGGAAGAGTGATTTGGAGATGGTGTACGATAACATCAAGCATAAGATAAATGGCATATCATGATGCTTACAACTTAAAAGATAAATGTACCTTCATCAACTACAACTATACTCTTACCTTTGCGTGGAAAGTTTTCCCCACAATTAGAAATCTTAACTGGAACAATAGTTCTTCCTTGATCTGTAGTTGATAATTGCTCAATTTTCTTCAGTACATCTACCCTCAACAACTCTTCCAAAGAAGACATTCTTTCTATAGATAATAAGAAAAGGGACATTAATGATATGAGAGTAAAACAAACAATAGAGATGGGGAGAGGAAACATATCCAAATTAGTTAGACAAATGTTATCCTCACCCCCTTAGTAGCATATAGACCAACTGAATTGGACTGAAGAGAACTGCCTACAAATATTTATCAGAATTTAAAATGTCAAATGGTAAAAATACACTGGTGTCTAGAACCCAAAGAAAGTAACCCATTATTTCAAGGTAAAGGAATCTTGTATTTCTAAAATATGAAATTTCCATATGGTGACACTCATGAGTCATGGATAAAGAGAAAATATATCAATCACAACCAACATGTAAAGCTGCTCAAACAAACTCAGGTGAATACAAAAAATCATAGATATGGAATCAAGTATATACCCATCAAGATGAGGTGTTGCTGCAAAAGTAATAAAGAACTAAGAACCATTGTTGTTCTAAGGAACGAAATTTCCATATGGTGACACTCATGAGTCATGGATAAAGAGAAAATATGTTGATCACAAACAACACATAATGCTTCTCAGACAAACTCAGGTGAATACAAAGTCTGTGGGACTTGATGGATCAATATTTTATGGGATCAACAAAACAATTACTCATTGAGCGAACAAAATAAAAAATGGAGCAAAGCCTAAGTATATCTCATCAAAAGAACCACTGCCAATTTTGTGCCCAAGTCTATACTTGTTGTTTACGTGTGACTCCATGTCACGGGATGTCACAATTTTAGATCCTATGTGCAAACATTTGAGGTTAATATGCACATTCCAGTACCCATAATCATGTCCCAACACCCCCCCCCCCACACACACTTCAACATCTACACATGTTCTAGCTCTGTGCATACATTTTTTCATCATGAGATTTGTGGAAATGACCATATTTTGTTGAAGATCTCTACACTAAACTAGAATATGAAAATAGATATATGCACAATGATATTTAGAAATTTTCTTGTCAAGTTATGGTTGTCTCAAATGGCTCCCTTTAGAAGTAAAGTTCATTCTACATGCAACATAGTATAATTGCTTGACAAAATCAGTGATCCAACAACATACTTGGTTGTAATGATAAATAATCAAGTTTTATGCAATCAAGCACTAGAAAAATGAAGTCAAGAAATATAACAAGGATACCGTATTTGGAATATATTGGGAAAATTGCCTGTAATGGCAAGCTCAATAAAGGGTTTGGTTCTTGTATTTCATACCTGTAAAAATGACCTTATGGTCATTGGAGGCCAAATAAGACTTGAAGGTGAAAATATAGAGTTGAATTTCTTGCATCCTACACCTAAAGGAGGAGCTTTGAAATGGAATTTTCTAACAATTAAGGAATATGCAAGAGTTATACTTCTCACATATGAAACCATCCTATTGGCATCAATTCCTTGTTGAATGGTTATCAAAAATACATTTGATATTTTTCTACTTGCATATTTATCCTATCAATACCTATGTGTTGGAACGTTGAATTCTCTACCAGCTCTTAGTAATGATCTGAACAAGAAATTCCTTTGTCGTAGTAGTGGCTCTTAAAATTCGTGGCATATTGAGAAATGTAATATTGTGAACAAGTGACAGAGTATATTACAAAATATCTAGTAATCAAGAGTAATATTAGAAATGGGGATTTACAAATGTTTGTAGAAGGAAATATCATTGGGACTCTATGGTGTCGAATCCTCCATCCAGCAAAGTAGCAGGTCCACATTACCAGCATTCAAATCCCATATTTTGAAGATCAACAATAAATATCAACCCCATATTCAAGGGCATCAAATCGAGCATTTCCATGCAGTCATTTAACAGGTGGTATTCAAAGGAGGGACAAAGGAGGGACAAATATCAAAGTATAGGATGTTAAAGCATATTTGGGTCATAGATTGAACACTTGAAAGCTACAGGATTCCAAGAAATCCTCTCTAAATTTATAGAAATAGTGGAGCATATATCCTCAAATTTCAGGTAGAATATTAGTAGACAGTTATAGTCAAACCTTATATTTTAAGGGAATCAAACTCAGTAGTGGTACTAGCATTTAGCAAATCAACTCAACAATAGTACTTAGCATTTAGAAAATCAACTCCAGGTGTAGCATTTTCTGGCTCTATGTTGAATGTTTTTCTTGTCAAAATTCATAGCGCAATTCATGTCATTAACCCTGGATTCATATATGGTGCTATGCTATTCAGGACGTTTTTTTGGAGGCTATTACTGCCGTTATATGGGATGCTTTTGTGGACGCTAATTGGGATGCTAATTATTGTCCAAAATAATGCCAACTTTTAAAAATGGACGATATTTGGGATGCTAATTGGGATGCTAATTGTGACGCTAATTGGGATTCTAATTGGGATGCTAATTGGGACGCTAATTGGGATGTTAATTGGGATGCTAATTGGGATGCTAATTGGTATGCTAATTAGCATCCAAAATAATGTCAACTTTTAAAAAGGGATGCTAATTTGGATTCTAATTGGAACGCTAATTAGGATTCTAATGGGGATGCTAATTAGGATGCTAATTGGGACGTTAATTGGGATGCTAATTAGTGTCCAAAATAGCACCAAATTTTAAAAAGGGATGCTAATTGGAATGTTGATTGGGACACTAATTGGGATGCTAATTGGGGCGCTAATAAGGACTCTAATTGGGATGCTATTTGGGATGCTAATTAGCATCCAAAATAGCGTCAAATTTTAAAAAGAGACGCAAATAATGCCATTAAAAGTGCCATCGCGTGGAAAAGCATCCACTCTGTCCAAAAAATGATGAAAAATACACTAAAAGGGATATTGGACGCTAAAAAGGAAGCTAAAATGGACGCTAATCATAGGTTTTTGCTGTAGTGTAGTGATATTTGATCTCAATATGCTTCGAATTGTCATGGAACACTAGGTTCTCCGATAGATTCACACAACTCTGGTTGTCACAATATATACAAGTAGCATCCAACTTTAGATCAAATAAGTTAGATAGTAGCTTTCTCAACTACACTGCCTCAAAACTAGCCAAACAAGTTGCAACATACTCTGCTTCAGCTGTACTCAATGCCACATAGGTTTGCTTCCTGCTAAACCAGGAGATCACACCTGATCCCATACTGAAGGAACACCCTGAAGTGCTTTTTCTATCAATGGCACTGGATGCCCAATTTGAATCCACATAACCTTATGGGTTAATCTTCTGAGTCACCTCATACTTAAGCCCATAATCAATTGTACCCTTCAGGTACCTTAAAATATGCTTTGTAGCAATCAAGTGAACATGTCTCGGATCTCTCAGGAACTGGCTCAATGTGTTCACGGTAAAGCAAATATCTGGTCTCATATTCATCAAGTACATCAAGGACCCAATCATCTGATGATACATTGTAGCATCAACCAAATATGATGAAGCATCACTCAATAGCTTTAGATTCAATGCCATAGGTGTGGTCATGGCCTTGCATTCCATCATCTCAAACCTCTTCAGGATCTCTACTGCATACTTCCCTTGTCCCAGGGAGATTCTATCTACATTTCACCACACCTCCATTCCTAGAAAGTAATGCATCATACCCAAGTCCTTCATTTCGAATTCGGTAGCAAGCTTCCTCTTCGTATCAGTAATCAACCCATTCTCACATGTTACAAACAGATCATCTACATATAGTATTAGTATCATTGGGTTCCCTTCTTCAACCTTGTAGTAAAGGTTGGAATCCACCTTACTCTTGGTAAAGCCCAAACTGGATAGGAAGTTGTCAGTTCTTCCGTACCATGTCCTAGGTTCCTATTTCAAACCGTATAGAGCTTTCTTTAACTTACACACATGAGTCTCCCTGTCATGTGTCTCAAAACTGAGTGCTGCTCCACATATACTTCCTCTTCTACTACACCATTCAAGAAATCTATCTTGACATCCGTCTGGTGTACTTTCCATTTCATTACTACAACTAAATCAAGTACTGATCCGATGGAAGTATATCTAGCTACAGGTGCAAAAGTTTCTTCATAATCTATTCCTTTTTTCTAGGAGAATCCATGAGCCACAAATCTTGCTTTATATTTCTCTATGCTACCATCTGCAGCATGCTTGATCTTATAGATCCATTTGGAAGTTACAACAGACTTCTCCTCTGGTTTTGGGACAACATCCCAAACATCATTCGTCATGATCGACTGATACTCCTCGATCATAGTATCCTTCCATTCTTTGTTTTCTACCTCTTCTTCATAGTTGGAATGTTCTTTATCAATGATGTCACATAATAGGGCTACATAACTAGAGCAGGACCTGGTTCTTTTCCTCTCTCTATGTATCTCTTCTGGAGCCCCATATATTTCTACACCTTGAATAGCTTCTCGTACCCATGCAAGTTTCCTCTTCTGAGGATTCTCCTCCTGAGGTGGATCTATAGGTTCTTGAGGTTCTTCTATTTCTTGATCTTCTTCTTGAGTTGCATCGTTCATGGTTGTGTCTTGAATTCTGGGTACTTTTGTTTCTTCATGTTCTTTACCATGTCTCTTTCTGGATTTGTTGTAGGCTGAGTCTTTGTAAAATGTTATGTCCCTACTGATGTCGATTTTATTGAATCTATTGAAGTATATTTTGTAAGCCTTCAAGCCTTCACTATATCCCACAAATACACCCTTCTTCCCTGAAGGATCTAACTTTGTCCTATTTTCTTTCAGAATTTGTATGTACACTGGATAGCCAAATATTTTGAGATGACTGACTTCTGGTTTCTTTCCTAAAAACACTTCTTCAGGTGTCTTGTTCTTAAGTACTCTATGTGGAGTACGGTTCTATACATACATAGTTGTTCTAGTAGCTTCTACCCATAGATGCACGGGAAGATCTTTATTATGAAGCATTTCTTTTGCATCTTCCATGATCATTCTATCTTCCTTTCTACAACCTCATTCTATTGTGGATTATATGGAGTGTTGAACTCCCTCTTAATCCCTGAATCTTTGCATAATTCCTTGAATTCATTTGATGTGAATTCTCCTCCATTGTCTGATAGGAAAATCATTATCTTCTTCTCTGTGTAATTTTTTATCAAGGCTTTGAATTCCTTGAACTTGCTGAATACTTCAACTTTGTTCTTCATGAAGTATATCCATGTCTTCCTTGAAAAATTATCAATGAAAGAAACATAGTATGCATAACCGCTTAATGAACTAGATGACATCAGACCGCATACATCGGAGTGAATGATTTCCAATATTCCTTTAGCCTTGCTTTCGCTACTTGGAAATGTCTTCTTTGTGTTCTTTCCTTTTGCGCATCCCTTGCATACTCCTTCATGTTTTACCGACATTTCTAGAAGACCTTCAACACCTTTTCTTGCAAGTGGTAGTGCCCTATAGTGCGCATGTGCTAGCCTTCTATGCCAAAGTTCATTTATCTCTACTGAGTCATGAACCAAAGATTGTTCTGGTTGGCTCTTTAATCTGTATAGTCCTCCCTCTTTTTCTCCAATTACTATTGCATTGTCAATAGTCTTTCCTTTTGGACACATGAGGACTTGCCCATCTATAAATGAAACTCTCATGCCTTTTGCATCTAATGCAGAGATGGAGAGAAGGTTCTTCTTTAGTCCTGGTACAAATACGACATCCTTTATTTTCATAGACTTTCTAGATTCTAACTTGTAGGAGGATTCTCCACTACCTTTTATTGGATACTGGTAGTCATCCCCAAGTTTCACCTTGTGGGGTGATTCATGTTCTAATAGTTCCACAAATGATTCTTTGAATCCCATCATGTGTTTGGAATCCCCACTGTCTATAATCCAATCATTGCTTCCATGTGTGATGGTTCATGTGAGAGCGAAAATCAAAACATATTCTTCATCATTTGAAGAATCATCACTTTCTTGTTTGATTCTCTTCTTGGTAGGCTCATCATCTTCTGTAGCATGAGCATGATGTCTTTTCTTGTTTCCCTTCCTTTTGTGATATCTATCTTTGTTTCTAGGACAATATCTTGCAAGGTGTCCTATTTCATCACATGTATAGCACATGAACTTAGACAAATCTTTGTTATATTTTCTAGTGTTTTTCTTCTAGCGAGAGTGCTTACCTTTGTGATGGTCTGTTATGCTTTTCTTGGATTGTACTATGAGAGCTTGATCTTCACTTCCCATATTTTATTCATGAGATAATATTCAAGCTTCTTGTTGTGAGCATTCCTCCCATAGACTGCTAAACTTGACTAGATTCTTTTTGGCCCAGATCCCTTGAATGAAAGAGTCCCATGCCCTAGGGAGACCATTCAAGGTGGTCATCACAATTTCTTCATTCTCTACTTCTTCATCTACAACTTCAAGTTGTTCCTTGATATGAGAGACCCTTGTAAATTAATATTGGATGGTCTCTGCATTCTATATCTTTACATTCTTCAATTGGTTTCTCAAATTCATCTTCTGGTTTATGTTCTTCCCTTCAAATAACTTGGTCATGGCATCAAACATCTCTTTAGGTGTATTTAGAGAGGACACCTGAGGTATGAGATGATCCTTGATTGAATCGGAAATAATCCTCTTAGCCATGACTAATTTATTTTTGTGTAAGGCCTTAGCCTCATCTCCCTCTAGAACTGGAACCTCTTCATTGATGTAAGAGTCCAACTCATTTTCTTCGAGGACCAGGGAGATCCTATACTTCCAAGCTCAGAATTTATCAGCTCCCTCAAGATTTTCATCAAGCTTGGTATGATGAGACATATTAATATAGAACCTCAAATGGAAATGAAAAATATTTGGATCTTACCAGGTCAAGATGTCAGAACTAGATCTGGAGCTAGATTTCTGCAGAGCTGGTTTTCTGGTTCGGGAGGAGATTAGGGTTTGACTTTCCCAGAGATCTACCCAACCAAAAACTTTGATCTTGATCTCTAAAATTTTATTTTGGGGAGGAGATCAATCCAAGCCCGGGCTCACTCAAAAATTCCACTTCTATGGAAAGCCCTAATTTCTCGCAGTCGTGTAAGGTCAAAAACTGAAAATGCTCAGAATTAGATTCTGCTTCGACAAAAAGATGTGCCCTAGAGAGGAGAGTCAACCTAGCCTTATTTTTCTGAAAATATGTGGAGAGAGATCCAAAAAGTAGGAATCCCTAGCTTCAATAGCTGCACAATGTCTTCTTCTCAGGTTAGCTCTGATACCATGTTATATTTTTCAGATTTAAGCTATGTGATCTTAGGATCTTATCTAAGAGAATAAGAAGAACAACAATCAATCACAAGAGATAATGAACACAAATATTTTCTTCAGGGAAACCATAAAGGAGAAAACCGTGCATCTTCCTCATAGATAGAATCAACACCAAAAGTAAAACCCAAAGATATAAAGATGATCTCCCCACGGCAGTAGTCTCTCTCTCTCTTGTCCCAACTTCTTATTTCTCTCTCAGTTATGTGCTACAACTGAGTGTGAGTGAATGTGTGTTAAATAAAGAGGCTCTCTCTCTATTTATACTAATTCCCAACTTGACAATAACTCACTAAGTATAACTTCTCTAGGAGAGTCTAATAACCCTAGGGCTCCACAATTGCGAGGAATTTAACCCTTGATCAATAAGGAGGGTTACACTCTATGAATTTAGATGACTTGTTTACATTATTGAATCTCACGATAGGAACATCAAGGGATGACATGACTTAATTACATTATAGATACTTTTCGATAGAAACATCGGGGTACAATACATAAGATATACAAGTGAATACATTCTAAAGTTACAAATACATCAATAGCACCCCCTATAGGGGGTGTTTCTTTATCTTCTAGGAATGGCGGGAGGGTGGAAAATAGCAAAACATGGTGATAGTAGAACAGAGTTGGTTGTTGGGAAGATGGAATCAGGTAATGGCCAGCAACACTGGAGCACAGAGCAGCAATGGAGCATAACAATGGAGCACAAAGCAAAGGAGAGAGACATTGGTGCAAAGAGCAACAACGGAACCCAGGGAAATGGAGAGCCACTATGGAGCGTAGAGAAACAATGGAGAGAAGTTGAAGCCCAACAGCTGACATCTCCCAAACTGAATGGCGCTGGTGCGAATTAATACTGACAAGAGGATGATTAATGGCGATCGGTCTGTGATAATATGGCTTAGTCCCATCGACGTAACAAGGTACATCCATGTCTCCTGTGGCATTAAAGGCCCTCAGTGATGGAATATTCGGAGGTTAAACTTAGGCAAGGAAGGCCGCGTCATCCTCCCCCAAGTCCACATCGGCATGATTCACACCCACATATGAGGATGATGCCATATATAGTTATGATCATGGAGCTATGGAATTGAATATTTTTGGGAAGAGGGTTCATATATACCCCGATTTGGTTTCCATAGAAACAAAAATTCCACGAAGAGAGGGGGCAATGTTAAACCCATGAAAAACCCCCAAGCTAGAAAAGATTTAGATGGCCAGTAAAATTTGTAGGAAACGGGTTGTTGTTCCCAGGAATGGTCTAAAAATGGAATATGTTCCTAAAGGAATATACAAAACCCCGATTCATATTATCCTTAGGACCATTATGAATCACCACAAGCGGAATGATATTTTGGGTGATTGCATGAAGTTGTCCATACACTGGGTTGAATACATGGCCATAGATGTCTCTCATCTATTGGCTAGGAAATTGCACTCTACATTGCAAAATAGTAAAATGAAGAGGGTCAAGTTCAGTTACCCAGGCACACTGCAAAAAAATATTGATTTATATTGACCTAGTGTTGTAGGGTCAAATTATATTGGAACATACATTTGGAATCCTAAATAACAACAAAAAAATGAGGAACTACCTCAACCATCTTTAAAGAACAATGTAGAAGGATATTCTACTATCACTACATCAATGGTACATGGACAAACTTTTGAGGACAATATGGAATCTGTGGGAAATGACATGCCTTCAGTTTCACGTGAAGAAGATGTTGCTACCACAACTTTGGATGGAATGCATGGAAATGAAAATGCAGATCAATGGGAGGAATTTGTGAAAAATGATATGGACCGTTCACCGACTAGTGATGAATACCTAATTCATGCCAAAAAAATTTGATGGTAGATTTTTTTTTGTTTATTTGATAAAATGGTGCATTTCAAAGAACAATCTACCTTGTGGGAGGATTCCTTCACAGCTAGCGATGAATTGTGAAGAACCAAGGATGTCCAAATTCTTGATTTGGCACACTGTGTTACAGGTTTAGAGAAAAAATTTGTGGAAACTAAAAAAATAATTGGCCAGAAGAATAAACTTATTAAGGATCAATTTTCTACATTTAGCATAGTTCTAGAAGGTTCAATTTCTGACGTTGAAAGAATGAAAGACATGTTTCAGGCTAAAAAGAAAAGAATGAGGAAACTATAGTGAGACTTGAAAATGAGCTGAAAAACATGCCTCAAGTTTTGAGCATGCCACCACTGAAGACTGTATTTGGTAAGGAAGAAAAACTTCAACAAGAATAGAAGCAGGAAGAAAGATTTATTACAGGTTTAAAGGTTGAGTTTGAAAAGAAAATGAGAGAAATGATCATTAAACAACAAAATGAGACTGCAGAATATTAAACAACATTGGAAAAATTGAATAAAACAATTGAAAAAAATGAGTTGCTAAAAACTATGAGAATTGAAAGGATTTCAGCAACTCTCAACGTTAAAAGAGCTGGAAGAGGAAAAGAATCAAAAATCAAGGGTAAACAGGTCTAGTCACTGGAAGAATCAATAGTAAAGGCTAAATAGGTCTGCACACCAGAAGAATCAATAGTCAAGGGTAAAAAGGTCAGCACACCAAAATAATCCAAAGTCAAGGGTAAAAATGTCAGCACACCAAAAAATTTTGGTAGTACAAAACTTGGTGATGTAACTATGGATAGCTTACTCTAGTTTCAATGAGAGAAGGCCTTGAATGAAGCTGGTTCAAAAATCCATGTTGTAGACTTAACATTTGGCTCATCAGATCCAACATTGAAGAAGAAGATAAACGAGAAGGAGGCTGAAATTAGAGACCTTCACCAAAAATTATTGGAGAAGGGAAAAGCACTACATTTGGGATGTGAGAGTGAGATACATGATTTGAAATCCAAAATTATATCTTCGCAAAAGAAACCTGTGACAGAAGCAATTTTGTATACTCCGTCTGATACATATTTGAGGGCACAAGAGCTTGAGAAGGAGGTACAAAAGTTCAAGAGAAAATTAAATGCAGTTCAATATGAGTTGAAGTGGATGAAGGATGGTCTTAAAATAAAGGAAGATGAGCACTCAAATCAGAAAAATAAAAATGTATAGATGTTGAAGAAATGCCTAGAATAAAATTATAGATTACATACAAAAGTGATAAGTCTTCCAAACAAAGAGAAAGAGAAAGAAAAACAATTAAAACATATGGCTAATGAAGCTTCTGTAGAAGTGGAGGGTTATGGAAAAGGAAAGAGAAGCTATAGAGAATTTTCTTATTCTAAAAAGGAGGAATTGCAAAAACCTCCCAAGCAGGCTAGAGTTATAGAATTAAATGGTGTACATTTGATGTCTATGTACATACTAATATTGTTGTAATATAAATTCTAAGTATTCCTCGAAATTGCATATATTTTGATATAGTTAATGTGTTTCTAATATGTAATACAAGTGTAATGTGTAATCCATATTATGTGCATATTCCCTATATCTACGAGATTTTAATGTGCAATCCATACTCAGAAGTGTGTAGGAAACTACAAATGATGAAATATATTCTTCTCAATATATTATACAAATGAATTGACATATGAAAAAATATTGAAATATATTCTACAAATGAATTGACAAATCATCATCTCTAGTGCAATACATAAAAAATTCCCTTCAAATTGGGATTAAAACTAGCTCTTGAAATTTGATCACTAGAGGTTATGAAAAATTAACACTTGGTCTTCCTAACACTAAAAATATTTCTAAAGGAGAAAGTATGAGGTAAAAATTGGAAATATTAAAATGCTAAAACAGGAGGAATATTAATAAAAAATACTCTCCTATTTTATTTAGTGAATTTGACAAAGCAATCAAGCACGTGCATGCATTTTTACTGAAGCAAGGCAATTTTGAATAGCTTCACTCAAATGCACGCCCAACCTGCATTACAAATCCAAATTCACTTATTCAAACCACAGAGTGCCTGTTCAGGCATAAAAAACATAAATAATATTTCAATGTTTAAAATTTAGACATAAAAACTTATTATCCGCAAGGAAATTCCAAATTTAAATGATTTCCACATTGTAAAAAACAGGGTTGAGTCCCTCGAGGAAATGCATGCACTGGCCTGCATGTCATGTTACATTGAATAAATTTCACTATAACATAGACATACCAACCTTTTCTACAAAATATTGTACTCATTCCTATAAATTGTATGATATACAGTAAAATCCAATTCATCCAAAACACCAATTGATAGTATTTTCCAAATTTTCATGGCCATAACTAAAAATGCACACCAATTCCAACTGAAGTACACCCTAGGTATTAAATTTGGAAGTTTGCATACAAAAAACTAATTAGACTAGTATAGTTTTAATTTCATACATAAAAACTTGTATTGTGAAATAAGAATGCATCCAACATTTGAATGAGAACATAACAACTGTAAATGTTGGTTTCTTGTTCACAGGCATCATAGTTTCTCTAGTAAATCTTGTATTTATAGAATTTTGGTATGACAAGGACAAATTAGAAAAGTGGTTGAATTGGATAGTTGTTTGGAAACCAATCTCATGGTTTTGCAAGTTTGTATCATCTGTATCTTTTTTATTATAATATAAATCATCATCCTTCCTTACAGAAATAAATAAACAAGGACATAACATATATAATGCATTCCCAGGAAAAATACAGAGATAATGCAAAAATATAACCAGATTGATACTCAAGAAAGTTTTTAAAGGGGCCGAAGAGCATTTTTTATTGTATTATGCTTTCATTACAGAGCAGAGGGCTAGTTTACAGTTGAATTAGTAACATCAAACAACTCCTTCAATAATAATTGTCCCTACTACCTATTACATTCTATTTATAGACCTCAAGGGTCAAATTGACCTTGTTACAAGTGGATTTCATTAGAGTGAAACTGAAATGTTGATTCACCCTCGAGCCAACCCATCCTCCATAGTACTTTCTTGGATTCAAACGAATATACCAACTACTATGGAACAATGCTAACATGACAGTGCAACACATGGGGAAAATAGGGATGAAGTGGACATGTATCAATAGCAGGGGTAGAAACGGAGTCGAAGAGGAAGTTGCATTCCAGTTATCTGGATGGGAAATGCGAGCATAGAATAATTATAATAGTGATACACATTGCATGAGAGGTCTCAGAAAAACAAAAGGGAAATACCAATGAAATAAGAAAATGATAAGGAAGAGAGAAATGCTGAGACAAAAATGGGTCAGCGGAAAACAACATGCAATACCCATCTGGTATAGAGAAATTAATAACTGAAATTGAAGAAATCAATCCTACTATGCCACCGAGAGGGAATGCTCAGGTTGTTGAAGAGGGACAGGGTGTTGAATTAGTGCAGGAAATAATTCATTGAGCGATGGGAAAGGACTTCCAAAGGAACATAAAAATGATAATATGGAATGGAACTTCTAGTTAAATCCATCAAACCCTGATGAGACTGTCTCCAATTCTTTCCAATTCTACCCATTTCACTCATACTATCAGTGAACTCAAATTTGCGCACATCTGCGGCCATACTAGACAAATATTAACGAACATAGATAATGGAGTCAATACATAGCCTATTGATAATAGTGACCCATATTTATCAATGTTCCATAAGAAGCAACATGATTGATAATTTATTACAGCTGCTAGGAAGGAATCATAGGGTCAGGACAAATCTGGATATATGTACTTTGTTTGCTCTTCGAATAATTGAAAGGTGGGAAAAAAGGTTAATCACAAGGAAATGTTTAGTTCACATCTGGGTGATGCAATCATTCTCAATGCCGCCAGATTTCAACTTGATTCAGCTTCATCGAATCATAGAATTTATGGTTTGTACTATGTAGAACATTTTGCCTTGTTAAGTGACATATTTGACACTCAGTTGAAAATTCAAAATATGAAAGGTATGGAAAAGCGAAAACCACCATTTACAGGTTTAAAATATTAAATGATGTATTTGACAGGTTGAGGTATGGGAAAATGAAAAACCGCCATTTATAATTTTAGAAAATTAGATGACTAGAAAAACTGTGATTGTAAATCAGGGTTGAGTCCCTCAAGTAAATGCACACATTGTCCTAGAAAAAAAAATTCAATATTAGGGCTAGAAGTTAAAAAAAATTCTAAACGAGAAGGTATCAGGTAAAAAATTAGAAATATTAAAATGCTAAAATATGAATAATAATAATAAATACTCCTATTTTATTCATTCAATTTGACAAAGAAATCAGGAATGTGTGTGCATTTTACTGAAGCAAGTCAATTTTGGATTTCTTTACTCAAATGCATGCCCACCATGCATTACAGAGCCAGATTCACTGATTCAAAACACAGAGTGTCTATTTAGGCATAAAAAACCTAAATAAGATTTCAAATTTTCAATTTTAGACAAAAAAACTAATGGTCTACAGGGAAACTCCAAATTTATGTGTTTTCCACATGGTAAAAATCACAGTTGAGTACCTTGAGGAAATGCACACATTGGCCTGTATTTCATGTTATATTGAATAAATTGAACTATAACATAGGAATACAAACCTTTTCTACAAACTCTTGTACTTACTTCTGTAAATTGTATGATCTATAGTAAAATCCAAGTCATCCAAAAATAACAGTTGATATCAATCTTCCAAAAGTGCCTCTCACCCATATTTGCACCACTCCAGAAAAATGCCTGTCAATGAGAGAGAAATAATATCCAAAAGATGAAAGTGGTCTTGATGGATTCACCTTGTTGGCCTCCACCCATTGGCTATCTCACTTTCCAAGTTTGAAGAAAAAATGAAATCACCTTGGTTAGCCAAAGACTTTGAGAGACCATTTGGAAATGCCCGCAAGGGGTGTTCCTTTGACGATAAAATTCATCAGATCATATGTTCATTTTCATTGTTGAAATGGATATATAGCCATGCTCTTGGTTTTTATTATGGTTATTAGGTGAGGAAAATATCAACCTACCAAAATAGAAGAAAAATGTTATTTTGCATACTAAAGACAACGAAAAAATGGTAAGTGTTGTAAAGGGGCTAAGTGATGCCTGCATTAAGGTTGATTCCTGCACTAAGGATGATGCCGGCATGGCATGGAATGGTATATATGATGATGTGACATGAAATTGAAATAATTTTTGCATTATAACATCATTATGGAGAAATACAAAATATTAGTGAAAATCAAGAAATTGGTTATGTATGGGAAAATTGGTCCAAGTAACCTTAAGAGGATGCCTGCCACAAATTTTGTGTTGAAGAAAATTCTTGTAGAACATGGGGATATTTTAGGTTGTTTATTTGTCTACTCAACCATGGTCTTAGTTTCGTCCAAAGAGACCATGAAGAAGACTTTATCGACCTGCCAAAACTGTGGTTTAGGGAAATTAGACCAAGCCTAGGAGAAGATAAAAAATTGTTCAAGTATGGAATTATTTGTAAAATCGGCCCAAATGGCCTTAGGGAAATGCCATCCACAGCTCATAGGATTATTATAAAAATATTTTGAGACTATGGATCTCTAGAGTGTTGTATTGTGCATCCAACCATATCATTATCCTAACCAAAAAGTCACTTCAGTAAGAAGATATCAATCTGCCAAAATTGCCTTTCATTCATATTTTCACTACTCCATACAAATGCTCACCAAGGAGAGAGAAAGAAGGTCCATAATATGATAGTAGTCTTGCCGGATTCACCTTGTTGACCTCTACCCATTGCGTGTCTCACTTGCCAAATTTGAAGGAAAAATGAAATCACCTTTGTGACCTAGGGTTTGAAGAGAACTGGTGAAGTGTTAGACAAAGAGTTTCAGAGACCATATGGAAATGCCTGCAAGGGGGTGTACCTTTAATGATAAAATTCATCATATGATATGATCTTTTTCATTGTTGAAATGGATATCTTTCCATGCTATTGGTTTTTCTTATGGTGATCAGATAAGGAAAATGTCAACCTGCCAAAATAGAAGAAAAATGTTATTTTGCATATTAAAGACAGTGTTAGCACTGGAATTGAAACGAAGGTTGTGGAAGGGATCGCTTTCGGGAAACAAAAAAACCACTTTATGTTGCGCCTTCAGACCTATGTAGTTAGAGAGGTATCTCTCGTTGGTCATTGGAGTACCTCCACATAAGGTTGTCAATCTTGTGTGTCACCAGAGTCTATTAATCTTGTGTGTCACCAGGGTCTACTCCGTATAGGGTTTTCAATCAACATAATCAAGGGGCTAGGATCCTAAATGGGGAAAAGTATGTTGAGGAAGGTGCATGGCGGGATTATTGAGGGAAAAGGACCATGGGAAAATGGAGTCAAAACCTGCGCAAGAAATGACTACAAATGGAAAGAATGATGAAAGGTAGCAAACGAAAGAAAGATAGCTGCTAATTTCCTAATCAGGAGATTTTAGTGGGCAATTGAGAGGACAAGGAGGGACATTCCATCGCATGGAGCATTGATGAGATGAATTCCATGCAAATTTAGAAGAACCATTGTTGAATTCTTGAAACATCAGTTGGAGCATAACAAGTATGAATTCTGAACCAATATACCCTATGTTGCAGACATGAAAAGCAATAAACAAAATGGAGTGGAAACAGGAAACACAATTTACATGTAAAAGGAAAGCACTTATTGGGAAAAACAACAACACAGGAATCTCTACTGTGAATGACAGTCTTTGAATGCAATTTATTCATACATAGGTATCAAGTTTTACAAATGGGAGCCTCAACCTAGGATTGTTCCCCAATCCAATTCACTAACTCCTTTCTCCCTCTATTGGGAGTGGTTTTATACAATCCTAATGCTAAGACTACAGAATCAAAAACTGTTACAAGTCACCATCCAGCATTAACAATGCAGAGCGTGAACTATCACCACATTTTTACAATTATAAAAAAGCATCATGGAGATGCGACGTGTGATAATGCAGGCTGACAGCGCAGAGCCTCATACCACCCTGCTTCGTGAAAATGACTCCCACGCTTGCAACCCAAGGGATGGCGCCATCGAACGAGACTTCCACCTCAGGTGTATTCCGAATGGAGTCAAAGGAATCAAACAATCTGCGACGAGGTAGATTACATGTGTGAACGTTCCCCCTCAACTATCATTTCCACACTGGATGGGAGATCTGTACTTCGGGAGTCTTTTTAGCCATCCGATCGAAGGAATATTTAACATCCACCATCCACATTCCATTCATCCTACCACCAACTTTTCTCTTTTGAACACCGTGGGTAGTTTTGGGATCGTGACACATTTTGAGCCGTCAATCGAGATCGACCCCTCCTACAGCCGTCGATTAGAGTGGGCCCTACCATTTTTCGCAGCAAGAAACTCATGTATTTTTCCATGCTAGTTCGCCTTGCGAAATGAACCATAGATGTAGATCTATCTCCTTCTTCATCGCGGCCCTTGATCTTTGCGACCTCTACACCTTTTCGCAATTTGAGATTGCGGTTTTACCTGCACAAGTATGGATTGAAAAATTACTTTAGGCCATAGATATGCCACATAATTTATCTCAACCATCGAAATACACTGATCTTTAACACGTTTCACAATCCAGGAGAAAATCTTTGATCACGCAAGTTTTCTTGCGCGAAGTGGTTCAGAACTATCAATCCTCCTTTGATCAATCATAGCCCTTGAATAGGGATTGTTCCCAATGCTACAATACACCTGTCGCTTTCCTCATTGAAGGATGGTCACATGAGATTTGAGTGGAAGGGACCCTTACCGAACCTCTGTCAAGCCCTCGAATCAACTGTTAAAAATAGAGTGTTAACAACTAGCTCCACGAGGGATGCTATCCTCCCAGTGAGGTAGCAAAGAACCCCCTTAGACCAAGTGCCAAATCCATTGGGTCTCCTTCATATTTTCTTGGACACCTCCATTCTGCTTCATGCTACTACTCTATTGAATTCATGCCACTCTTGCAAATCATGCTGGTGATTGTAAACATGTGCTGGCAACTGAAAATGGAAACAAACTGAAAACATTAATAAAGGAAATGTTCGATAATATATGAGCTTATTTTCTCCTACCTACTCTACCTAACTTTGTATATAAGTCCAACTAAGTGAAGTTGGACTTCCAGTGAAGCCAATTAAGCAACTTGCCTAATATTCTTGTTCTTGCATGGTGCTCGATGAACAAAAATGAAACAGATAATGGGAGAAGGGAATGATAAACAAACTGATGTTTAAGGCAGAGACATGACCAATCATTGCCTTCACCCAGACCCTCCATGTATTTGGCCACGGGGTCATAGAATTCATGGAAACCTCTAGCATGCTCTATCACTTGCTCATGGGAAAGCTGTCTAGAGCTTCCCACTTCTAGGGAGTCGTCAGGTTGACACTTGGGAGATTGCAGATGAGGACCCTCAGAATCTTTCTCTAGCGAAATATCCCTCTCTTGGTCCTAAATTTCTACAGCGAAGGTTTGATTTGCTTCAAGAGGGAGGTCCTCAGCTTCACCATTGGAACCGAGTAGGCATACTTCTTTCAGGTGAGGCGGCGTTCCTGAAAATGGAGTATCAAAAAAAGTGTTTATCTTTAAACTATTACATCTGCCTCCATTTTTGTACAAGTTTTCAGCCTGCACCACCCCTATTTCTTTCTACTTTTGCTTGGAGGCCTTGATTATATGCCTTATCAATTCAAAAGAGGCATAGCATAAGGGTAAGCTATCACCTCTAGTACCCTCATCATCTTTTCTCAGTTCGACTCCTGATTTTGCATTGCACTTTGACTTCTTTCATCAGAAGGTGTCATTTCAATAGCCGGCTCATTCTGCAGGTACTCTTCTTCATATTTGTCATGCATAGGTGCACCAATCTCCTTCTCAAAATCGTCTTTAGTTGACCAGGAGTGGGGCAGGTCACCATCTTCAGAGAATAGTCCCGTGGGACCATTTATTTCAGCCTCAGGCCGGTCATCTTTCTGTATATCATGAGAGGTATTTGATAGGTTGTAGGCTTCCTTCTTATGCTTGTAGGGCCCAACCAATTTGTGTGCATCTACTATTTCACCACCATTGTCCTAATCTGATAGATTCCTAGACATCTTAAGGTTTTCCTCAACCTCCAAGAAATCAATGAAAATCTGCTGTAGGGTGGTTGATTTTCTCTCCAAAAGAAGCAAGGACAGGTCAGGAGGAAAGGCGACTGCATAATATATCTTAGTAGCGTTCTCAAGAGGTTTAACTTCCTTAGGCATGCTATAATAAAAGCTTGTGAATCTTCTATTAAAACTGGATATGGCCTCACCTTCATTTCTCCTCAAAGAATAAAACTCTGAAAGCATCTCTTCCAATGGTCGGCTCCTTCCCCAAAACCTCAAGAATGTGCAAGAAAGCTCTTCCTAAGTGTTGATGGACTTAGGCTGCAAGTGTTTAAACTAGAATTTGGCATCCCCTTGCAAGGATAGAGAGAACGTCCGCATGCAGACGTCGTCATGTTCTATCTTGAACAGATCAGAGAAATGCTCAAAGCTTGTACATGTTTCTCAGCAGTCAAGTTTTCAGATTCTCCATCGAACTTGGGGAGGTACTTGTAATATTTTGCGGGAAAATCATGGAGAACTAGAGGTAATTGCAGTGGTTTATATCAGCTTGGAGAAGTGGGGGAGACAAGGTTAGGTACGATAGCCAAACTATCGCCTGAGGTTTCATGAATTTCATAGGGGTGTCCTCTCATATCGAGAACCCCCAGATGAAAATCTAGGCCAAAATCAGATGTACAAGACGACACAATGCTTCTGGTTCGTAAAGAAGGATATACAAGAATATGTCCATGGCTCTGCTCAGGATGAGATGGGCTAGAGAAATCTGTTTTGATAAATTTCAGAAAAGACAAGAGCAAACTTACAAGGTAGGATAAGGCATCCTGGAAGAAACGTGGACTCGAGTGCCTGGACCTTCCACCATGCATTTTATGAGCTTTATGAGGGGTCCATTTTTTTGAGTTTTATGAGGGGTCCATTTTCCAGCCTTCCTCGGTCATTAGAGTTTCTGGATTATACCACCAGCGGTGTCACTGAAGTCTGAATCCTTCAAGAGTGGAGTCGCCAGGTGAAAAGTGCTCAACCTTATTGGTGTCTGACAGATTGTTCACCATCAACAGTCAGATATAAATCTTTGTCGTTCTTCCTAGGGAGGATCTTCAACTCGGTCCCTGGCAACGGTGCCAGTTTGTTAGCACCGGAATTGAACCAAAGTTTGCAGAAGGGCTCACTTCTGGGTAATAGAAAAAACACTTTAGGCTGCACCTTCAGCCCTGCGTAGTTAGAGAGGGATCTCTTGTTGGTCGCTGGAGTACCTCAACATAAGGTTGTCAATCTTGTGTGTCACCGGAGTCTACTCTGCATAGGGTTTTCAATCAATATAATCAGGGGGCTAGGATCCTGAATGGGGAAAAGTATGTTGAAGAAGGTGCATGGCGGGATTATCGGGGGCAAGGCACCATGGGCAAGTGGAGTTGAAACCTATGCAAGAAATGATTACAAATGGAAAGAATGATGAAAGGTAGCGAACATAGGCAAGTTAGCTGCTGATTTCCCAATCAAGATATTTTAGCAGGTGATTGAGAGGACAAGGAGGGATAGTCCATCGCATGGAGCACCGACGAGATGAATTCCATGCAAATTTAGAAGAACCATTATTGAATGCCTAAAACAACAGTCAGAGCATAACACGCATGAATTCTGAACCACTATACCCTATGTTGCAGACATGAAAAGTAATAAACAAAATGGAGTGGAAATAGGAAACACAATTTACACGTAAAAGGAAAGCACTTGATGAGAAAAACAACAACACAGGAATCTCTGCTGTGAATGACAGTATTCCACTACAATTTATTCATACACAGGTATCAAGTTTTACAAATGGGAGCCTCAGCCCAGGATTGTTTCCCAATCCAATTCACTAACTCCTTTCTCCCTCTATCGGGAGCATTTTTATACAATCCTAATGCTGAGAATACAGAATAAAAAACTGTTACAAGTCACCATCCGGCATTAACAATGTAGAGAGAGGACTATGGCCATGTTTTTACAAATATAAACAAGCATCATGGAGATGTGGCATGTGATAACATAGGCTGACAACGTAGAACCTCATACCACCATACTTTGTGAAAATGACTCCCATGCTTGCAACCCAGGGGATGGCGCCACTGGACGAGACTTCCACCTCAGGTGTATTCTAAATGGTGTCAGAGGAATTGCTCAATCTATGACGAGGAAGATTCCACATGTGAACATTCCCCCTCCACTGTCATTTCCACACTGGATTGGAGATATGTACTTTGGGATTCTTCTTAGTCATTCGATCGAAGGAATATTTAATGTCCACCGTCCATGTTCCATTCATCCTGCCGCCAACTTTTCTCTTCTGAACACCGCGGGCAGTTTTGGGATCGTGACATGTTCTGAGCCGTCGATCAAGATTGAACCCTCCTACAACCATCGGTTAGAGTGGGCCCTACCATTTTTTGCAGTGGGAAACTCAAATATTTGTTCGTGCTAGTTTGCCTTGCGAAATGAAACATAGTCGTAGATCTATCTCCTTCTTCATTGCAGTCGTTGATCTTTGCGACCTATACACCTTTTCACGATTTGAGATTGCGGTTTTACCCTCACAAGTATGGATTGTGAAATTACTTTAGGCCATAGATATTCCCTAGAATTCATCTCAATCATCAAAATACACCGGTCTTTAACATGTTTCGCAATCTGGGATAGAAGCTTTGATCGCGCAAGTTTTCTCGCGCGAAGTGGTTCAGAACCGTTGATCCTCCTTCGATCAATCGCAGCCCTTGAATAGGGATCGTGCACAATGCTACAATACACCTACCGCTTTCCTCATTGAAGGATGGCCACATGAGATTTAAGGGGCTAGGACCCTTACCGAACCTCTGTCAAGCCCTCGAATCAACTATTAAAAACAGAGTGTTAACAGACAGAAAAAATGGCTAAGTGTTGTAAAGGGGCTAAGTGATGGATGCATTAAGGTTGATGCTCTCACTAAGGATGATGCAAACATGGCATGGAATGACATAGATGATTATGTGGCATGAATTTTAAATCATTGTTGCATTATGACATCGTTCTGGAGAAATACGACAAATTAGTGAAAATAAGGAAATTGACCAAGTATGGGAATATTGGTACAAGTAGCCTTAATAGGATTCCCACCACAAATTGTGTGTTGAAGAAAATGCCCGCAGCACATGGGAAGATTATAGACGACGGTTTTGTCTACTCAACCATGGTCTCAGTTTGTCCAAAGAGACCCTGAAAAAGAATTTATGGGCCTGCCAAAAATGTGGTTTAAGGAAATTAGACCAAGCATAGGAGAAAATAAAAAATTGTCCAAGTATGGAATTATTGGTAAAATATGCATAAATGGCCTTAGAGAAATTCCCGTCACAGCTCATAGCATGATGATCAAAATATTCTGAGAGTGTGGATCTCTAGAGTCTTGTATGGTGCATCCAACCATATCTAGAAGGCTATAATAAGAGGTTTTTCAGACAATTTGAAGACAATATAGAAGCATATTCACAATAACACACATGCTAGGAAATATATATTATCATTTAAAACTTACAAATTTCATATATAATGAAAAATTTATTCTAAAAGAAAAACCAATTACAACAGAAACTTTTCTCTTGCATCTTTGGTGACCGAAACTTTTCTCATCCTTCCACTGCTTCCCGATATATATTGTACCATTGATTTGTTGGAATAATGTATAAATGTTTGCCAAGTATCTAGGCTTAGGGTTGATGTGTACTTTCTATACTTAGTATGTAGTGGTTTCACATCCACTTCTTATGGATCTAGCTGTTGGTTTGTTATGCTAAGATACATCTATTTATTGTAATATTTTCTTATTAATCAATTGAATTGGTTTGACCATTCCTTGTGTAAGCGAGCCTATGAGCTCTGCTCTCTACCTTATAATTCTTAGTTGGTATCAAAGCTTGGGTGAGTAAAGCTTGGGTGAGTGTTGGGCTATGAGAAACTAGATTGTGAGAAGCCATTGCCATCACTGTGAAGGAGGAAGATCTGTGATTTCTACAGTGGGAAATCCACGAGTGGCTATGAGCATTGTTTGCTGATGCCATGAATATTTTCACCTGATCCCAAAATCATGGTCATGACTAAAGAGCCTGATCCCCGTGAGTGTAGTCGTGAAGAACTAAGAGATCTGGAGCTGGGCGCAAGTGTTGAAGGAGATCACACTTGAAGGAGAGCTATGGATCCCGTGATCTCTTCTACATGCTCAATCTGCCTTCAATTTAATTCTATGAGGAAGAGCCTAGAACCGTGAAGGAAAATTAGATGAATTTTTTTTAACTATCACCATGAAGAGAAGACAAGATATGTGTGATTTGAATTGAAGAGACCGTGAAAATTGTAGCCCATGTGAAAGATTGGTGCAGAAGTGTAGAACCGACTGAGCAGAGGACATGAAGTCCGTGGGATCCTTGCTTGTATTCATTTCTTTTGCACCCGTCGAAGCATGTAGATCACCTCACCGTGGAGACATAGAGTGGAGATCGTGTGACAATCTAAAGCTGAAAAATATTTGAAGCCGTAAGCTGGAGATCACGTGCAGATCAGTGTGGAGTTGAACACTAGAGAGTCTTGTGACCGATGATGCATCTCAGCACAAGTTAGAAGACACCGAAGGTTTTCTACAATACCGGCGAAGGTTCTCTGCCAAGAGCTTGTTGCAGTGTTGGAGCTGAACGTGGAGACGTGGAGATCAAGTTCAAATCGCTGCTGTGTAAGCTGATAATTGTTTTTTTCTCCCATAATTTTTTTTACTCCGGTGAACAGTTTTGGCACCTCTTATCATTTGAAGAGTAGGAGCGGTGCCTCCACGAAAATAGCAAAGGAAGAGCGGTGGTACCACCTATCCAGCAAAGGTGTGAAGTAGTGGTACTGCTGAAGTGGTGTAGCATAAGAGCAGTGCTCAAGCTAACTCTTACATAGATTTCGGGCACTGCCCCCAGAACTGACTGTCCCTTGTGTCATAGGTGCGGTTCTCAATTTTCTTCTTTGGTTGAATATAAATCAGCTCCCCACATCAGCCAAATCAAGGTAAAATGGAAAATGTACCTCTTTTTGATACTTATATAAATGAAACATCCAAATTAAATGGTGAAAACTATGTAAATTGGAAATTTAAGATGATGATTGTGCTTGAATCTGCTAATGCGTGGTCAATTGTGACCGGAGATGAGTCGAGGCTTGCAACTGCCGCTTTGTTTCTAGACTGGAATAAGCGGGAGCTGAAAGCAAAACTGACGTTGAGGATTTTTATCAAAGATAACATCATTCCACATATCAGAATTATATGACATCTAAGCCAACATGGGATATGCTTAAAGGCCTATATCAAACAACTGATGCAAATCAGGTTTTGTTTCTCAAAACCAAATTGTTGTCAATCAAGATGGAGGCTCATGAAGGGGTAAGAAAAATTATTTCTCACATTAAAGCACTCATTGATAAATTGGGTTTCATAGGTGAAGTTGTTGAAAGTTCTGATTGAGTAAAAATCACTCTAAAAGGATTATTGGCAGACTACAAAGTGTTTATCTTAGCACTTGCTGTTGGGCACCATTTTGATCTCTTTTTGTCATCTAAATATCTTCCAATTCCCTCCATAAAACCTTCATACTAATTTATAAAGCCTTAATTTCACCCACAAACTTTGGTTAAAGGTATAAATGTCATTGCTTTTTAACAAATTGAATTTTGAGATTTTTAAGGCATTTAAACTAAGGTTTTTATTCAGGATTATAGGATGTACTAACTTCCTATAATGTCTCCAAGATTGGATACTTGCAGGCCAGCTAGGCGTGAACTGAAAGATGAAGAAAATATCCTCAATGTCCAAGGATGGTTAAACTTCCAACAAGTAGATGATGTGGCTCTCACAGGTGTCGAGTCAATATCAGTCAAAGACGACCACCTGTGTTACCACTCAGGACAAAAGCAGGGCAGTTCCGATTTTTTTTATTTTTGTGGATATGATAGACGATCTTGAGACTAGATGTCATTATTAGCTTCCAGATTAATAGCATTTCTAGTTTTTTTAAGAGTTTGTATAAGTATTTGATAAAACAGAAGAGAGACATATCACGATTTTGGGAATGAAAACGCATACTGTTCTGGACTGTGTTGTTCTATTACTGTGTATGATCAATTTTATGGTGAATGTAATTAAAGTTTAAGCTCTATGATTCTTCATTTGCATGTGTGAACGAGGCATTGAAGGGCCCCCTTTGTCAAGTCTGCAAACCCTTTTTATTTCCAGTGGACGATTTGGATTGTTGCCAGTGGTATGTTTTAGTTCCTGTAGGATTCGATTTTCTTACTGCAGAAAAAATTAAATTGCTTTCAATTAGTTTTATAAGCTTTGTTATTTCATTAGTTATATGCTGTAGAAATGGTTCAGACTACTATCTCACATTGCTGTACATTTCTTTCTTATTCAATGATGGAGTATTAAGAACGATTGCACATTATGAATGCTTTCCTATAAAAGAAATTAATGTTTGATTGCTTATTCAATGTTGGGATAATAGGCAGAGTCTCATGATTCATATTTTAGGGTTAGGATTAATTTGTAATTGCTTTTATTATCTTAGAAGCTTTCATATATAATTTGCTCTGCAACTGAAAGATCAAATGAAACTGTTCCTGTAAGGGAGTTTTTGTGTTTTCAAATCGCAGTAACTTAATCTGTTAATAAGTTTATTTCATAGATAAACTAGATTTCCAAGTTAGGTCTAGATTTGAGTCCTTATATTTGGATATGCCTCTAAGTCTACAAACTTTGGATTGACATAAACTCAAGGTCCAATCTACATCAGTGGATTCGAGCCCAACATTTGCAGTGAGAGAAAAACCCCCAAATTTTGAAGAACTTCGGGGATTCTAATACAATGAGAAGAACAAATGAAGAACTATGATCTAGATGCTGGAGGTTCATACCTAGCACTGATGGCGAGAGGTCGATATCCACACAGAGGCAAACCATGGAGAAGACCATGGAGCAGACCATGGAATGGAGATAGAGGCAAACAATGCAATGGAGACAGAGGCAGATTTCATCAAAAACACAAAGGTATGGCTCAGACTGATTTTGATAGAAATAATGTAGATGGTCATCATTGGGGCAAACCAAGACACCTCAATATAAATCATTATTAGAAGAATTTTTACAAAAATAGAAACTACAATGGAAGTCACAATGGAAATTTCGCAAATATACACACCTCTGAAATTAATGATTTTAAAAATATGAGATTATTTATTTATGAAGATGCTCTATATGTTAAGATAGACAATGAGAGAATGCATGGTTCATAGATTCAAGTGCATCTGCACATATGTCTTGTAAGAGAGAATGGTTCAATGAATACAATGAGAAACATGATGGAACTCATATTCATTTAGGAGATAATAGATCACACCAAGTGCAGGGTTATGGAAAAATAAAAGTAAAATTATCTAATGGTCAATTGAGAGAGATTCATAATGTCATGTATGTGCCTGGCATTGAGAAAAATTTATATTTGTTTCAACCATAATCGAGAATGACCTGAAGGTAGAGTTTGTCAAGTACCAGTGCCATATCAAAGACATTCAAAACCACTTCAATATTGTTGCTACATGTTCAAGATGTGGAGAACTGTACAAGCTAGATGTGAGGAAAGACAGTCATCATGCACTTGCATCCACCGTAATCACCATAGAGGAACTTTGGCACCATAGGTATGGCCATATTAACCATCATGATCTTGTATTACTTAAAATGAAATCTATGGTTGAAGGTCTGCATGTAATAAATAATAAACATATAGAATGTAGTGCATGTGCACTTGGAAAACAACGATGAAATGAATTCCCAGTACATCAAGAAAAGAGACAAACTGGTCTGCTTGAATTAATTCATACAGACCTATGTGGACCTATGCAAACTAGATCTTTAGGAGGTGCATCATATTTTATAACATTTATTGATGATAGATCTAGATACACATGGGTATACTTCATTAGGAGGAAAGGATATGTATTTGAATACTTCAAGGAGTTCAAAACCATGATTGAAAAGCAGACAAAAAAATGCATTAAAATTCTCAAATCTAATAATAGTGGAGAGTACGTGTCTGGAGCTTTTAAGAAATACTGTAAGGAGAATGGAATCCAACAACAATTTACAGTATCGCACACTCCTCAGCAAAATGGGATAGCATAGCGAAAGAAAAAAACACTAGTTGAATGTGCATGCAGTGTGCTACAAGGTAAGAAAATTTTGAATGGTTTTTGGGCAGAAGCTATGAATACTGCTGTATATTTGAAAAAAATTAGTCCACAAATTAAGCATCTATGAATCTTTGGTTGTAAAGAATTTGTCGACATACAAAAAGATGATAAGAGGAAACTAGATGCTAAATCACTTGAATGTGTCTTTGTTGGGTATTGCAATGATCACAAAGCCTATAAGTTGTTTCATCCTAGCACTAATAAATTAATTGCTAGTAGAGATGTGGTGTTCCATAAACATACAGATGCAAGCAACAAAATAGAACAAGGGCATAGTCTGACTAACAATGATGAATATGCCAATTTAAACTCAATAGTTCAGGAGCAGGAAGTGGAAGAGCCACAAGAGAAGCAGGAGGAACATAATAGTAGAAGTAGCAGTGAAAGTAGCAGAAGCATAATGAGTACTTCTACAAGTTCAAAGGAAGACACAACAGAAAGCAGAAGGATTATGAATGGAACCCCTACAGGTAATTTAATGCTAAGAAGGTCAACAAGATGGATTCGTCCCCCTCCAAGGTATAATGATTATGCTCTAATGTCTAATATAATGAATACCAGTGAACCGATGAATTACAAACAAGCCAAAGATAAAGCAGAATGGGTTGAAGCAATGAATGGAGAATATAACTCAATTATGAAAAATCAGAATTGGGAATTGACTGAGTTACTAAAGGATAAGACACCCATAGGCTGTAAATGGTTGTTTAAATATAAGCTTAAATCAAATGGTAGCATAGAAATATTTAAAGAAATACTAGTAGCAAAAGGATATACACAAAAGGAGGGAATTGACTTTTGAAGATACTTTTGCACCAATAGAAAACCTAAACATAATTAGAATTCTGGTTGCATTAGCCACAACACATAAATGGAAAATCCATCAATTAGATGTAAAATCTGCTTTCCTACATGGTGATTTAAAAGAACAAGTCTACGTAGTTCATCCTGAAGGCTTTGTACAGAAAGGTCAGGAACATCTTGTATGTAAACTAAAGAAAACTATCTATGGATTAAAACAGGCTCCTAGGTCATGGTACATAAAGATTGACACCTTCTTTAATCATAAAGTTTAGTTAAAAGCAAAAGTGATCCTAACCTTTACATGAAGAAAGATAAGGAAGGAAATATATGTTTGATATCTTTATATGTAGATGATCTAATCATTACAGGGAATGCATGTGAGTTGATTACAGAAATAAAAAATCGACTGTCACAAGAGTTTGAAATGAAAGACCTTGGAGAACTACACTATTGTTTGGGACTTGAAGTTTGGAGAGAAGATGGCAAAACTATGGTCACTCAAAGTAAGTATGTAAGGGAAATATTGAACAGATTCAACATGAGTGATTGCAAAGTATTATCAATTCCTTTAGAAGAGAATGTGAATTTATGCAGTCAAGATGGATCAAAGGATGTAGAAGGTACTTTGTATCGACAGTTGGTGGGAAGCATGGATTATCTCACTACCACAAGGCCATATATATCATATGTAGTTAGCATTTTGAGCCATTTTATGGATAAACCAAATGTCAACCATTGCATTGCATCAAAGAAAGTCCTTACATATCAGAATGGGACAATGAAATTTATTCTTCTATACACTGATAAGTTTGATGTTCAATTGGTAGGTTTTTCTGATTCTGATTCAGTAGGAAGTCCAGATGATAGAAGATCTACTACAGGATATGCATTCAACATTGGATTCGGAGTTGTCTCATGGAGCAGCAAGAAACAACCAATTGTTTCTCTATCATCCACAGAAGCTGAATACAAAGCCATGTCTAGTGCAACATGTGAAGCTGTCTAGTTGAGGAGGATTCTTGAAGACATTGGACAAAAGCAAACAGAACCCACAAAAGTACATTGTGATAATCAAAGTGCAATCAAATTGGCACACAACCCTATTTATCATGCAAGGACAAAACACATTGAACTGCAACATCATTTTATCAAAGAAAAGATTGAGTCTAAGGAAATTAAACTTATTTATTGTAACACAAGTGATAATGTCACTGACATATTTACCAAACCTGTAGGCAATATTCACTTTGAGATCCTTAGGCAGAAACTAGGTGTTGTAGAAAATCCATTTCTACATTAAGGGGGTATGTTGGAATAATGTAGAAATGTTTGCCGAGTATCTAGGTTTAGGGTTGATGTGTACTTCTCTAGACTTAGTATGTATAGGTTTCATATCCACTTCTTATGGATCTATCTGTTGGTTTGTTATGCTAAGATACATCTATATATTGTAATCTTTTCTTATTAATAAATTGAATTGCTTTGACCATTCCTTGTGTAAGAGAGCCTATGAGCTCTGCTCTCTGCCTTCTAATTCTTAGTTGATTTTCTATGCTATTTAGATTTCGTTATTCCCCCTCAAATATTATCATTTCCCTTAACTTCTATGGAGCTTGCATTCTAAAATTATATCTCAACCATCGATCTCATCATGGATCCTTTTTGACCATTTATTTCTTATTTCTTTACTGATTCTGTGATTTGAAATGAACCTTCAGAGTGGGCATCTCCTATTTGTGAAGAGATTCTAGGTCATAGATCCTTATGCGATCAA
Source organism: Pseudotsuga menziesii (assembly GCA_001517045.1). Lineage (NCBI taxonomy): Eukaryota > Viridiplantae > Streptophyta > Pinopsida > Pinales > Pinaceae > Pseudotsuga > Pseudotsuga menziesii. Next base: position 32,717 of record LPNX010706575.1, on the reverse strand, counting down.
ATATGGATCATTCATCTAGTTATCCCTTTATCCGCCTTTCGCAAAATCCATATTATTTCTCTCTCGTTCATCGTTGCATCGCAAAAAATATTTCATCCATAGATCTGAGTCTGCAACGAACTTGGATAGTTCACTAGTGTGGCTCCTATCAAATTTTGCGATATGCATCTTTGCTATCCTGCATGCATGTTCCCATCGCGAAATCCTTCACGATATGATATCTCCAGCTCTTTTTAATACTCGTCTTTCAATGTGGAGGTCCCTACAGAATTTCATGATGCCAAGGAAAACTATAAATTGTGTGATTTTTGGGGGGGTCTTTCCAAACTCCCCACCTAAGAGTCCTTTTGGGGGTTTTTAAAAAAAAATACCCCCCAAAATCAAATTCTCAGGACTTTTAAGGGGGGGTTTTAAGGACCACCGCCAAATAACTTAAAATTTTTTTGGTGGGGTGGAGGTTTAGCAAAACCGCCATGAAACACTTTTAGGGGGGTCTTTCTAAATCCCCCCCCCCCTAAATGTCCCGAGAATTATACTTTGGAGGGTGGTTTTTAAGGAATTCCCTACAAATACCTTAAATATTTTTTTTGTTTGGGAGGGGGGGGGAGGGTTAGAAAAATCATCACAAGCCACCTTTAGGGGGTGTCTTTCTAACCCCCCCCCCCCCGAAAAAAAAAAGTCTTGAGAATTAGACTTTTGAGAAGGGGTTTTAAGGACTGCCCCCAAATACCTTAAAAACATTTTGGGGGATGGGGGTTTAGTAAAACCACCGCAAGCCACCTTTAGGGGGGGTCTTTCTAAACCCCTCCCAAAAGTCCTGAGAATTAGAATTTTGAGGGGGGGTTTTAAGGACCACCCCCAAATACCTTAAAAACCCTTTTTTTTTGTTGGGGTGGGGGGGGTTAGAATAATCGCAGTAAGCCACCTTTAGAGGGGTTCTTTCTAAATC
>LPNX010706575.1:6131-31639 GCA_001517045.1 Pseudotsuga menziesii | reverse complement strand
GGGGGGGGGGGGGGGTGTTGTTTGAAAACCGCCCCCAAAAGTCAAATTTTTGGGACTTTTGAGGGGGGTTTTTAAGAACAGCCCCCAAAGACCTAAAAAAAATTCTTTTTTTTGAGGGGGGGGCGATTTAGTAAAACTGCCACAAGCCAAAACCACCCCCAAAAGGGTATTTTGTTGTAGTAAGTTGTCATGAGCCAAACATGAGATATTAATTCCCTCAAAGTTGTGAAGGTCATGAGTTCAAATCTCTTGATTCCATTATGATTAGGCTTTGTCATCAGGGTCATCGGTTTACCACCTTTACCATCCATGGATCACGAGGAAGTACTCAGAGGGTATTCCATGACACTTTCCTTAGAAAATGAATATTATCCATGAAGCTAAATCAGATGCACGTCTCGAATAGCGATTAGGGAATGTCTTTTACCTATGAAAAAAAATGCCACCAAGGAGGTGAAGTATAATGGTTTTTGGAACTATACATAAGACAAATAATAAGATAAGTATAATAGCTTGAACAATATTTTAAAGGGTGGTTATTATAAAACTACCCCTAAAAACACATTTCCTATGTGTGCCCTTTCCAAGACATCCCAAAGAAATCTAAGATGAAATAGGAAAGTGAAAAGTGGCCAATCAATGAAACCATGTGGAAAAGAAGGAAATAGGAATCCCTATAATTTCTATGTAATACCCCCTGAATTAATAATTATTATTAATTTTGTTGGAAAATAATTTATTGATTATTTTTATTATTTTCTGAAAGGAAAGTAAAAAATAAAACAACTTGTAATAAAAACATATTTTATTTAATAAAATATGTTGAAGGGAGACAAAAGTGGATATAGCTATTGAAGAGTGTTTGCTGACCCACAAGAGGAAAAAGACAAGTGGAAAAAATCAGTGAGTGAGAAATCATAATGTAAGAGGCATCACCCCCAAAAATTAGGTATGCACTCCTAGTGAGTGCTAAAAAGAAGGAGGGTTATAAATGAAAATGTCCCAGGAAAAATACTATTTATTAGTATGTCCATGAGTAGTAGGAGGCTACCATTGGACCAGGATTAACATATGTAAAATGAAAGAGATGGTGCGTTAAGGATTTTCCTCTTGTGGTTCAACGAACATGCTCGTGGGTTTTTGAGCAAGTAATTTGGCTGCTCTAGGAGTTGGTTTGGAGGAAAAACTTCTCCACTTTTTTTTTCCCAGCATTGGTTCTGGGTTCTTATTTCCAGTTTTAAATGTTTGTAGAGAATGTATAAATTTTAGATTGAAGGATATTAAAGTAAAAATTATCTTGTTTAGTTAGCTTATTTCCATTATGCTGGAATGATTTAGAAATTCTGATTTTGCACCAAATAAATTGAATCCTATGTTTTTGAAATTGCTTCGGATATTCCTACTGTGTATTTCCTATCTGTATCAAATTCTGTAAATATTCCTAAATTTTTCATTATGAAATATAAATGCCGACTGAAATGATAATGTTGGTTTATGGTATAGATCCGTAATTTTCAATATTGCATTTGAAATCCAATTACAAAAGAGAAAACCTTAATTTATTGTTTAAATCCATAATCAACTTGGCACTGTTTTTATTCACGACTGTTAAATCATGTAGAAAATGATGGAATCAAGAAAGGTTAAGCATCAAGATAATATTCATATATAATTAACTTACAGTAAAACAAAACCCCAATTCAAACCAAAACCCTTTGAATCTGCATTGTTAAAGCATTGATCAGCAAGATTAATTGTTGATCTGTAAAGATAATCAGATTGGTGAATGAGATATAATATGCAAGGGGATCGATGATTCATAGGAATTGCGGAATCCGAGTTCAAAAAAGTTGGATGGTGCACCCTCAATTCACATTGCAAAAGGTGTGTATTCACAAATAAATTAAATCAAAGTTTGAGATCGAAGCCACAAGAATATCAACAGCTCACAAGAGTTGCAGAAGGTTGATTATGGAGCGATAATCTTATATGTTAAAGTGTGAAATAGGCAATTTTCAATCCACATTGCGGAAGGTGTTTATCCACAAAGAAATTAGATCGACGATTGGGATCGAAGCTACAAGAAAATCAATGGCTAATAGTAGTTGCGAAAGGTTGAATGCAGAACGATGCTTTTGTAGGTTAAAGTGTAGAACCCGCAATCCTCAATCTACATTGCAGAAGATGTTGATCCGCAAGCAATTCAGATCAACAGTAGAGATTAAATTCGCAAGAAGATCAGCGAATCACAAGAATTGCGGAAGCTTCAATACAGAATGCACAAGGGAGTCAGATCGACGGTGGAGATTGAATTTGCAAATGGATCGATGGCTCACAAGAGCTGTGGAAGTTTTATTATGGAATGTGTAAGGAAATCAAATCGATGGATGAGATCAAGGACGCAAAGTGGTCGACGACTCACAAGAATTGCAGAAGCTTAATTGTGGAAGTGATACTATTTATGTTAAAATGTGATTTCTGCAATCCACAATCCGCATTATGGACGTGGAATTGCGGAAGGGTAAAATTATAAAGAATTATGTGCTTTCCGCAATTCACAATCCGCAATCTGCATTGCAGAAGCGGACTTGTGAAATGGTAAAATTACAAAGAATTGTGTGATTTTCGCAATGCGCATTGCGGAAGCGGAATTGTAGAAGGGTAAAATTATAAAGGATTGCGATCTTTCCACAATCCGCATTACAGAACCGGAATTGTGGAAGGGTACAATTATAAAGGATTGTGGGATTTTCACAATCCGCATTACAGAAGCGAAATTGCGGAAGGGTAAAATTTGTAATAGATTATACATTAGAGGATATTTCAATTCAAAATGGGCCTTTTAACCAGAATTCAAATTCCATGTCATCATGTGTTAGTTAATGAAATTACTTTAAATTTGAAATACCGTATAGGTCCTAAACAAATTTTTAATATAAATTTGGGGATAGGTATCATAACAAAAACTACTTTTTTTGTTTGTATTTTCGACATATCTCCCTGTCTTTTTACTCATCATCACATTTTTTCAAGAATTTATTGTTTTTTGGGTAGTGGGGTCCGTCAAAATTATATCAAGTGGGTAGTCATTGGATGCAGAATTTAATTTCACATCGAGGCAGCTCTCCTGATCAAAATTTGAGTAAAAACACGGGGAGATATGTCGAAAATACGAACAAAAAAAGTAGTTTTTTTCTTTTCTTCCTCCAAAATTAATAAATATTATTTTATTATTTTAACTATTATTTTATTATTTTTCTCAGGAGGCCCATTTTGAGTTGAAATTTCCTCTAATGTGTTTTTCGCAAACCGCAATTCGCATTGTGGAAGGGTAATGTTATAGCAAATTTAAGCATTCTACAATCCACAATCCGCATTGCGGAAGCAGAGTTGCAGAAGTAACAATAAACTTAAAAATAGGTTTAAACAATGAAGTGTTTGGAAAACTAATCTTGGGAACTGGATTCTAAAGGTTAAAGAAATCATGACCAATTATAATGCCAAGTTTCTGCAATAAACTCTCTAATGTTCAATAATGCTCTATAACAGTTAGGGATTTTATTAATATGTCAGTAGATATATCTTATAAGAATTTTTTATTTATTTATGAAATTTGTGGTCCCTTACGTATGGTATCAGAGCACGTTTACAGCGCAAGGAAAGAATTGGCTCAATGATAAAGCTACTACTAAAGAAAACTAACTTCAATGTTATTTTGGTTAAATTCTCTTACAAACAACAAAGAGAAGAATAACTACGTTTTTGCAGGAAACATGGCAGATGCAGAGATGTCTGTAGAAGAGGAACCTCACCGAGAAATCCCTTTAAATAACGAAATGGGTACTTTAAGAGATGGGGAATTTTGGGAAGACTTAAATAAAAAGTCAAGATAATAAATCTGAACTTAAATGAACTGTCTAAGAGTGAAGTTCAGAATTGATAAAATTTAAAGAAGATAATGAGCGAATACTAAAGGCTCAGAAAGAACTAAATGCTATTCTGTTAGCCAAGATACATAATGATGATAAAGGAAAAAGTAAAGAATCTGAACATGAAATTCCTAAAACTACACGTTACAAGCGTAAGGGAAGAAAGATGGAATTTTACAACCATAAATCTGACACTTCAAGTGAAGAGTCAATTAAACACCATAGGAAACAACAAGAGTCAAGTGAAAGTAGTCATGATAATAAAAAGAAAAATAAATACATACCCTATGAGGAAATCTCTGGGGATTTTAAGAAAATTAAACCACCCATGTTTAATGGAGAAATTAAGAAGGGCGAAGAGGCAGAGGCCTTGTTGTCTAGAATGAAAAAGTGTTTTCAAATATATAACTACTCAGATGAGTTAAAGGCTAAAATGGCCATCTATAATCTGACCAGGAAGAAATATATATGGTAGCAAGACATAACGAAGGTTAAAGGGATAAAATAGATATATGTAACATGGAAAACATTTAAGAAACTCTTTAAAATAAAATACTTATCAGAACAATATTACGAAGAAAAAACAAAAGAATTTTATGAAATAGGGTTAGTAGCCATGACGATGAAAGAAATCTATAGTAAGTTCTTAAGTCTACTTCATTTTAGACCCTATATAATTGACGAGAAACCTAAAATACAACGGTTCCTCGGTTTTTTTCCTATCATGTACAAAGAACAGATTGATTATGACAATCCAAAGACGCTAGATGAAGCGACGAGGAAGGAAAACTTATGTTATGACCAAAACAAGAATAAAAGGGAAGGTATACTAGCTTGGAAAAATCAAAGGACAAATAATTTTGATCACAGGAAAAAAAATAAGTTCCATAAACACACGGGAAATAACTATAGAGGGTATCGGGGTAATAACTACAAAATATTTAAACCCCAAGACTCTGCGATAAAAGAACATGCAATTGTTCTTAATAAAAACCCAGCACAAAAGGAACTCTTAAAATTTTGGGAGTGTGGAGGGACGCACTACTTTAAAGACTTTCCAGCAAGGAAAAATAGTTTTAATGTTCATTCTATCTAGGAAGCAGTCACAGTTGGGGACATGGTCAGGAGCATGCCCAGGATCTACGTTGCATTGGAAAATCGGGAAGCGAACCACTAGACTTCTATGGTTGAAATTGAAGGTATGATAAACAATCAACCTATCTTTATTTTAATTGATCCAAGTGAAAATTTGAGCTACATATCACCTAGAATAGTTGATTTATGCAATTTGTTACCAGAAAATTTTGACAAATCATGGCTAGTACAGTTATCCACAGGTACAAAACAGAAAGTTACCACTCTTCTTAGAAAACGTAAAGTGACGATGAATGATTTTCTTATGCATGTTAATGTAAATATTCTTCCCTTTGGATCCTATGACTTATTAATAGGAATGGATTTGCTAGAGGAACATAAAGTTGTGTTAAATTGTTTTGATAAAACCTTTACTTGTACTAATGATAATGGAAACAATATAAAAGTTAAAGGGGTCCCTAGCAAGGTGACCATTAGAGAAATATCAACATTACAAATGAAGAGATCAGTTAGATTGGTTGTAAAATATTTGTTGTCTATATAATGAATAGTAATGAAAACTATTACAAACTTAAACTAGAATACATACCATCCTTGAAATATTTTGAAGGCATCTTCCCGAAAGAAGTCCCTGGATTTCCTCTGAAAAGAGACATTGGCTTCACAATAGATCTCATACCGGGAATTGGTAACGGCATCAAAAGCTCCATATCGAATGAATATAATAGAACTTACAGAATTGAAATCACTACTAGAGAAACTAATCGATAAAAAGTACATTCGACCAAGTGTCTCTCCCTCGGGAGCATCGGTCTTGTTTGTGAAAAAGAAGGACAAAACTTTAAGATTGTGTATAGATTACTCACAAATAAATAAAATGACCATTAAAAACCGTTACCCACTCCTTCAAATAGATGATCTATTTGATCAATTCCACAAAGCACCTATCTTCTCGAATATAGACTTAAGGTTGGGTTACCATCAAGTACGAATAAAATATGAGGACATATTTTAAACAACATTTAAGACCTACTATGGTCACTATGAGTTTGTTGTGATAGCTTTTGGGTTGACAAACGCACCTGGTGCATTCAAGTGTTTAATTCACAACATATTCAAACTACTTAGATAAGTTTGTGGTTGTATTCATCGACGACATACTAATCTACTCTAAGAACGAACAAGAACATAATGAACATTTAAGAATAGTTTTGCAAGTACTAAGAGAACAACAAAGTTTATGCAAAATTTAGTAAATGTGATTTATTTAAATAAATAATTCAGTACCTCGGAGACGTAGTGTCCAATGATGGAATATTAATTAATATAGAAAAGGTAAAGGCCATCATGGAATGGTCAGTTCCTAAAAATGTATCTGACATTAGATCATTTATGGGAATTATTGGATACTACAGGAAGTTCATAGAAGGATTTTCTAATATTTCCTACCCCATAACATCTTTACAAAAGAAAGGTAAAAAGTTTGAATGGACTGAAAAATGCATGGAAAGCTTTAACAAACTAAAACACCTATTAACTATAGCCCCGATCTTAAAAATTGTTGATCAATTCAAGGATTTTGTTATATGTACCGATGCTTGCAAGGAAGGGCTAGGCAGATTTTTATTACAAGAAAATTATGTTGTGGCATATGAATCCACGAAATTAAAAGAACATGATAAAAACTATGCAACACATGATTTAGAACTTGTTGTTATAATTCACGCCTTAAAAATGTGGCGACAATACCTAATTGGAAGAAAATTTATACTTATGTCAGATAACATAAGTCTTAAATATTTATTTGACCAATACAATTTGAATGCAAGATAGTCCAGATGGTTGTCCTTTTTAAGATAATACGATTTTTGAAATCAAACATATAAATGGAAATAAAATAAAGTAGCAAATGCTCTAAGTCATCAAGAAAAATTACTATTTGCAAGTAGCAGCTACGAATATGATTTAGAAAATCAAATTTTAATTGTTGAAAGTTCTCATAGAGAATATCAAATTTTAAAAGAAAAGATTGCTAAAAATGAACAAAACAAGTAAAAATATATTTCATCCTAAACCAACAAGGACTATTGTTGCATAAAAATAGGTTGTACATACCAAACATAGTAGAAATTAAACGTATAGTTATGAATGAGCTTCATAAAATACCATATTCAGGGCTTCCTGGATACTAGAAAATGATCACTATGATCAAAAAGGATTTATTTTGGCCAAATATGAAGACATAAGTTACAGAATACTTAGCTCGCTGCCTAGAATGTCAGTAATTTAAGGCAAAGCATCAACAACCAGCAAGACTGTTGCAGCCATTACCCATTCCAGAATGGAAATGGGAAACCATTAGTAAGGATTTCATCACCGACCTACCAAGGAATTTCGGACAACATGATTCCATCATTGTTGTAGTTGACAAATTAAGTAATATTGTTCATTTTATCCCTGTTAAATCTACTGATAAAGCTGTTAACATTGCAGATATTTTTATGAAAGAGATATTCAAGCTACATGGTGTACCGAAGGTAATAGTCTTGGACAGAGACGCAATGTTTACAGGTAACTTCTGGAAATCCTTGTTTAAAGGTTTGGGCACACAGTTAAATTTAAGTACTTCATATCATCCACAAATGGATGGGAAGAATAAGAGAGTAAATCAAGTCTTAGAGGACATGCTAAGGATGCATGTCATGGACAACCCACGAAAATGGAAAGATTACCTACAATTAGTAGAATTTGCATATAATAATAATTTTCAAGTTTCTGCAGGAATGAGTCCATTTGAAATATTATTTGGGCGTAAGTGTAATACTCCAATTTCATGGAGTATCCCAGTTGATAGATTAATGTTAGGACCTGATTTATTACAAGAGATGGAACTAACCGTGAAGCAGGTACAACAAAACTTAAAGGCTTCCTAAGATAGGAAGAAAAGTTATGCTGATTTAAACAGGACTTCTAGAGAGTTCCAAGTGGGTGATCATGTGTACATAAAGGTAAATCCCAAGAAAAGTACGTTGATATTGTGAAAGTATAAGGAATTGGAACCTAGGTATTGCAGGCCATTTGAAATTCTAGCTAAAGTAGGGTTGGTTGCATACCAATTAGCCCTACCACCCAATATTAAAGTGCATAATGTGTTTCATGTTTCTATATTGAAAATCTATGTACATGATGTTTCTCATGTGATTTATTGGAATGTAATCTAGGTGGAACCTAAGGGAGAGTTCAAGTGGGACCAGAGCACATTCTCGATAGGAGAGAACTTTTACTCCGAAAATGTACCATCAGATAGGTAAGGTTGAATGGAAACACCTTAGTACAGAAGAAGCTACTTGGGAGTTGGAAAGGAATATGTAGGAGGCATATCTAAACTTGTTCCAAGAAACTAAAATGGAAGAATAAAAACTTAAGTTATAACACTAAGGACGGTGTTATATTTTAAGGGGAGGTGTACATAATACCCCATGAATTAATAATTATTATTAATTATGTTTGAGAATACTTTATTGATTATTTTTATTATTTTTGACGGGAAAGTAAAAATTAAAACAGTTTGTAATAAAAATATTTTTTATTTAATAAAATATGTTGAAGTGAGACAAAAGTGGATATAGCTGTTGAAGAGTGTTTGCTGATCCACAAGTGGAAAAAACCACTAAGTGAGAACTCAATATCAGGAGACATCATCCCCAAAAATCAGGTATGCACTCCTAGCGAGTGCTAAAGAGAAGGAGGCTCATAAATGACCAAGTCCTAGGAAAAATATTATTTATTAGTATGTCCATGAGAAATAGTAGGCTACCATTGGACGAGGATTAACATCTGAAAAATGAAAGAGATGTCACATTAAGTGTTTTTCTCTTGTGGTTCATCGAGCAGGCTCAGGGGTTTTGGAGCAAGTAATTTGGTCGCTCTGAGAGTTGGTTGGGAGGAACAACTTCTCCACTTTTGTTTACCCAGTGTTGATGCAATGTTCTTATTTCTTGTTTTAAATGTTTGTAGAGAATGTATAAATTCTAGATTGAAGGATATTAAAGTAGAATTTATCATGTTCAGTTAGTTCACTGCCATTATGTTGGAATGATTTAGAAATTCTGATTTTGCACTGAATGAATTGAATCCTCTTTTTGGAACTCTTTTGGATATCCCTACTATGTATTTCCCATCTGTATCAAATTCTATAGATCTTCCTTCATTCTGCATTATGAAATCTGAATGTCGACAGAAATCATAAAGTTGGTTTATGGTATAGATCTGTAATTTTTAATATTGCATTTGAAATCCAATTACATAAGAGAAAGCCTTAATTTATTGTTTAAATCCATATTCAACATAGCATAGTTTAGATTCACAACTGTTAAATCATGTACAAAAGGATGGAATCAAGAAAGGTTAAGCATCAAGATAATCTTCAAATCTAATTAACTTACAGTAAAACAAAACCCCAATTCAAACCAAAACCCTTTGAATCCACATTGTTAAAGAATTGATATGCAAGGCTAATTGTTGATCTGCAAAGATAATTAGATCGATGGCTGAGATCTAAGATACAAGAGGATTGAGGACTCATAGGAATTGTGGAAGCCTAGTTCAAAAAATTTGATAGCGCACCCACAATTCGCAATTCGCATTGCAGAAAGTGTTGATCCACAAATAAATTAGATCAACGGTCGAGATCGAAGCTGCAAAAAGATCAACAACTGACAAGAGTTGTAGAAGGGTTATTGCGGAACGATAATATGTTGAAGTGTGAAATACACAATCAACAATATGCATTGCAAAAGGTGTTGATCCGCAAAGAAATTAGATCAAGGGTCGGGATCAAAGCCGCAAGAAGTTCAACAATTTACAGGAATTGTGGAAGGTTGAATGTGGAACGCTACTTTTTTCGGTTAAAGTGTAAAACCCGCAATCTGCAATCTGCATTATGGAAGGTGTTGATCCATAAGGAAGTATGATCAACGGTAGAGATTAAATACATAGGAATAACAACAACTCACAAGAGTTGCAGAAGCTTTAGTACATAATGCACAAGGGAGTAGGATCGTCGGTGGAGATTGGATCCGCATATGGATCGATGACTCACAAGACTCATGGAAGTTTTATTATGGAATGTACAATGAAATCAAATTGATGGATGAGATCAAGGCCACAAAAAGATCGACGAATCACAAGAATTGCGGAAGCGACATTCTTTATGTTAAAAAATTCTTTCCGCAGTACGCAATCCGCATTGCAGAAGTGGAATTGGGGAAGGGTAAAATTATAAATAATCACGTACTTTCCACAATCTGTAATCCGCATTACAAAAGCAGAATTATGGAAGGGTAAAATTATAAATAATTTTGTTCTTTCAATGATCCACAATCTGTATTGTGGAAGCAGAATTGCGGAAGGGTAAAATTAGAAAGGATTATTGGATTTCCGCAATCCGCAGTACACATTGTGAAAGAGGAATTACAAAAGGGTAAAATTATAAATGATTATGGGATTTCCATAATCCGCATTGCAGAAGCGGATTTTCAGAAGGGTAAATTTTTTAATAGATTATGTGTTTTCCGTAATCCACAATCCACATTGCGAAAGCGGGATTATAGAAGGGTAATGTTATAGCAAAGTTAAGCATTGCAGAAGCATAGTTATAGAAGGGAACTTGTGAAATGCAGAAGGATAACTAAAAAAGTAACAACAAATTAAAAAATAGGTTTAAACAGTGAAGTGTTCCGAAAACTAACCTTGGGAACTAGATTCTAAAGGTTTAAGGAAATGATAATCAATTATAATGCCAAGGTTATGTAATAAACTCTCTAATGTTCAATAATTCTCTATAACTGTTAGGTATCTTATTAATATGTCTGTAGATATATGTTGTAAGAATTTATTTATTTATTTATTAAATTTGAGGTCTAATACATTCTAAATGGTGCATAGTGGTACTATGGGAGTTTTATCACAGTTCATAAAATGAGAATGAAGGATTAGCCACCAACAATTAACTCCAATATGTGAAGAAAAAAGGTGAGCACATTTCACATCACAATGGAGATGATAATAATTAAGATCAGCAAATATAAACACTAAACTCAAGCACATAAGAGATTCACCTAACTCACATACACGCTGTGACATACCAAACTCATGCACATAATAGATGCACCAATTCTATTGCAATTTGAATTTCACTAGATTAGTGCCAATTCTATTTCAATAATTTTACAAAAAAAAGTTATATTTAGATGATGAAGATAAGAGATTGCAAATACTAATTTTATATGCTTATAACGTTTAATACTACTTACTTAGATCAAAGATTTGATTGTTAATCTTATAAAATATTGTTGTGAATAAATATGGGAAAAGAAAAACTCAAAGCAGTGGTTTCTCTACTTGTGAATAAGATAACTTCAAAAGCATCATAAGATCAAAATGTAAGGGTATGCTACAACCTTGGAGAGCATTGTATTAGCTGAAAATATGCACCTCCTATGGACAAGAGCTGGTTCCCTAGACTTGAATGGTTCAGGTCTAGAACAAAACACAAACACCAAATGTTAAACTTCCCCTAGATCTGGTTAACTAGTTGACTGAAATGCCATGATATTTCCCTCAAAGGTTGTCCTCACTATTCTCATAGAAGAACCTGTAAAAGAGGGAAAACAACAAGAGAAACATGATAGCATACAATATAATCAACTAGATATGTGCTTGTGACCAAGGAATCAAGCAATATAAACACATGAAACAGTAAATATGTGAAATAAAAGACATTTTTTTATTAATAAATGATTGGAGAGACTACAACCTTCATTCCTTGGTGTTGAGAATTCCTTCCAATGGATCCTTGCATCTAACTTCACCTTGTCTCCAAAGACTTAAGAATGATTTTGACAAAGTTTGGGTATACAACACAATTCTTCCTCCTTTGACCCATAGGGAATGATCCAGTATTGAAAGGAATGGGAGGATAGGTATTGTTGAGGATCTCATGGATGAGGCTCCACGGAGGTCAGCTTCGAGAAGCCTCTCAAAGCTTCTCCTTTTTCCTTGAAAACTTGAGCACCGCTCTTCCAATGAAGAAAATAGGTGGTGTTAAAGGGGTAACGCTTCTTGCAGTATGGCTAGAAGTAGTGGAACCTCTCTTTTATCATGTACCAAGAGTGGTGCTGCCCTAGCACCACTTGGGTAACATTTTTTGTCAATGGAAGAGGAGCATTACCAGGTCAAAACAAGAAAAAATTGCAAGGGGGTAATTTGAACCTTCATTTCTCTAGGGAAAACTTTGAGGGATTTGAGCAGATAAGGGAATACCTATCTCATAACATGAGGGTGACGAGATTTAGGTGTAATAGAATGCCCCCCAAAGTATGATGGCTAGAGAGAAATGATAGGTATAATACTTTGATAGAAGAAGGTGTAGTCTCGAGGTAAAGTTCTAAAGGTTAGAACTTCTCAAGCATCACAAACTTTCTGCAACACATTTTGATACATGTCCCAAATGACTCACAACATGGCTTCCAATCAATACAACGTAGATCCATGTGACATACAAAAACATCATGGCTACTAAAATACAATGTAGATCCATGCAAATAAGACTCAAATTTTGACATAGTTACCAAAAATACAATGTAGATCTATGTCATACAGACACAAATCTGAGCACAACCACAGACATACAAATGTGGATCCATGCTAGGAATCATACAAAATACTCCATCACAACCTGGGGAAATCAATGAGCTCTTTTAACAGGTACCCAAGGTCTTCGTCTCGTCTTCCACAAAGTACGATTTTATCCATGTGATTATAGTGATTTGATGTCGAACAAGGTAGCAACCACTTGATTGCCGGTCAATGATGTGAACCATTAACAAGTGTGAGGGAGATCACCATTAATGCCAATGATTCCCAAGGTACCCTAGTACAATCTCCTAAGTGTGAATAGATGATTTGATGTCGAACACTTAGTTGAATCTCTCGATCAAAGGTCAATGATGTGAACCTATGTCGAGAGCAAGAGAATTCGTCATTAAGGAATATAGATCTCAAGGTACTAAACTTGTTTCTAAAACTAATTTCTGGATGATGAGCTAATGTTGACAGGATAGTCTCATCGATGTGTCATGATGAATCCCACATCGACGAAACGAAACTTAAAACAAAGTTCTAGAATTTTGAGTATGATGTAACCATAGGACTGACTCAAAAGTAACTGACACAAAAAATTGTTTTTGACTGCAGGTGTAAAATCTCAACATGATTTCCCTTTGAACATTGGGCGGCATGACCAAAGACTTGGCATCATTAACTTGACGAGGTGGAACACAATGCGAAAATGGACAATGCATTCTTTGAAAGACTCAAAGGAATAGCATGACTCATGAAAGTGGATTGACTCAGAAACAAGCTGAATACCTGTTGTAGCTGCAACATTTTCCCAAAATTCCAAACATTTTACAACCCTCCTTTTGCTTGGATTAGTTTGATTTTCTTCTTTAATTTGGTCTGAGAACTTTTCAGAAAGACTTTTCTCATGTTTGGATTTGATTTACCGCTGGTTTTCATTTTTATAACGCGTAAAATTTTCAATGATTGATCAAACTTCATCATTTGCCTTTTAATTGCATTTTCATCATGGATGAATCGGAAGGTGTTCGCTTTTCCTCCAGCCGTTGCGGATGGATAATCGGTATTGACTAAAACTTCCTTTCCAATTTGTTTGTTTTTTACCTCAGCTGTTTTTGAGTTTTACATCGGAACTTTTATCATTTCTTTCTCCGCTGTTGCGGAAGGAAAGCTGCTTCCTCTGTCGATCATTGCTTTAACATTTTGGACCCATTTGTTATTCCCATCGATTCCGTAAGTCATGGGCTTCCACCGTTGCGGCTGCGGGAATCCTTTTTCCTTCCAGCTGGCTAAGTCGTTTAAAACTCATCATTGTGGAAGGTCGCGCCCTTTGTGCTTCCGCCGTTGCGGCTGCCGAAAGCGTTAGCTTTTTCCTTTCAACTGCCGTGCTCTGTCGCTATCGTGCTGTCGATTGCTCAAGCTTGTTCAGACCCCATTGCCGGTACCCGTGTCCAGGTGGAAACTATGGATGCCTGACCGTCTCCATCCCACCATACACGCCAGTTACACATCAGTGCCAGGTAGGCTTCTATTTCCTTTCCCCGTTCCGTTGAGCGTTGGTGGTTTTTTTTTCCACGGTTAGGTGTTTCGGATGTTTCTTTCCCCATAATTGCATGTATATATTGTGGTTCATGGTGGCATAGCTGTCCGGGGGGGGCATTTTGACCCGCATAGTAGTTTTTCCCCACCGCCGTTGTTCTGGGCCCCTATGAATAGAGAATGAGGGGGTTTGGTGCGGACGGTCGTTACGTTGTCTGCACCAAACCACCCTGTGTGCTAATGTTGTGGGCAGGAATAGGTTCATCGTGACCTTTTCCTTTAAGTTTGGACGGGTGGTCCCAATTTTTATGTTACCTGCATCATTCAAACCCCAGCTGTGTTCACCTGCACATTTCTGTGCACCCCCATTCGAGCTCAGCGTCGAATTTCTAGCCGATTGAAAGGGATATGCCACTGCTCTTAATTTGTTGACCATAAGTGCGTGGGCATGGCACTGTTTAAAAAACCTGTGTAACTACTACTGTCTTTCCCGTGCAGCGAGATGGCCATGGCATGCGTAGAAAGCCAAAATGTGTTGCATATTAATGTACATTTAATTCCGCCTCGAATGTGGTTGATAGAAATGTATAATATCATACAGCAGTGGTATCTTGCACAATCTTACTGCATATAACTACTTTCCATCATGCTAGGCATAGACTAAGTCACTGAACACTGCACATTGTGTTTCAATGGTTCTGGTAGTTAGGCCATTTCTGCTTATGTACATGCATATATTTGTTTCATTAACTGATTGTTATCATGTCAAACATAGAAGAAATGACACACTGCACATTGATGTCTCCAAGTTTGTCACTCAGCAAAAAATGGTTTAATGTTACAATTTTATGGCAAGAAGAGCTCACAATGTCAAAGAGGCAAAAGAAAAAGGCCCTTGTGGTCAAGGAAGATCTTGAAGTGGAGGTCATTACCAAAACAGAGTACATATATGAGGACACTAAATGTATCTCTAGTATCGAACCTGAATATCAGTGGGGGGATATTTACAAGCTAATTACACGACGAGAGGTGCCGGATATGGGCCTAGAAGAAGAAAGCATATATGACAATATCAAAAGATCTTCACTCATGAAGGTTGCCACCAGACCAGAGCTGTTCCAATGCTCTGAGGTAATTGGTTGGATTCTGCCCTGGGCAGATTTGACCACAATGATCCTAGCAAATGTAGACAAACAGGGCTATGCTGCTTATAGCCGCAGATATGTAGCTCTGGCCTACCACCTGCCAGAAGCCCAAATATTTCTGTCTGATGATTGGTTAAATAACATTAGAATGGACCTGGTAGAGACTCTTAAAAAGATGTTGTTGAAGGGCAAACATTACCGATACAGAACGACGGGTGATTACGATACATCAAGATTAAGGGCCCCCTATAGGTTCATAGCTTTAATGCTGAACAGGATTTTTGGAAGAGCACATGGTAGGTTCTTCAAGCTGGAATGGATACCCGTCATTTTTTATGTTGCAACCTAGGGGACAATTTTCAACTGGGCCAGCATTGTCTCAAATAGTCTTTCGGCTTGCTTGGCTTCAGCTTTGGGAGGAGAAGCCCAAAAGAGATCTGAATTTTATATGAGTTCCATTCTCATCGATTGTATATTGTACAATCATCCTTTCCCCGGCCTCAGGTGCATCTGGGATAGGGAAATAATGCCTGTCTATGCTGCTTATAAACCACTGTGGGCACACCAGTATCACATCCATTATCGAGAAGTATGTGAACACTTCATCATTCCCTTATACACACTCATTTTCCTGAAAGAGTGTGATTGTATGTCAGAGGAAGCGCTGCAAGTCATTGAAGAATATGCAGACTACTTCCTGACTGAAAATGGCCTGTACTTCAGGATGTTTGGAGGTTCGAGAGCACCTTCCCTGCTGCCCAAATACGCAACTGATTACATTATTCACAAGGAGGCAGTCAGACAGGTCTTCTTGGATGGCATAGGGAGCTTCCTTTTTGAGCATAAGAAGACTGCCTATTCTCCTTTGCCTTTCAAGTTAGGGAGATACAGGTTCACCAGGGTGAAGAAAGAAGACGAATTTGTAGAAGAGTTGGACAAATTCCATTTTGGTGAAATGCCTTTCCACCGAAATGACCCCCGCAGCAAAGTAGCAGATCACTGCAAGGAAAACAATGTACATTTTGAGTACACCCATCACTAGGATAAGGAAGAATCTGTTTTTTTGCAGTGCTTTAAATCTGACAGCATTAGCGAGAAGGTTTAAAAAGAAAATCACCACCAAAGGTGGGAAGGGATATGAACAAGCAAAGGCTGAGGAAGAAGCAAAGAGAAGGAATGAGGAAGCCCAAAGGTTGGCACAGGAAGTTGCAGGGTGGCTGCACACAGAAGAAGAAGAGAAAAGAAAAGCTGCTCAGGAAGTGGCCGAGAAAGAAGAAGAAGCAACTAGGAACGAAGAAGAAGAAAAGAAAAGGAAGCTCGATGAGGAGCTACAAAAGCAGGAAGCAGAGAGGTTGAAGCTGACACAGACATAGATAGAACAGTCATCCTCTGACACAGCTAGAGGGTAGACC
Organism: Pseudotsuga menziesii; assembly: GCA_001517045.1. Taxonomy (NCBI): domain Eukaryota; kingdom Viridiplantae; phylum Streptophyta; class Pinopsida; order Pinales; family Pinaceae; genus Pseudotsuga; species Pseudotsuga menziesii. The sequence goes on along the minus strand of LPNX010706575.1, from coordinate 14,878 downwards.
AAGGACGTGGAGAACCTGAAGGTTCAAGACCCACAAATACCCACTACCAGCACACCCATGGTCCCCACACTGAAGCTAGTTCCTTTTGTTTAGAAAAAGGGAGAAGAAATCCTTGATTTCAACACTATTTTCTATGATAGAGCAACAAAGAGGATAGTAAAGAGGATAGAGAGAAAAATTGAAATAGGAAGTCTACCTGGGAAAATGATCACAGATACCCCTGTGGTATTGGGCATAGACCGAGACCCAAGATTCACTCTGAGAGCCGGAGTTGCATTAATCCATGCCTCAGAAGATAACATGGACAAGGTAATGACTGACTTGGAACAGTCCAAGAATTCCTCTACTCAGTTAAAATATACATTGAGGAGAGAGAGAGAGGACAGTAATCGGCTTAAGAGGAAGTACAAGGATTTAGAAGAAGAAATGAGGTCTTTGAAAGAGGAACTACAGCTCCTCCAAGTAGATAAACAAGTTAGGGAAACTACGCAGGAGTGCCTGGAAAAAGTAAAGAAAGAATATCAAGAGCTAAATATGGAGAAGGAACAGCTGCTGGGAAAAGTAGAAGAGCTAGAAGAGCAGCAAAAGATCATCTTGCAGGCCAGTGAGATGCACTCCCAAGAATAGGAAAAGAAACATCAAGAGCAGATTTCTGCTCTAAGAACTGCTCTGGAGGAAGCAAGGGAGCAGCAGGTTAGCCTCCAGCCATTCAAAGAACATGTCTTGGCCCAAAAGGCTAAGATGCTGCAGCTACAGACTGCTATAGAAGAAGAGAGGTGCAAAGTGCTGTAGATAGATGGCTGATTGGAGGAAATCCTGGAGACCTCCTCTTACTTCGTTGACAGATCTCAGGATGTCCTTGAAGTCCTCACTACAAGAATGGCAAGGCTGGAAAGCAATGAAGAAACACCAGTAGAGCTGCCATCAAAAGATCAACAGGCCCTCAAGCAGGATTAAGAATTACTAGAATTTGCTATAAACACCGTTGAGGATTTCAAGAAGACAGTTAAGAAAACGAAAGGAGCTTGCTCAGAGTTTTTTATAAGGATCCTCATTACCTACAACCGATGCCAGATAGAGGCCAAGCAGAGGCTTGATGCTTTCCCAGACCACAACTCCTTTGTGGAGCTGTTGCAGAAGAGATATCAGGAGGAGGAAGCTAAAGTACAGCATATTAGAGCCCTGGTTGATCAGATTTTGAGGAGCGAAGTAGATCATTTAGCTATTAGTGTGCAGCTTCTAGAGGATCCACTTCGATTAAGTGCAGCCAAGATTGAGGCTATAAAGAACCAGGCCACTAAGTTTGAAATCCACATTCAGTTTCTAGAACCTTGTGCCTTTGAAGGCCTCGCCTCTGAAGCTTTGTTGTGGAAGAAGTTTCTAGACACCCAAGTGGGACCCTCCTCATGAAGGATCGGTCATTTTGTAGCTTGTAACGTTTTTTGTAAAACATTTGAGAAAAGTAAAACGTTGGGAAACGAGGAGTTGGGAAGCCCAAAGGTCACTTTGGGCAGCCCAACAGTCTCACCCTTTTGTATAAATTTAGAAGACTTAGAGGGAAAAAGGGCTTTTTCCCAGTTGGACATGTAAAGCGATATTGTAAGAAGAACTATTTCTCTTTGCAATAAAGATATATTGTTTTCCTATAGGAGAAAGATTGGTGGGATTTTCAAATGTTATGCTGTGGATGGCGAAAAGATGAACTATTTTTTTTTTCCAATTTGTATCCATTAATCATGAGATCGTTCTAACTCTTATTACCTATCTCTTTGTTTGAATGATTTCTGGTTTATTTTGTGGAATTACCACCATGGGTAATGTATGTTGTTCATAAAACACTTGGCTATCTGATTATTGAAATATCTTTAATCGTTCATGTGTTATAGGAAGAAACATCAGCTAACTGTTATTTCTCTTTATAATGCATGGACAATACACATTACTCATAAATAAGTAATAATTCGGCTCCCCGGGGATAGGTAGGTAGATAGACGGATATATAGTTAGTTTATTTCATTGCTGCATATGTGATTTAGGTGCTTGCGAGCCTAAGATGAGAGGTAAGAGCCTGCGCATCGCATTGTGACGGCCCCTTGCATCCTTGTCACCCTGCATGGTTAATTAGGCATATGCATATCTTACATAAAGTCAAAAATAAAAAATACACGGTGGACCGGGCCGCAACCGGTAAAACCTTTTGTTTTTGTTACTTGACCTACGGTTTTCGGACAGTGAACTAGACTTATTCCCTACACCAAAAAGTCATGGGCTAGTTGGGAACATTGACTGGGGAGAATCCCTTGCTGTTGTTGCCTGCGAATTTCTAGGCCTCAACAGTTCTGGTGCTAGAAGGAGTGCCGCCAGTGCATGGCTGGCCGTGGAAACTTATTTTCCCAAGATTACCCCACCAGCAGATGTCTGGAAGCTTTTAACCTAGCCAAAGTAGACTTACCAGTTTGTTCTACCATTGAAGCAAGTAAACCTGGTTTCACCTTACATTTCTCTTTGTTCATATCCCTATTCTTTTACCTGTGCTCATGGCCGGTGTAATTGTGAATCAGCCCAACCCATTGCCTGCATGGAGAGCTAGATCACCTTTAAACCTAACACCTCCTTTGCATAACCTGCCTCAGGCCTTTGACAAGATGTTGCCTAATTTTGACCCTGAGGAAAGGGTTTCTATTGATGACCATTTTCAAAGCTTTTATTTAGCAATTGAAGGGCTAAGGGCTGGAGAGCATGAAGATGTGGTCTGTAGATTGTTCCCACACACCCTAAAAGGGGCAGCAGCATCCTGGTATTTTGGTTTGCCGGTAAACTCTATTCCTAATTGGGACACTTTCGAAAGGGTTTTCAGAAATAAAGACACAGCCCAAAAGACCCATGCCTCGATAATGAAAGATCTTGGTTTGTTAAAAAAAGAGAAAGATGAGAAGGTACAATGATTTACTCAAAGATTTTCAACATACTTAAAGAACTTTTCTGAAACCAACAGACCCTCAGACAAGATTTTAATTGAATATTATACCTCTGCCCTAGGACCTAAATTGGCCATGTTTTCCAAGATGAAAGCCAAATCTACATTGGTAGAGACTTATGGAGAGGCAGAGAGGGTACAAGCTGAAAGGGAGAGTATAGAAGATTATCCTGATCTACCTGAAGAAAAGACTACCAGAGGAAGAACCTTATTGATGTCTCAATCTAAAGATGAACAAGCACATGATTATTAGGAAATGATGAAAATGATGCAGAAACTGTCCAACCGAATAATAGATCTAGAGAAAGAACGAGAAGTTCAGAAAAATTATAAACTCCACTACCAAAAAAAGGAGGATAACACCCAATGGCAGGTCCCTACACCAAATTTGGCATCAATAAACCTAACAAAAATAGGGGGGATAATTTCTGTACTTTTCAACAACAAACTCATTCGGAAAAGAAATGTCCTCAATGGGTAAATTCAATGGAATTGGTGATGAATAAGCTGCTGGAATCTCAATTGACTGAAGAAAGTGATGAATAAGAAAAGAAAACCCAGACCATAGAGCAACAAGATATTGATACCATGTTTTCATGGAATGGTGTCTCGCTGTTTGACACTGAAGAATGTGCTCTTAAATCTAAATGTGTACCTACAGCAACAAAGGACATAGGTTTAACAATTCAAGATAAGGCAATAATCTCGAAGATTAAAAAGTTGCAGGAGAATGTCAAGAGACAGTTAGAAGTGAATGTTGAAGCCACTACTGTCAACCAGGGGACCAAGCCAATCAGTGAACCTGTTAAACCTGTAGAAGAACAGGTAGGTGTTAATCAGGAAAACTCTAATGAAACTGAAGAGCTTAAAGAGGATATACCTACTCAGAACCAACCAGGAGAAGAAGACATAGAACCTGGTTGGGAAGAAAAAGATGACACTCCGCCTTTTCTTTTGACCCTAGAAATGCTGAATCATAATGTGCATAATTGTTTGGTATATTCTAGATCAGCGGTGAATGTTATGCCACTGGAGATTTGTAAAAAGATTAATGGATAGCCAGAGTCCACACCTTGTGAAGTAATGCAATTAGATAGCAAAGGTGTCAACGTAGTGGGAGGGATGAAAAATGTCCTCTTTCGCTTTTCTGCTAACCACAAGATATGTCAGTTTATTGACATTACGGTGGCTGACATACCGAGTGGATATGGGCTTATTCTCAACCGAGATTGGTCTTCCCAGTTAAAAGGTTATTTTTCTTCAGATTGGTCTCATCTATTGTTGCCTCTCAAGGGTACCCCAAATCAGATTAAAATTCTGAGAGAGCCTTACATGAAGCATACTGTCACTAAGCTAGGAGAGGGTAATGAATTTGCTGATTTTGTCCTGGGAAATTATCTGATTGAGCCTAAGCTAAGACCTCATACCTCAAGAAAGGCCAGTTTTAGAATTGACCCTCAGCCTGATCTCCTTCAACTGCCTTAGGCTGAGAAGAAGGGTGGAATACTAATAAACATGCTTTCAATTTCAAAAATGTCACACTTAGACCATGGATAGTTTTTGGCCTACACTACAGCCTAGCCCTTTAACTTGTTGGATTGAAAATTTTTAAGGGCGGGCCCACATTTCTTTTCTTTTGTTTCGTTCTGTACATAAATAAATTATTTTTCTTTATTTCATGCTTGGCTGTTGTTTTCTTTTGATTATATGATTTAATGATGTTTTCTTTTATTGCTTTGTTAGTAGTTATTTTGGTTTTGAATAAAGAGGCAAGCTTTTGGTTGCAATGGAGACATCAGGGTTCTTAATTAACTGAAATCTTGAGCAAAATACTGCGCTTTAAAATGTCGAGTATCTTTTAGTAGCAGTGTCCCTAACTGGCCATGCCTTCATTGAAGTCTTGCTTAACCCCTGTAAATAACTCAAAAGTAAAAGAGGTATGGAATACTATTTCGAGGCTCCATCCATTTCACATCTTAAATGTCCGAGGGGGTGACAGCAAAATACCCACGGAAAGGAAGCAGGGTAAACAGTATATCATATATAAATGATCCCATGCCATAATTCCAGAAGAGCTAAAAGGTATTAAGAGTCAAAACTCCTGAAAGAAACAAGACATATCAAAGTAAAGTATCAAAAGCATGAATTTCAAATTGCCAAAAGTTCCTCTCCGTCCATGAGATGAAAATCCAATTCTTCTCTCACACAAAAGGGCACTATGGGATAGAGGATCCTGAATAAAATTCAAAAAGAAAGGAAAATGGAGGACTCACAAGAACTAAAGTTCAAATGGCACAAAAGTGCAATTGGCATGGGAATGAGGAACAAAAGGATAATGATGTTTACTATCTGTTCCAATCCTATGGTGTCCAAGCCCGAAACCACCTAAGGACAGGTAAAATAAACCTCATTTATTAGGCCTCAAAAGAGTTATTCAGACTTGCAATATTTCTGATGTTACCTTTTCCCAAAGAATGGACTACTTCTCAATGATTTAAGTGCATAGGTAGACCAACCTAGGAATACAAGCATATAGAAGATTTCAACTTTATTCAGACAATATTGCACTGGGAAGGAGTTAATTTAGAGATTCTGGGGTTCACCAGGTAGTCGCCAATTGTTGCAGCTGCAACATTTTCCCAAAATTCCAAAAATTTTAGGACCCTTCTTTTGCTTGGATTAGTTTGATTTTCTTATTTAATTTGGTTTGAGAACTTTTTAGAAAGACTTTTCTCATGTTTGGATTTGATTTACCGCTGGTTTTAATTTTTCTAACGCATAAAATTTTCAATGATTGATCAAACTTCATCATTTGCCTTTTAATTGCATTTTCATCATGGCTGAATCGAAAGGTGTTTGCTTTTCCTCCCGCCGTTGCAGATGGATAATCGGTATTGACTTCGACTTCCTTTCCGATTTGTTTGTTTTTTACCTCAGCTGTTTTTAAGTTTTACATTGGAACTTTTATCATTTCTTTCTCCACCGTTGCGAAAGGAAAGCTGCTTCCTCTGCTGATCATTACTTTAACGTTTCAGACCGGTTTGTTATTCCCATCAATTCCGTAAGTTGTGGGCTTTCGTCATTGCGGCTGTGGGAAGCCTTTTTCCTTCCAGCCAGCTAAGTCGTTTAAAACTTTCCATTGTGGAAGGTTGTGCCCTTTGAGCTTCCACCATTGCGGCTGCCGAAAGCGTTAGCTTTTCCGATCCTCTAATGTTTCCACTTCTGATTTTGAACTCATTTTCATTGTGGAAGGTCGCACGCTTTACTCTTCCGCCATTGCGGCTGAGAAAGGCATAACCCTTCTCATCTTAGTCATCCACTCTTTCGATTCGGGTCTTATTTGGTGGAGCGTGATATCCTTTAGGTATCCACCGTTGCGGCTGCGGTTTTGCTTTTGTTCCGGTGTTAGGAGTCCGGCGCGCAGTTATTTGCCACCCAATTATCCCCGCCACTGCGGACGGATCTATGGTTTGGTCTTCTAACATTGTGGAAAGAAATACACTTTCTTCTTCCAATCCAAATGTCTCCAATGTCTGATCTTTTAAATTTTCCCCACCGCAAGAGTTGCACCACATGTATATATATGAGGTTGAGGGGCACGTTGGATTATTCTATTGTTATTTTCAACTGCCGTTCTCTATCGCTATCGTGTTGTCAATTGCTCAAGCTTGTTCGAACCCCATTGCCGGTACCCACGTCCAGGTGGCAACTATGGAAGCCTGGCCGTCTCCGTCCCACCATACATGCCGGTTACACATCAATGCCAGGTAGGCTTCTATTGCCTTTCCCCGTTCCGTTGAGCATTGGTGGTTTTGTTTTCCACGGTTAGGTGTTTCGGTTGTTTCTTTCCCCATAATTGCATGTATATATTGTGGTCCGTGGTGGCATAGCTGTCCCGGGGGGGGCATTTTGACCCACATAGTAGTTTTTCCCCACCGCCGTTGTTCTGCGCCCCTGAGAATAGAGAATGAGGGGGTTTGGTGCGGATGGCCGTTACGCTGTCTGCACCAAACCACCCTGTGTTCTAATGTTGTGGGAAGGAATAGGTTCACCATGACCTTTTCCTTTAGGTTTGGACGGGTGGTCCCTATTTTTATGTTACCTGCATCATTCAAACCCCAGCCGTGTTCACCTGCACGTTTCCGCATGCACCCATTCGATCTCAGCGTCGAATTCCTAGCCGATTGAAAGGGATATGCCACAGCTCTTAGTTTGTTGAACGTAAGTGCGTGGGCATGGTGCCATTTAAAAAACCTGCGTAGCTACTACTGTCTTTCCCGCGCAGCGAGATGACCATGGCATGCGCAGAAAGCCAAAATGTGTTGCATATTAATGTACATTTAATTCCGTCTTGAATGTGGTTGATAGAAATGTCTAATATCATACAGCAGTGGTATCTTGCACAATCTTACTGCATATAACTACTTTCCATCATGCTAGGCATAGACTAAGTCACTGAACACTGCACATTGTGTTTCAATGGTTCTGGTAGTTAGGCCATTTCTGCTTATGTACATGCATATATTTGTTTCATGGAATTATTGTTATCATGTTAAACATAGAAGAAATGACACACTGCACATTGATGTCTCCAAGTTTGTCACTCAACAAAAAATGGTTTAATGTTACAATTTTATGGTAGGAAGAGCTCACAATGTCAAAGAGGCAAAAGAAAAAGGCCCCTGTGATCGAGGAAGAGCCTGAAGTGGAGGTCATTACTAAAACATAGTACATATATGAGGACACTAAATGTATATCTGGTATCGAACCTGAATATCAGTGGGGGGAGATTTACAGGCTAATTACATGACGAAAGGTGCTGGATATGGGCCTGGAAGAAGAAAGCATATATGACAATATCAAAAGATCTTCACTCATGAAGGTTGCCACCAGACCAGAGTTGTTCCCATGCTCTGAGGTAATTGGTTGGATTCTGCCCCGGGCAGATGTGACCACAATGATCCTAGCAAATGTAGACAAACAGGGCTATGCTGCTTATAGCCCCGGATATGTAGCTCTAGCCTACCACCTACCAGAAGCCCAAATATTTATGTCTGATGATTGGTTAAATAACATTAGAATGGACCTGGTAGAGACTCTTAAAAAGATGTTGTTGCAGGGAAAACATTACCGATATAGACCGACTGGTGATTACGATACAACAAGCTTAAGGGCCCCTTAGAGGTTCATAGCTTTAATGCTAAACAGGATTTTTGGAAGAGCACATGGTAGGTTCTTCAAGCTGGAATAGATACCCATCATTTTTTATGTTGCAACCCAGGGGACAATTTTCAACTGGGCCAGCATTGTCTCAAATAGTCTTTCGGCTTGCTTGGCTTCAGCTTTGGGAGGAGAAGCCCAAAAGAGATCTGAATTTTATATGAGTTCCATTCTCATCAATTGTATATTGTGCAATCAGCCTTTCCCCGGCCTCAGGTGCATCTAGGATAGGGAAAGAATGCCTGTCTATGCTGCTTATAAACCACTGTGGGCACACCAGTATCACAGCCCATTAGAGATAATTTGAGGTAAAAAATGGGCCTCCTAAGAGATGTACTACAAAAATATAAGATATATTAAAATATTATGAGTTAGGGGTTTTATAGGGTAGGTATATATGACAACTCACCTCTTACACTATTTTTTATGCACAATATAAATAACCATGGTTGAGTTACTTTTCTAAATTGACTATAAATAAAATTAATAAAATAACTCTAGAATGATGTGACTAATATTCATTGTAAATTTCCAAAAATTTATTGTCCTT
>LPNX010706555.1:0-15530 GCA_001517045.1 Pseudotsuga menziesii | reverse complement strand
CCCGCCACCAACTGTTCTACATCTCATGGATGATATTTTAGATAAGTTATCCAGTGTCTCAGCAAGGATTTAGAAAGAGATTATTTTTATAATTATTTAAAAATAAACATTAAAATTAATAATACAAAATAAAATAATGCTTTGAAATTTGATAAAGAAAACTAGAGTGATTCATTATGGCATATGTAACTGCAGATGGTAATTCCAGGCACTGTCAATAATTGAAACAATAGGTAAAGACAATGATTGAAACAACAAGGCACTGGAGCACCAACCCAAAACGTCATAATTGAATGAAACAACATGGAACAGGGGAAGTTAATAAAATGTAAACTGAAGCAATTTAGGTCAATGTCTTAGTAATTTTTTAACTCCTACTCATTGATTACACTCTTTAAATTTAGTTCATTCATATATTTAGTCAAATTCTTTGAATTTAACTTATTCATATATTTAGTTTATGTAAAATTTATATTGATATATTTAGTCAACGTTATGAGAGATTAAATTGAAATATTTGATTATTGGTAGTATGTGGGAGTAACCCAAAGGTCATTATAACATGAAGAATAGTATGTCTAATTTTAGTATGTATTGATTTTTAAGTATATCTTAGTTTATTTTAATTATGATGTAAATAAATAGTATTAAATAAAAATATTTTATTATTAGTTGTTTATGGGAATAACCCAATTGTAAATATAATTTGAAGAATTTTGAATTCGATTTATTTTATTGATTTTTAATTTGTCATTTATTTTATTTTAGTTATGGTTTACTTTTATTATAATAAATTTTAATTATGAGTAATTATAAATTATTATATTTATTTTTGGTAAATTATGGAATATAAATTTATGATGAATTATAATTACTTAATTACTTAGTTTTATTTATTATTTATATATTTATTTTGTTTATAATAATATAATTGTTTTTTTAATACATAATTGACGTGTTTATAAAAATCATTATATTTAAAATAAGTGTGAAAAATAATGACCATTCACATATATTTAAAACCTTTAAAAATGTGGTTGTGCTATAGCAGTACAAATACTAAGCTACTAAGAAGACTTGTCTTATGCATTTTAAGGCTTAAAGTTAACTACAACAAAATGTTTTTATTTTTATTTTTTTATTTTTTTATCAGATGGAAAGATCCACGGGAAACCCAACAATACTTCCCCACATTAGTGGATTGTAGAGGTGGTAAACCGCCGGCCATACCTTGCCCCTTCGGAGGCGTCTTAACCATACCCCGCCACCAACTGTTCTACATCTCATGGATGATATTTTAGATAAGTTATCCAGTGTCTCAGTAAGGATTTAGAAAGAGATTATTTTTATAATTATTTAAAAATAAACACTAAAATTAATAATACAAAATAAAATAATGCTTTGAAATTTGATAAAGAAAACTAGAGTGATTCATTATGGCATTTGTAACTGCAGATGGTAATTCCAGGCGCTGGCAATAATTGAAACAATAGGTAAAGACAATGATTGAAACACCAAGGCACTGGAGCACCAACCCACAATGTCATAATTGAATGAAACAACATGGAACAGGGGAAGTTAATAAAATGTAAACTGAAGCAATTTAGGTCAATGTCTTAGTAATTTTTTAACTCCTACTCGTTGATTACACTCTTTAAATTTAGTTCATTCATATATTTAGTCAAATTTTTTGAATTTAACTTATTCATATATTTAGTATATGTAAAATTTATATTGATATATTTAGTCAACGTTATGAGAGATTAAATTGAAATATTTGATTATTGGTAGTATGTGGGAGTAACCCAAAGGTCATTATAACATGAAGAATAGTATGTCTAATTTTAGTATGTATTGATTTTTAAGTATATCTTAGTTTATTTTAATTATGATGTAAATAAATAGTATTAAATAAAAATATTTTTTTATTAGTTGTTTATGAGAATAACCCAATTGTAAATATAATTTCAAGAATTTTGAATTCGATTTATTTTATTGATTTTTAATTTGTCATTTATTTTATTTTAGTTATGGTTTATTTTTATTATATTAAATTTTAATTATGAGTAAGTATAAATTATTATATTTATTTTTGGTAAATTTTGGAATATAAATTTATGATGAATTATAATTATTTAATTACCTATTTTTATTTATTATTTATATATTTATTTTGTTTATAATAATATAATTGTTTTTTTTAATACATAATTGATGTGTTTATAAAAATCATTATAATTAAAATAAGTGTGAAAAATAATGACCATCCACATATATTCAAAACCTTTAAAAATGTGGTTGTGCTATAGCAGTACAAATACTAAGCTACTAAGAAGACTTGCCTTATGCATTTTAAGGCTTAAAGTTAACTACAAAAAAATTTTTTTTTTTTTTTTTTTCAGATGGAAAGATCCACGGGAAACCCAACAATACTCCCCCACATTAGTGGATGGTAGAGGAGGTAAACCGCCGGCCATACCCCGCCCCTTATGAGGCGTCTTAACCATACCCCGCCACCAACTGTTCTACATCTCATGGATGATATTTTAGATAAGTTATCGAGTCTCTCAGTAAGAATTTAGAAAGAGATTATTTTTATAATTATTTAAAAATAAACACTAAAATTAATAATACAAAATAAAATAATGCTTTGAAATTTGATAAAGAAAACTAGAGTGATTCATTATGGCATATGTAACTGCAGATGGCAATTCCAGGCACCGTCAATAATTTAAACAATAGGTAAAGACAATGATTGAAACAACAAGCCACAGGAGCACCAACCCACAATGTCATAATTGAATGAAACAACATGGAACAGGGGAAGTTAATAAAATATAAACTGATTGTGTGTGTGGAAGCAATTTAGTTCAATGTCTTAGTAATTTTTTAACTCCTACTCGTTGATTACACTCTTTAAATTTAGTTCATTCATATATTTAGTCAAATTCTTTGAACTTAACTTATTCATATATTTAGTATATGTAAAATTTATATTGATATATTTAGTCAACTTTATGAGAGATTAAATTGAAATATTTGATTATTGGTAGTATGTGGGAGTAACCCAAAGGTCATTATAACATGAAGAATAGTATGTCTAATTTTAGTATGTATTGATTTTTAAGTATATCTTAGTTTATTTTTAATATGATGTAAATAAATAGTATTAAATAAAAATGTTTTATTATTAGTTGTTTATGGGAATAACCCAATTGTAAATATTATTTGAAGAATTTTGAATTCGATTTATTTTATTGATTTTTAATTTGTCATTTATTTTATTTTAGTTATGGTTTACTTTTATTATATTAAATTTTAATTATGAGTAATTATAAATTATTATATTTATTTTTGATAAATTATGGAATATAAATTTATGATGAATTATAATTACTTAATTATTTCATTTTATTTATTATTTATATATTTATTTTCTTTATAATAATAGAATTGTTTTTTTTAATACATAATTTACGTGTTTATAAAAATCATTATATTTAAAATAAGTGTAAAAAATGATGACCATCCATATATATTCAAAACCTTTAAAAATGTGGTTGTGCTATAGCAGTACAAATACTAAGCTACTAAGAAGACTTGTCTTATGCATTTTAAGGCTTAAAGTTAACTAAAACAAAATGTTTTTGTTTTTTGTTTTTGTTTTTGTTTTTGTTTTTTTTTTTTCAGATGGAAAGATCCACGGAAAACCCAACAATACTTCCCCACATTAGTGGATGGTAAAGGTGGTAAACGGCCAGCCATACCCCGCCCCTTAGGAGGCATCTTAACCATACCCTGCCACCAACTGTTCTACATCTCATGGATGATATTTTAGATAAGTTATCTAGTGTCTCAGCAAGGATATAGAAAGAGATTATTTTTATAATTATTTAAAAATAAACACTAAAATTAATAATACAAAATAAAATAATGCTTTGAAATTTGATAAAGAAAACTATAGTGATTCATTATGGCATTTGTAACTGCAGATGGTAATTCCAGGCACTGGCAATAATTGAAACAATAGGTAAAGACAATGATTGAAACAACAAGGCACTGGAGCACCAACCCACAATGTCATAATTGAATGAAACAACATGGAACAGGGGAAGTTAATAAAATGTAAACTGAAGCAATTTAGGTCAATGTCTTAGTAATTTTTTAACTCCTACTCGTTGATTACACTATTTAAATTTAGTTCATTCATATATTTAGTCAAATTCTTTGAATTTAACTTATTCATATATTTAGTATATGTAAAATTTATATTGATATATTTAGTCAACGTTATGAGAGATTAAATTGAAATATTTGATTATTAGTAGTATGTGGGAGTAATCCAAAGGTCATTATAACATGAAGAATAGTATGTCTAATTTTAGTATGTATTGATTTTTAAGTATATCTTAGTTTATTTTAATTATGATGTAGATAATTAGTATTAAATAAAAATATTTTATTATTAGCTGTTTATGGGAATAACCCAATTGTAAATATAATTTGAAGAATTTTGAATTCGATTTATTTTATTGATTTTTAATTTGTCATTTATTTTATTTTAGTTATGGTTTACTTTTATTATATTAAATTTTAATTATGAGTAATTATAAATTATTATATTTATTTTTGGTAAATTATGGAATATAAATTTATGATGAATTATAATTACTTAATTACTTAATTTTATTTATAATAGTATAATTGTTTTTTTTAATACATAATTGACGTGTTTATAAAAATGATTATATTTAAAATAAGTGTAAAAATAATGACCCTCCACATATATTCAAAACCTTTAAAAATGTGGTTGTGCTATAGCAGTACAAATACTAAGCTACTAAGAAGACTTGTCTTATCCATTTTAAGGCTTAAATTTAACTACAACAAAATGTTTTTTTTTTTTTTCAGATGGAAAGATCCACGGGAAACCCAACAATACTTCCCCACATTAGTGGATGGTAGAGGTGGTAAACCGCCGGCCATACCCCGCCCCTTAGGAGGCGTCTTAACCATACCCCACCACCAACTGTTCTACATCTCATGAATGATATTTTAGATAAGTTATCGAGTGTCTTAGCAAGGATTTAGAAAGAGATTATTTTTATAATTATTTAAAAATAAACACTAAAATTAATAATACAAAATAAAATAATGCTTTGAAATTTGATAAAGAAAACTAGAGTGATTCATTATGGCATATGTAACTGCAGATGGTAATTCCAGGCACTGTCAATAATTGAAACAATAGGTAAAGACAATGATTGAAACAACAAGGCACTGGAGCACCAACCCAAAACGTCATAATTGAATGAAACAACATGGAACAGGGGAACTTAACAAAATGTAAACTGAAGCAATTTAGGTCAATGTCTTAGTAATTGTTTAACTCCTACTCGTTGATTACACTCTTTAAATTTAGTTCATTCATATATTTAGTCAAATTCTTTGATTTTAACTTATTCATATATTTAGTATATGTAAAATTTATATTGATATATTATTCAATGTTATGAGAGATTAAATTGAAATATTTGATTATTGGTAGTATGTGGGAGTAACCGGAAGGTCATTGTAGCATGAAGAATAGTATGTCTAATTTTAGTATGTATTGATTTTTATGTATATCTTAGTTTATTTTAATTACGATGTAAATAAATAGTATTAAATAAAAATATTTTATTATTAGTTGTTTATGGGAATAACCCAATTGTAAATATAATTTGAAGAATTTTGAATTCGATTTATTTTATTGATTTTTAATTTGTCATTTATTTTATTTTAGTTATGGTTTACTTTTATTATATTAAATTTTAATTATGAGTAATTATAAATTATTATATTTATTTTTGGTAAATTATGGAATATAAATTTATGATGAATTATAATTACTTAATTACTTAATTTTATTTATTATTTATATATTTATTCTGTTTATAATAATATAATTGTTTTTTTTAATACATAATTGACGTGTTTATAAAAATCATTATATTTAAAATAAGTGTGAAAAATAATGACCATCCACATATATTCAAAACCTTTAAAAATGTGGTTGTGCTATAGCAGTACAAATACTAAGCTACTAAGAAGACTTGTCTTATGCATTTTAAGGCTTAAAGTTAACTACAACAAAATGTTTTTATTTTTATTTTTTTATTTTTTTATCAGATGGAAAGATCCACGGGAAACCCAACAATACTTCCCCACATTAGTGGATTGTAGAGGTGGTAAACCGCCGGCCATACCTTGCCCCTTCGGAGGCGTCTTAACCATACCCCGCCACCAACTGTTCTACATCTCATGGATGATATTTTAGATAAGTTATCCAGTGTCTCAGTAAGGATTTAGAAAGAGATTATTTTTATAATTATTTAAAAATAAACACTAAAATTAATAATACAAAATAAAATAATGCTTTGAAATTTGATAAAAAAGCTAGAGTGATTCATTATGGCATATGTAACTGCAGATGGTAATTCCAAGCACTGTCAATAATTGAAACAATAGGTAAAGACAATGATTGAAACAATAAGGCACTGGAGCACCAACCCACAATGTCATAATTGAATGAAACAACATGGAACAGGGGAAGTTAATAAAATGTAAATTGATTGTGTGTGTGGAAGCAATTTAGGTCAATGTCTTAGTAATTTTTTAACTCCTACTCGTTGATTACACTCTTTAAATTTAGTTCATTCATATATTTAGTCAAATTCTTTGAATTTAACTTATTCATATATTTAGTATATGTAAAATTTATATTGATATATTTAGTCAACGTTATGAGAGATTAAATTGAAATATTTGATTATTGGTAGTATGTGGGAGTAACCCAAAGGTCATTATAACATGAAGAATAGTATGTCTAATTTTAGTATGTATTGATTTTTAAGTATATCTTAGTTTATTTTAATTATGATGTAAATAAATAGTATTAAATAAAAATACTTTATTATTAGTTGTTTATGGGAATAACCCAATTGTAAATATAATTTGAAGAATTTTGAATTCGATTTATTTTATTGATTTTTAATTTGTCATTTATTTTATTTTAGTTATGGTTTACTTTTATTATATTAAATTTTAATTATGAGTAATTATAAATTATTATATTTATTTTTGGTAAATTATGGAATATAAATTTATGATGAATTATAATTACTTAATTACTTAATTTTATTTATTATTTATATATTTATTTTGTTTATAATAATATAATTGTTTTTTTTAATACATAATTGACGTGTTTATAAAAATCATTATATTTAAAATAAGTGTGAAAAAAAATGACCATACACATATATTCAAAACCTTTAAAAATGATGTTGTGCTATATCAGTACAAATACTAAGCTACTAAGAAGACTTGTCTTATGCATTTTAAGGCTTAAAGTTAACTATAACAAAATGTTTTTTATTTTTTTTCAGATGGAAAGATTCACGGGAAACCCAACAATACTTCCCCACATTAGTGGATGGTAGAGGTGGGGTGGATCTCACCCATTTACCATCATCCTTTGCTACCTCGGACTAGGAAATAAGAGGGCAGCCAGAAACGATAAGAGCGGGCGAAGCGTTTTTGTTGACTTATAAGGGCTTAGAAGCGTGGAATGCAAGTTGGCACCTTATGCCCTTGGAAAGAGTAGTTTGAATAATCACGATACCATATTGTATTTCTCATTTTGTTTTGTACCTTTGCTGTCTCCCTTCGCGTAAGCGAATAATAAGAAGGGTTGTCTCCATTCTTTTAAAAAGAAACTAGTCCTCCTTTCCTTTATCCCTGAGCATAAGCGAAGAAGCTATAAGTTGTATCCTAACAATGTTGGTTAGATTATTGATATAAATAACGCGTATATAAAGGCCCGATCCGAGATAACATAAACAGGTTCGGCGGCTGGCTTCGTCGGAAGAACTTCATTTTCAAAAGGCACCAGGCACGGAATGGTCGATCCAAAAAAGCTTATTCCGAAGCGTGTTTTAATAAAGCGAACCGGAATTTATCTGGCTGGGTTCGGAGGCATCTTTCTCCACTGGGGTCAAGAAGTCATTCGTTGAGGATTGTTGATAATACACCCCACCATGCTAGAGACTTTGCTTGCCTTGATGCTGATGCCTATGGCTTTCCCCAAAGAAATGAATCTTTCCCGTCACATACATTACTCACTCTATTCACCAACTAGCGTGGGGAATTACCACCCCGAATTACCACGATTAAGCTTCTTTAGGCCAATGAGATTCTCCGGGAAAGTAAGTAGCTGTACCCGAAGCTGTCTTATCCCGGAGGCTGTCTTATCTATCACGAATGACGTCCGCCGAATTGGAGAGATGTCTCCACTTCTCGATATAACTTCGACTTACCCAGTCCAGACTCATTCAGTACTGCTCGTGATTCAGGGATGGCTCGCTGCGCTCAACAGAATCCCATCCCTTCCCCTCCAGAATAGCCATTTGTCTACATTTGTCTACATATGATTTCATCTTCGAAAGATGTTGGTTGGGAAAAGATCTGTGAGTGTTACTTTATCATGAAGTAAACTAGGGGAGATGTGTGTCCTTCCTGTTGTACTGGCGGAGAAAGGGGAGAGCGGGGAAGTAGTTGAGTAAGTCAGTTCAGTGTTCAAGCGGGCAAGCGAGTTCCCCAGCCCTGCTTTCTGCAGGTCCATATAGATGGGAAATTACCTTCAGTTAGCTGAGTATTCTGCCTTAGAATTATGCCAACCGGAAGTCTTCCACTAGGAGTTGCCAACCAGGAGTGCCCATTTCCCATCGATCCATTGGGTGTAGGAATGGATGGTCCAGAGAGGGTAGGGAAAGAATCAAGGATGGAAGCTCGTTGTATAACTTAGTTGAGGCAAGAAGGAGCCCCCCGCCATACACTCAGCAGTTTGGGAATGCCTTACGGCAGTCTTTACCAAGCAACACCAATTGAAGGAACATCAATTGAACCAGCCTCCTCAGGATCATTTACATAATAAGTTGAACTAGTTTCATTCCCAAGAGCAGTTGCACCAGCGGCTGAATCAGCAGTTGAAGGAACAACATTCCCAAAAGCACTTGAGGCATCAGAATTTCCAGCATCACCAGTTGATCCAACATTGAAATAATAAGTTGAAGGAGCATAATCCCCAGCCTCCTCATTACCAGGATCATTCCTGGCAGCATCTCCATCAGCACCAGTTGAACCATTATTATTGGCAGCAGCAGTGGAAGCATCAGAACGACCAACATCCCCTGTATCAGGAAATGGAATATTATTTCAATAAGCAGATATAGTGGGGAGCATCATTACTAGTATAAAATAGGATGGGTGATCTAAACTTAGAAAATAGGATGATATTGATGGGTGATCTAAACTTCATGGAGGATAGTAATACCTCTCTAGGGTTAAATACAAAACGACTAAGGAAATATGAGAGGTTATCATTCCAAAGGCTAAAAAACCCAGAAAGAAATTACATCTAGGTTAGCGGTGCGGGTGCTTGCGGGTGCCGGCCAGCCCTAGAAAGAAAATACATCATTGGTGTAAGGGGAGCAGGAGAGCTGGTTACCTGTAGAGTAAAATAAGTAAGTTGGATTCTCATTCTTATGTAAGTAAGTGGGGCCTTTCCTTTGGAGATAAGCCAATAAGAGAAATGTAATGGCCAAGTAGTCAGTGCTGCTATAAGGTCCAGTGCTCTACAACCCCTATACTCAGTTAGTTGTTAGTGTCCAGGAAGGAGTTCTACGTGATCGCTCTATACACAGAGCTAGGCAGTTTGATTATCAATCGAAAATCGTTCAGGTAGCACTTGTCAACTGTTTGTTTTCGCCCTTCCCCATCATATTGATTGTACATGGGTCTTCAAGCAGCCCGGTCGTCAATTGTCGAATGCTCATCCGACAATGTTGTTTGGTAGGTGGGTAGTTGGTCTGTTGGTTGTATTCCTCTTGTGAGCCTTCTTTCATTGTGAAACTTGACACCTAGACTCTGTACTTTTATGACACCGGGACAAAATTAGGGGTTGGTACTAGCATCTACTTTATTCCTCCTGAGGAGCAAGCTCCCCTCTATTTAACTTATAGGCTAGACTTTACCTATACCAGCGAATAAGGTATGTCTTTGCCCGTCTTAGAGAGAATAATCAGAATATTCTCTTAGTATCCTTAGTTTCCTAATTAGCCGAGACTCTCTTAGCCCTTCTGATTCTTAGGTCCCTGGACATACATGACCTCAAGAGATTTTAGTCCCTGACTTAACCATTAAAGTCATTTGAAAAATCTAAACCCTTTCATATTAAGTCTCCATTCTTGTCATTTTGAAGTCCCCATCCTTAATTCCATAATTAGCTGAGAGACAATCTTAGTCCATAAGATAGACTCTCTTCCCAACAACGCAAAGTTTATAAGAACGCACGGAACACCGATGAATGGAACTAAAAACCTGAAGCCCTAACTAATTTCATTGGACGCTGTACTAGAAGCAGCAGAATAAGGGGTGTAAGCAGCATGATTTCCATAACCAGGGTATTCGAGGCAGACCCCAACTTATCTGCCTGTCTTGCCCTACCGACTGTATAGTTCACCCTGCGTGTATGAGTGGATTTTCACCTTCCTGTACGCCTCGTGATAGAATGTCTATGTCTAATCCAGTGCCTCGACTCGCCCGTTGCGTTCGTTCCTTTCTAGGCATGAACATAATAAACCAATTGTCTTTTTGGAATGATAGGTTGGGGTAGATGGAAAGTGGTGAATCTTCAACAGGCGGCGATCGTCGCATTAGGATACCCTTGAAATACAATCAAACCAATATGATGCACAGATTGTCTAAGGTAGATTTGAAGAAGTTCGATGGAGCCTATCCAACTAGATGGGTTGTTGGTCAAATAGAACAATACTTTTTCCCTCTAGGGTGGGTATTGGTGATGATGAAGAATTGAAACTCCGAGTGGGTGTGTTATATTTGGATAGCATATATTAACCAAATAGTAGTAGATATGCAAGTTTTTACCTGCACCATACATAGCATTAACCCAGCTCTCTGTCTGGGGATGGCACCAGTGAATATGCAACTCCAAGTGTAAACGATATGCACTTTAATTCAACTTGCCCATAGTGTCAGGACTTCTCCATACATGGCATCATGAGTGAAAACTAGGCCCAGCTAGCTAGGTCTTCTCCAGAGGACAAGTTCAACGTATGCATGCAAGTATCATATGTCAAGTAGAGTAAGCGGAGTCTATGCAACTTTGGAGAGCCCTATTATGGAGACACTAGCTTTAGTCTTCTTGTCCAGCATAGAAACGCCGCCTTAGAGTCTCCATTGGAGCGAAGATCGTCGTCTTATTAAGCTGTAGAGGCATATAAATCTTGGAAACAAGCCTTTCAATGCCATAAGCTCTGTCTTAAGCGGGGTAGTTAGTCCGAAGCATGAACCAGCTTTCTTTCATTTACTATAAGGATAAATTCCCTATTTGCATAGATTTTTCTAAGTTAAAACAACAGTTTTCAAATGCCTATTGTATAGGCCACTGTTAATACTCGTTATAATCTTCACTGGATATGCTACCTTTACTTCCCCAATTTACCAGTTCTCATAAGGCCAGGTTCTGCTTCTAGATCCTCTGGACTATTACCATCCCCACGGGCCACCTTTTATTATTAGTGCAGAGGATAAGCAAGGTAGGAGACTGAATGAAATCGATACGAGTGAGTAGTTTTTCGACATATTAACTTGTTTCAAAATCCAAATTCTACGGCATCTAAGGTTTTGTTGGTTATAAGTAAACTTAGGCAAAGTAGTGGAAGAATACAGAGAGATCTTCGCCTCACCCACAGGGGTGCGCCTCTGCACTTCCAGGTAAAGCATTCAATTTCTTTTTACCAGGTGCTTATTTACCTAATGGCCCAGTGGATAGACTCTATTTTATGGAGAATGAATAAATAAAATGTCAGATTCAAGAGCTAATCCGAAAGGGCCACATTCAACTGAGCTCCTCACCTTTTGGGAGCCCAATTGTGTTAGTTCAGAAGAAGGATGGGACATGGTGACTCTGTATTGATTAAAAAGCTCTGAAGAAAATCACAGTCAAGAACCGGTATCCAATTCCCCGGATTTACAATCTTATGGATCAGCTCAAGGGCAGTTATTTAGTAAGATGAAGTCAGGCTACTACCAAGTACCAATTTATAAAACTGATGTATGAAAGATCACCTTCAAGTCTAAAGAAGGCCTTTTCGAGTGGTTGGTCATGCCTTTTGGCCGAGGTACGTGTTGTGACTCGCCCGACCTAATAAGGGCGAGGGGCGGGTTCTTCACTTAATGTACCTCGCCCCTTTCCCGATGCGATAAAGGGCTTTTGCTTCTTACCCAATGCAATAAATAGCTGAATGTGCCTCTATTTTGGTTTTGTTTTTTAAATAGAGCAATAAATCCCTTATCCCACTACTTAAGGGGTTGGGTGAGCAATAAATTACTTAAAGGCTAAAATTCCTTACCTATAGATAGCAGAAAGAGAAGTGAGCAATTAAAAGCCTAGAACCAACATCCATCTCTTTATATTCTACTTCGTCTATCCCACCTCACTTTATTTAAAGGTATTATCTTCTTCGGGTTCGGTCGATATGATCAGGCAGGTTCCATTTTAACCTCTCAGTCAGTCAGTCAGAGTAAGGTTATGAGTCAGTCGGATCATTTCAGCACCGAAAATGCATCCTCCAATTATATATATAAAAGGATTCCTATTGACGTTAAGTCAGCTTACTTAATCTATAATGCATGCATCTATCTATATTATCTGTCTGATAGAATAGATTATCACTACTCGACTCAGGGCTGCCCCCTGTAACCCACATTGTTTGGTATTTAGTTAGAGACCTTCCTTCACGAGCACATTCAGGACAGTGATGGATGCCTCCTCCACCAAGTTCTGATCTCTTTCTTTACTACTCTTTGCTTATGATGTTGTCGATCATCTTTTGACACGAAGACTGACGTAGGAAGGAGAGGGACGAACCGCTCGACCCCAGTAGTTGGAGGGTCCCTAGACCTCGGTCGGACGCTAGGAGGAGATCGAGCAATGACGAACCCTTCGCTTCAGTAGTGGGTATAGGGCTGCAATCATTTGCTTTGATCTTGAACGCCCTGCATCCTTGGGAAAGCCCAAGACAGACAGCCAATACTTCAGTCTACGCCCCCCCCTTTAAATTGGTGGCTGGCTGTAGGTTCCCAATTTCAAAAGAATTCCTGCCAAAATGATGGATCCAGCCGTAGGTGCCTCTACATGAGCTTCGGGTAACCAGATATGAACTGGTACCATAGGCACTTTAACGGAGAAAGAAGCGAAAAAAGCAATCCATAGAAAGATTTGGCGCCGCGGCAAACTTGCCCAGCTTATTGCAAAAACCCTTACACCTACCATTAAAATGCGCCTTCGTTCGGTGGGCAGGATAATTACCCCACACATCCATCCAGCAAGCGAAAAAAGCAAGCCTTGCCTTTTTATTCTCCCAGCCGCTGGGTTCGACCAACCTCGGGTTCAACTATCCCACCCCACGCCAACTAACCCTAGATTATTAAACTCCATTTGGAAATTCCTACCAAATCTTAGCCCTTTCAAGATGCTTTGGAATCAGCGCCCATGGTTGGATTGCTAACCTTGGAGTTAAGGGGAGGGAGGTGGTTTAGGTGAAGTTAATGAGTGAGGAGAGAGAAATTGGGCACTCCAAGCAGTTATTTGGTGATTGTAGGGTTGTTGTTTCGGTGGATCCAAAAAAAAGGCAAGCGTTCAATTTGCAGCCCCAGCAAGCGGGAATCCAACCAATCTGGAAACAAGAAATTGTCATGGGGCGGTGAAGAATAATCCAGATAATGCAGGGGAACCGAATCGAACAGAGAAAAAGAGTGGGCATAAAGTAGGCCCACCGAGTAGGTTTTTCTCTAAATGTAGATTGAAAACGAGAGGTTGTAGCAAAAGAACAGCTAAGGCAAGGGGAGCGTAGAACTAAGGAAGGTATTAGCTCCTTGTGAGCGAAGCAATCTTCCTTGTTTTCCCTTACACCTAGCTTCCTCAGTTCTTGGGGCATTTCCATAATCATTTGAACCAACATTTCAATCATAAGTTGAACGAGCCTCGGCAGTTCCAAGAGGAGTTGAATCATAAGCCCCAGTTGAACTAAAAGTAGGCCAAGCATTCCCAGCATCAGTTGAAAGAGCAGTTCCAAGCTAAGCAGCACCAGTTCTGGCGTCATTCCCAGTGTCACAACCAGCATTCTAAGTAGCACTAGTTGAACCAACATCAATTGTATGGAGCGTATAAACTTTATACCTAAGCTGAAAAGGGGGTAGGCAGAGCAGGAGAAGGAGGTAGGGCCCCAATCCACTTTATCTATTGTTT
Source organism: Pseudotsuga menziesii (assembly GCA_001517045.1). Classification (NCBI taxonomy): domain Eukaryota; kingdom Viridiplantae; phylum Streptophyta; class Pinopsida; order Pinales; family Pinaceae; genus Pseudotsuga; species Pseudotsuga menziesii. The sequence continues at coordinate 1,156 of LPNX010706555.1, read as the reverse complement.
CATGAGGAAAGCCTTTATTAGCGGCGCGGCTCAACCAAGTTTGAAGTATTTGGTTCCGGTGAGAGAAAGAAAGTAGTTCGGGTTCGGTGTAGGTTATTCAGGTGAAAATGTTTAGGAGAATAAATATCAAGGAGACAATAGATATGAGGACCTTTCTCTATCTATCTCTGGCCCTCCCCTCAAATAGCTCTGCGGAGGGATATTTCATTTAGTTTTAGGGGAAGATCCTCGGCTCAAGTCCAAGAAGTAAGTGGTAGTGGTCCTTACTGATCAACCCAGCCAGCTTACTTACATATAAATACAGCAAGTGCACTATCCTTACGTATCCACCCCTCAGACCTGTATTATTATTAGTCTTATAAAAAACACTTCCTGAATTCACACTTAGTGGGTACATCATCTATCAACTTAGTTGTTGTTGCTGTTGGGCGAGCTCGGCTCAGATTATTGTTAGTATTTCCTTTCTTAGGGTAGAGTTTTATCGTGCGTGGGAACTAGCTCGATCGGGGCCCGGTGTTTAGGAAACCTGTCTGTAGGATTGGGATTCTGCTGTTCCTCATAGCTTCGAGTTCAATTCTCCTTGCGAAAGTGACGAGATGAATTTGAGGGGGAGTGAGATGCGTGCATATTTATAGGTGGAACAAATTGAGAACTGCGGATTTATTCACTACTGCTAAGGCTATGTCATTTCCAGAGCTTTCCCTAGCTAGGCGGAGAAAAGGTCACTAGGTATAGGTTATTCGCTTTCATCTGGTGCTTTCAGTTCCAAAAGGAAGAACCATAATGGGTTTTGTCATCCACGGGGTTGCTGATGCTATGGGGGTATGAATGGGACTGGTGAGGGATGATTGCTTCCATTACTGACAAGAAACACACCAAATTCTATTTGATATCTAGGTATCATCAAGTATGAATCAAAGATGTGGACATACATAAAATAGCCTTTCAAACTCGGTATGAACATTATGATTTTGTGGTGGTACCTTTCGGACTCACGAATGCCCGGCGGCCCAACAGTTTACCTTCCATCATCCAAAAAACAAAAGGATTTATTTGGATTTAAGGATGTGCCAAACTTCCTGCACCTTTCAAATTCCTTTCTCAAATGCTAGAGGTGGGGGGTAGTAGGAATCTAAGGGTCCTTCCTGCTATGAGT
>LPNX010706541.1:168105-328280 GCA_001517045.1 Pseudotsuga menziesii | reverse complement strand
CATCAACCTCAATTCCCCCTAATGCATCTCTTGCTCTGAAAAATTGCTCAATTGTATACAAAAATCCCTCAACAGAGAGGGTAGAAGAGACCACAGCTGCACTCGCTGGATGAACATGTGATCGGAAACCATGCAACGAGGAGCTCAGAAAAAGTTTGTTCAGGTTCCCTGTGTTTTCTTTGCTCACAATTCCTCTAAACTTTATCAGAATTCCAAGTACAGACTCTATAAGCTTAAAGCTAGCTCCTAGCTTCCCCAACAGCTCTTCCTGCTTTGACTTGTCATAACCTGCTTGAAGCAGCAAATTTAGTGAAAATAGTGCATCATCTTCGCATTCTTTTCCATCAAGAACAAAAAGCACAGCTTTTCGTAGTGCCCCGACATGCATGCTCAAAAGGGATGTCAATATTTTCAACAAAATGCTTGATTGCCCATCCTTCAATACACAAAAAACTAACTGCTCACAAAGTGAGAGTAATGAAGTATCTTTAGATGTCTGCTCTATCCAAAATGTGTCCTCTCTTGAAATTGGGATCTTTCTTAGAGACACTTTCCACAGACCTTCCTGGAGCAATGATAAAATTAAAGACAGCCATGCACTATGCCTTAAGAATAACCAACCCCTTTCCTTCACACTTATTCTCTTTGTATAATGTTTGAAGCTGAGAGAGTATATCTAGAATGATATTTGCCAGCTGTGATAGCTCTCCTGTATGGCCAAAATGAACATTATGGCGTAGAATTCTGCTAAAACTTATGAAGTATTCAATTTCAAGCAACTTGTCTCTGCCCAATTCAGGACTCCATGGCAAAGCACCAGCTTCCTTAACATCAATATCTGATAGAGTGATCCAACCAAGTACAAAACAATATCTTTCAAGTATAAGCTCATGCACTTGGGAAGCTTCCCTATTCTGCCACGCTTCCAAAATGCGACAAACAACAGAATAGAGATCAGACCAATTTAAACCCAGATCTTGAAGAACTTTGTGTTCTACAATACCCCAGTTATGAACCCCACTAACGTCAATCAGTTGTTGAAAGAGATCAGCCATTCCATGCTCTTCTGTGACTCCCTCATTCACATTTATAACACTTTGTACCACATGATATACCCATGATTCTAAATAGCCTGTTCCTGTGGGAAGCTGAAAAGTTCCTCCTTGTGTAATCTGTATTAACTTATTTCTTATATTGAACATCAACCAGGATGGGAAGGTTGTAGAGTGGAGAATCATGTGCCGAAGAATCGACATCAGTCTTGAAATTAGCAAAGACCAGCAAACCAATTGAAGTGCTTGGGACCAAACTTAGGCCTATGGTTTGATGAGGCATTATGTAGACTGAAATTTATTACTGAATATCTCTGGAGCATGTAGATCTAGCTCTTTCAGCAAGGGGAACGGACTTATTGAAGGTCAGAGTTGTCAAAATTCCAGTTTACCAATTCAGGAGCTATTTATATTTTGAAATCTGGAGAGATGAAGTATAAAATCCTTTTCAATATTACGAGAGAGACATTTGCTCTTGATGTCTTTGCAATGCTTGTGTTGGCTGCTTTAGTATTATGGTTTGAGATGAATCTATTTTCATCCACCAAACGGCATAAGCCATGTTTTGTGGAACTTGTTGCTACATTGCCGTTTAGGGTGGCTGAACTCTAAAGACTTGGTAGTTTTATTTGACTGAACAACGAGTTTGATAAAACTTGAGATATCAGTATGCAGCTTGAAGTGTGGCTTTATATATTAATGTATGGCTTTTAATGTTTTAAATGTAACCAATGCTGTTTTTTTCCTCAATAGGTGATTAAAAAAAAAAAACACTTATAGCCGTCGGTTAAGCGACGGCCTGTAGGGAATTTAAAAAAAAAAAAATTCAATACCATCGCTTAAGCGACGGTTTTCTTTGGTGAACTGACGGCCAAGCTATAGAAGCGACGACCTGTAAGAGTAGTTTTTTTAAAAAAAAATTCTCCACCATCGCTTAACCGACGCTTAACCGACGATTTATATTTAACCGACTAAAAATTGAGCTGTCGCTTAACCGACGGATTGGAAAGATGTCAGATAACCAATGAAAATCCACCGACGCTTAAAAAAAACACTAGTGTCGTACATGCGACAGGGAAGTGTCGAAAATCCGACAATACGACCGTCGGATTTTTGGTCGAAATGTAGTAGTGTTCATATAGAGACTAAAAAAAATTAATGAACCATTTTCCCATTAAGAACTTTGTACATGTTGGCCCTGGTTAAACAAGATGTGTTCATTTTTTTTTTGTATGAGGAATATGATTGCATATCCAATGAGTTGCAACACTTTTTGAAAACTAGTGAACTAAAGCATTTTATCCTCTTAAAGGGTGACCTTCCATGAAATGGGTGTAGGGGGATATTGAATGGTTGCATGACAATAAGATTGCGTAATTGTTTAGGATATTTTGTTTCCTAAGCATGGTAGATTTTTTTTCTTATTAGTGTGTGTGGAAAAATAAATTGGATTTTATGCATGTTTGTCTTTGGATCTTATTGTCTTTTATTAGAATTACAAATGATGAAATCTATGTGTTAATATTGCTCTTCTTCCTGATTCTTAGAGGGTGCTATCTCAATGGAAGAGCACCTGCTTTACAAGCAGGAGATTGGTGGTTCGATTCCTCCATGCCCTAATGATATTGTAATGTATTTTTAAAGGTAAAAAATGTAGTAGTGCAAGATGGATGCAATATTAGACACAATACTAAATGCAAAACATGATGTAAAAGTGGACGTCACACCAAACACAAAAGTGGACACAAAATATGACCTTATGTTAGACACAAATGTGGACACAAAAATGGATGTCACACTAAACGCAAAATTGGATGCAAAAAGAGACTCAACACTAGACAAAATTAATGACTCAAAACTAGATGTAATAATAGGTCCAAAACTAGATGCAACAATAGATGAAAAAGTGGATTCCTAACTAGATGTAAAATTGGACATTAAATTGACCACAAAATATGGTGTATCAATGGACATAAAACTAGGCGTAACACCAGGTGCAAAACTGGAAGCAACATTTGGCGCAAACGAAAACTTAAAACGAGACACAATTTTAGATGCAAGACGGGACAAAACATTGGATGTAAAACTAGACGTAATATTGAATGAAAGATGGGATGCAACATTGGACACAGAACTAGATGCAATATTAGATACAAACATGGGCGCAAAACTAGGCACAACACTAGGCGCAACACTGGGTGCAAAATTGGGCTCAAACATAGATGCAAAAAAAGACATCAATCGGGATGCAACACTAGGTGCAAACCTAGATGCAAAATATGATGTAAACGAGATGAAACATTTGGCACAAACATGGATACAAAAAAAGACGTAAAACAAGATACAAAATTAGATGCAAATGGGGATGCAACACTATAAGTAAATTTTGATGCAAAACTAGACGCAATATTGGGCCTAAAATTGGATGCAAACCTAGATGCAGAATTGGACACATAATTTTATGTAAAACATGGTGCAAAATTGGGTGCAAGACTCGATGAAAAAATAGGAGCAAAATAAGACGCAACATTGGATGCAAAAATGAGCGTGAAACTGGGTGCAAACAAGGATGTAACAAAGGACGCAAAAAAAGATGCAATAGAAGTTGAAAAATTGGGCGCAAATAAAGGCGTAACATTAAATGCAAAAAATTGGGTGCAAAAATGGACACAAAAATGGATGTTAAAAAGGACAAAAAAAAAGATGCAATAGACGGCGTTTTACGAAAATGTACAATAGTACCTGGTTTAGCGCCGGATTGTTCACCACAATTATGAAAAAATTACACTAAAATCCGGCGCTAAATTCGACGCTAAATCCAGTTTTTGTTGTAGTGATACAATTTTCGGAGGAAGTACATCGGTACTTCCCTATTGTTGTGAGGGGGGATGTCAAAAACCATGTACCACCTATCCATCCAGTTGTCTCTGATGGGTGGAAAAGTGCACCACTCAATAGAAATATGTGGCCTACTGATCTCCGGGATGTCATCCGTCCCAGGCAGTCTAAACAATGAATAGATGGCTTGTTTTGTTATTTTCAGCTTTTTTACCTCATTGTAACTCAAGCCATCAGCATATTGTTGCCTTTTTCTCTCCCTGTAAGATGCGATGCTATACAACGTATCATTTGATCTTGCGATCGTATCAACAATAGATAACAATGAATCTGACAGGGAGCAGCGGAGCTCATCTCCACCCCTCCAAGCTGAACCAATCTCTCTCAAATGGCCAATGAACCTCAGTATCTCTGCATTATTACCATCCATAGTAGCCACTGCAATCATAAATACAAATAAAATATCATTAGAAATATAAACACATGATATAATGACATATCTAAGAACTGAAAATTGTATAACTATTGACATATAAACTAAATCTATCATGTAAATTTAAAGATTGATCTTGAATTTTACAGTAAAGAATAGACGGCATAAGCTATTTAGAGTGTTAGTCTATTCATAAGCTATTTATTGTTAATGAGAGGGGCTATTGTTGAATGAAGTTGGTAATCAATTTCTAAGATATTTATTAATAATGAAGATTATTATCATTTTGATGAGGGTGATATTCAACCCCAAGATTTACATGGAAAGGTTGTAGGAGCTTTTTAACTCAACACGGATAATGCCTCACTGCTATTTTGATTTGAATTTTTGTTTGAATAATGTATCACTACTTGAACATAGATTTTAATATCAATTATTCACATAACATGCTCATAAATTATAGCAAGGAAATAAAATTAACAATGATTTAAATGGCTAATAAACATACACCCAAAAACATAGTAAGAAGGTGATTTTTACATGCCTGTAGCAGCCCGTTGACAGATCTGGAAATGAACGTTGAGATACCCAAGTAACATGGCCATACAATGTGATAGCAGTGAGAAAATATTATAATGGCTGAGATCTAAAATGTGCTGTAGATGACTATTGGGAAAACTTCATCTTTTACTTAAATATTCAGATCTAAAATGAGAGTTAAATATTCAGATCTAAAATTGCATAGATTCATAGCCTATCTGAAAATTGAATGTGCATAGCCTAGATTCTTAAGATAGGGGAGGGTAAATGAAGTGAATGTGTACTTTAGGAAAGAAAGGGGTCTTTGAAAATTAACTATCATAGTAACTGAGTGTGATAGGTCTACCATTAACTTTTGGGAGCTAGGGTTTAACATTTTTCTTCCACTTGTGTACCTTATAATGAAATTCTACCACGGATCACCTATCCTTCCACCTCTTTTTTGCGATCCCATTTTACTTTATTTTTCATTTATTTTCATTTCTTAACCTTTTCATTGACTTAGTCCCTTTACTTTAGATTTGGATTGGATAACATGGGACATAGGAAACCTAGCTTTTTGCAAGGGGAAATTGAATTCAACAACATAGACCTTAGAGTACTAGAATATTTTAACTTTATTGAGGGGTTCATACATGGGAATAACTATGAGACCTTAGATAGTTACCGTGAGTTACAAAGGGGAACATGAAGGGGATGGATGAACTGGCTAGTGAAATGAAAAGTGGTTAGGAAAAATGGTATGTGATGGGTTAAAACACTCACTTAATTCACTAGGTTACAACTTAACGTTCAAAATGACACACTCGTAAGGCATAATGATGATAACACTAGGGTTAGACCAAGTAATGATTAAGAACTTTAAGTGTTATGAGTCATTTTACAAGCATAAAAGTAACATCCCATGAAATCACATCTTCATATAAGCAAGCATTATAAGTGTTAAAGAGGGTAAGAGATATCACAACACTAGCACATCTCACACTATCTTTGCTAGGCACATCCAAGGCACATAGACCATATGAATATGGGGAAAGGATATTTGACGAATGAACTATGAAGAAGCCATAGATCTCATCTCAAGAACAATTGATCAATATATCACCCCTTTTTGAAAAAGCAATAACACTGTATATATTTTGAAATTTTATTTGTGATAGTATTGACAATAATGTGGGTGCTAATACAAGACTAATAGGATCCAATGGAAACAAGGTGATTATTAGACACCCTAATGCCACTTATTTAGTTCTTGGTGTTTAGATTGGGAATCAAGGTGTTCACGAGGTTTGCAGCCATGCTTCTCATGGAAAGCACCTCCAACTTGCATTCAATTAGTGGTTGGTGCACTGGATTTTATAGTTTTATAGGGATGTAGAATTACAGTAAGTTTATTATTACGAGTCCATTCTTTAAAATCAACATTTATCTATTGGGATTAATGTTATTTGTATATTAATAATCAATTTTTCTATTCATGTATGATATTTGACTTGCTTGCAATTCTCATATTGCATTATAGAATTTTGAACCAAGATAATTCTTGTAATTATGCCTACTTCATGTTCCATCCTCGTCTTTCAAAAACAAAATTGAATATAACCTATCGGCTATATCCAGCAATTATTATATTTGCATCTTCAATTCCAAGAGTTTGAGGGAGATTATTTTTGTAAGGATCCGTAGATATAGGTTCATTTACAAGGCCAAGTTAAATGAAAAGACTTATCTTTCTTCTAAGAGTTAGTCTTGACAACTTGTCTGGTAATACATTAGAAAGTCTTTTAGAACTAGAAAGTTTACGACATGTACTCTGCAAAGTTCATAAGTGTTTCTTCAAGACTTTCTCACTTGGACATAATAAATTTGATGAAGGATATAGGCCTAAATGTCCGTTGAACTCTATCAAAATCCCCTCACCATGAATGCAACCAAATTTTTTTCAATCCACTTTGTTTTAATTGGATGTGGGTCAGTGACTTTAATCTAGCATTTTATATTACTTTGAATAACAACATATGATAGCTATTTTAAGTTTTTTAAAGATTCATTTAGAAATGAAGTAGCTACAAATGATTCAACATAGACAGGACTGACGTAGCATTATTTTAGTGCAATTTCTTTACCTCCTAATCATACTACAAAATTATTGTAGACAAGGAAAATAAATTGATGTAGAAAATGAAAAAAACATGAAAAAAATTGAAGAAAATACCTCACAAAGGGAAGGTTAATCCAAAGGTGTTGATGGAGGGCTCAAGCACACCCAAAATCACGTATTGACAGTCGAGGTTTCATCTTCATTCGTCCAATAGCCGTGCCGAAAATGAGAAAAAGACGGCCTCGGCTGGTTTAAAATAAAAAACAGGTTTTAAGAATCGTGCCTCCGTTTTAGCAAACGAAATCGCACACGCAATTTCCTTTGCTAAAACGGAGGCGCGATTTTGGTTACTAGCCTAGTTGGCATGACCATTGCCAGCCTTGGGACTAGGCTTGGCAGGTTCGGTGTTGCTTGGGTTGATTTCTTTTTTTTGGATCAAGAGTGAATGACTTCACTCCACCATTGCATCTAAAGGGTCCATCAACTTCTTGCACACACCCATAACTAGGGTTGAGAAGCTTTGATATGGAACTAGGGTTTGACGACCTCTTTACAAGTTATGAGATGGAAGTAGAAACACATGTACATATACAAATTGAAAACTAACTAGGTTTTCATGAACTACAAATTGCATGCTATAATTAGGGTTGAGAAGTTATGATATGGAACTAGGGTTTTACGACCTCTTTACAAGTTATGAGATGGAAGTAGAAACACATGTACATGTACAAATTGAAAAACAAATAGGGTTTCATGAACTACAATTGCATTCTATAACTAGGATTGAGAAGTTATGACATGGAACTAGGGTTGTATGACCTCTTTACAAGTTATGAGATGGAAGTAGAAACACATGTACATGTACAAATTGAAAACCAACTAGGATTTCATGAACTACAATTGCATGCTATAACTAGGGTTGAGAAGTTATGATATGGAACTAGGGTTTTATGACCTCTTTACAAGTTATGAGATGGAAGTAGAAACACATGTACATGTACAAATTGAAAACCAACTAGGGTTTCATGAACTACAAATTGCTTGCTATAACTAGGGTTGAGAAGCTATGAGATGGAACTAGAAACACGTGTACATGTACAAATTGAAAACCAACTAGGGTTTCATGAACTACAAATTGCATGCTATAACTAGGGTTGAGAAGTTATGAGATGGAACTAGGGTTTCATGACCATATACCTAGGCTATGCACATACATGAAACAAAATGAATAGGGAAAAATTAAGATACTTATACAATTTAATATTATTGTCAATTGAAATCATAAGAAATTGAGTTCATATTTGTATGTGTTTTGTAGCAAGTTTCAAGCACCAATGTATGGTATCCAATGGACTTATGATTTAACCTTTATGTCCAATCAATGCACCTTCATAATAAGCAATAAGAATTTTAACAAACTTCAGATTTTGTTTATAAAGCAACAATAAATAAATGATTTAAACTCAGAATTTGTAGTTTGAGGTAAAGATTGTAGGGTAAGGTTCTAGGGTAGTCTAGGATGGTGTACATGGTATGGTTATGATGTTAGTGTATGGTACAATGTTAGTATGGTATGGTATGGTATGATGTTATGGTATGTTATTATTGTAGGGTATGGTATGGTATGGTATGGTATGTTAGTATGGTATAATGTTAGTATCATAGGGTATTGTAGGGTATGATATGGTATGGTATATTAGTATGGTATGGTATGTAAGTATTGCAGGGTATGGTTTGGTATATTGGTATGGTATGGTATGTTAGTATGGTATGATGTTAGTATCATAGGGTATTGTAGGGTATGATATGGTATGGTAAATTAGTATGGTATGATATGTTAGTATGGTATGATGTTAGTATAATAGGGTATTGTAGGGTATGGTATGGTACGGTATGTTAGTATGGTATCATGTTATGATATTTAGTTTTAGATCATTATATTGATTAGTATCATTTTAGTAGAAACCAAAAGGCCATATAAGTAGGCTATGGACATACATGAAACAAAATGAATAGGGTTGAACATGGATCACAAGTGGAAGTTCACATGCATGCATGACTTAGAAGTTGAAACACATGTATGTTGTTATGATGTTAGTTGTATGGATATGATGTTATGATGTTAGTGTATGGAATTGATGATAGTTGAATTTAGGTAGTTGTATGGTATGGTTATGGTTATGGTGTCTAGTGATTATCTCCCATGAATTACTTAACGGTTACATGATCTTAGTTGGATGAGTCATAAATTCTTCCTTGAAGTATTGGCAATCTTCAAATAGTCAGTATGGTATGTCATGATAAGGTGTATAATATCATAATATCACATAGGTGAACCACACATTATCATTTTAATTAAATACATTCTTAATGAAAGGCATAGATAAACATATTTGAAAGACATATAATAAATATCATGTTCCAAAATCAAGTCAACCATATGTATAAATTTGAACCTTGCTTTATATTATATATGTATACAAAGAATGTTACAAAAATTAGCATGCCACATGGCCATAATACAAAATAGTGGATCAAATTGTACATATGTGTGTATACAAACAAAAAGTTACATGTATGCACCCCCCTATACATTTATTCTATTTAACCCCCCTTTCATTGCCACTGTCAATGTATTTTGAGAAGTCTATATTTCTTTTACGGTTGCTTAGTGGTGATCCCCAATGCTGAACAAGAGGGACATATCTCATTAGCGAAGACTGCAGGAAAACCAAAATTTGTAAATTCGTTTACCAACCTATAAAAATTCTATGTACATTTGTTCAAATTCCAAACCAATATAACATGTTTACTTACTATAAGTGTGTAAGTTATGGTGGGTTGTGGTGCCTCACTATCAAGTACCACTTGCTCACTATCAAGCTACATAATATATATATATATATGTCAATGTCAACAAATCAATGGGTGCATGAAAAACATACTTGCATGTACAAATAAAAATATACTACATGGAGGGACAATGAATTTTTCAAAGAAAGCGAGACATACATGAACCTTGGTAGGGGGGAGGTGGGTGAGAAACGAACTCGATTGGGTTCTCTTCCAGTTCCACTCACTCACTATCAAGCTGCATAAAATAATATATATGTTAATGTCAGCATATCAATGGAGGAAATAAGGAAAAATATACTTGCATGTACAAAAATCAATATAAGAAAGTTAAGAAATATATAATACCCGGGGATCGTGAAGAGGTGTGTAACCAGTGGGTTGAAAAATTGACAATGGGCTAAAAGGATTTCTATATGCATTAGCAAAGAAGGTCGCTCGTTCAACAACATAATCAAAATTACGTTCCTATGTACAAAAGGATAAATATACAATTAGAAAATTTCAAATAATTAAAAAAGTGCATGTTGAATCATTAAAAGCATAATTAAAATAAAGCAAGACATAAATGTGCCAAGTGGGGGGTCAAAGGTGGGTCACCAACAACTTCGATTTGGTGCTCTTCAAGCACCTCTACCTCACTAGAATCCTACATAAAATAACATATGTCAATGTCAGATAATAACAAGAAAATGAGACATATATACTACATGGATGGACAATTATGTTTTCAAAGAAAATGAAACATATATGTACCTGTGGGGGAAAGGTGGGTCACCAACAAATTGGATTTGGTGCTCTTCAAGCACCATCGAGCTCACTAGATGCCTGCATAAAGTAACATATGTCAATGTCAGCAAACAAAAATAAAATGAGACATATAATACATGGACGAAAAATTATGTTTTCAAAGAAAGCGAAACATACATGTACCTGGGGGGGTGGAGAGATGGGTCACCCAAAAACTAGATCTGGTGCTCTTCAAGCACCACTGGCTCAATAGATTCCTACACAAATTAACATATGTCAATTTCAGATAATACAAATAAAATGAGACATATACAAGATGGACAAAAAATGTTTTTTTCAAAGAAAGCAAAACATACATGCACCTGGGGGGGAGAGGCAGGTCCCCAATCACAAAAGTCATTCCATTGGCATAAATATCATGCTACGTAACAAAACATAAACATGCAATTAGTAAATTTTTAATAATTAAAAGCATACATGTTGAATTATTAAAAGCATAATTAAAATAATACCCGTGTCTAGGAATCTTCCTCTACATGTAGGGGACTTGGCTGGGATTCCACAAACTCATCCTGCCCACCTTGCATAAAACATATTGTATCCATATTAGGACATATTTAATGTTGCAATATCTACTATAAATATGTAAATAATGATGATAAATTAAAAAGTAAACTTCTTACAGCTAATGGTGAAGCACCAAAACCATATGCAGCATTGACCACTGCATCAATGTTATCAACATCAATTGTCGGACTATGTGAATCTGGGATGTGATGGGACACCAGCTGTATATTTGTTCACATAGTTTGTTAGATAATTAAATAGAAATAAATTATGAAACAATTTAAAATTGTGATATAAAAAAAAATATAATATGAAAAGAATGAGTTTTACTTACATATCTGTTATAGGTGATTTTACCACACATGGTAAATCACACTTTTATGGCATTCCCTATCCCTATGCAGACTCCTTAGACCCCATGGACCATTTTCGTTCCTTTGATGTTTCCTATATCATCCCTAAAAACATGCAAAAATTTCCATATGCGACTTTTAAACCCTTTCTCGCGTATATACGTGGGTTTGACCCCTAAAACTGTGTACATCGGGATGTGTGCAAAAGGCCAAATTATTTTGGAGTTTTCCTTGATGTGGATCTGACTCACTTGTCTCCTAGCCTTCCCTATGCCTTGAGATCGCTCGGATTCGACCTTTCATTACCCCATTGATGAGCTATATAAGGAACCCTTTGGATACATTAAAGGCATATAAGAAATTAAGAGCAAGAGAACTATAGTCCATTGTTGTCAAAACTTGTGCTTGAGTCTACATCCCCTTTGTCCCTTGGAGCAGTTTTGTGTTCTTCCCAAGCTTATGTTTTGCTTGTGAGCTTGGCATAGAGAGATGGAGGATTGAAGTGGTGGAGGCCCAAGTGGGGGACTCAGTTTCTCCGATTCGTAGACGTGCCGACAGAGGTTGTATCCATTGTAATCTCTGATTTTATATCAATAGAAATATCTTTTCCTGTCCAATAATGTGTGTTTGAATGAATATTTTATCCATGGATGGTTTCAAATTCTTATATGTTATTGATTATATATGCTAGAGTAGAGCTAACACAATTATATATACTATGCTTGTCTTGTTTATTGAATGGCGAGGAAGCAATTCATCAATTCAAGATGAAGTTGGAAAGCTCAACGGGGATCTACACTAACCGTTCGGAATAAGGTACGAATCGAGATCCTTTAGTGTTAGTTGTTTGGTTTCTCTTGCATATAGGAAAGGATTGATTTCTGGAGTTAAGCTGTCTATTGTGGTACCCCAAGCCATAGGAATTTCTCTCCATAATAGAATTGGCGACTCCACTGGGTAGTTCCTAGTAGTTGTCTTTTGGGGGTTTTAATCGACATTCAATGTTCTTGAATTACTCTTATTTATCTGTTTCTGTGTTGGGTATGGGGGAATGTTTTCCTGGTAGTGTCTAAATTGGTGTGAATTTTGTCTTAGTTCATCTGTTTTCCTTTATTTTTATACATTTCTCTTCTTGTACACGAGTTTTTTACTCACAGTCGTGTATACACACTACTTTGACTGATATATCCGCGTACATATGTGGGTTTACTGCAAACAGTCACGTATGCCCTTAGTTTTGCCTTCTAGAGGAATATTGATTATTGCTGGGTGAATTTTGATGATTGCTGAGTCTCCTTTGATACTGCTAGAGTTTGTATACACCTCTGTTTCTGAACAGAGACATGTTTTTTTAGGGTAAATTTTTTTAAGAAGGTTCTTGGCATTGCATTTTCAATTTTTTGTTTTGGGATTAGTGCATTAGATTTCTTTTACCTTAGTACTATGTGTGAGTGTTGTTTGATGGTGCTTGCTAAGTCTAAGGGTAGTAGAATCATTCTTTTGCTTTAGTATCTCATTTTTATTCAAAAAATCCAAAATATTTGCTTTTTTGCATCATGATGCATTGCACTTTGCATTTCGCATGGTACTTGCACTAGATTTCCTTAGAATATTAGTTAGGATTTCATATAGGAATGACTGCATTTGTCATTTGAAGAAAATTTTTGCATTTCATGTAGTAGCATGCCCTATTTTTCATTTGACACAATGCATTTGCATTGATTGTTAGGTGTGCATTTTACTTCATGTTGCATCATAACACCATTGGTTGCATGGCCATCTACTCTCTTGAGTAATAAAGCCAAATAAAATCAACGCTTAATTAAAATGGATTACACTATTTTCTTTGATAGGGTAAACCAACAAGATTAGGTTTTAGGGTATTGGAATAGTTGATTGTGAGTAAATTCTCCAAGACCCCTAAACAACAACATGTATGTGTCTGTCTAGGTGAGAGTGTGAAATTCCTTGGTATAATTAGTGTTTCTCAGGATCCTCCTCTCAAAAGGGAGTTAAGCATGAGGCAGTGTGAGCGGTTATTAATTGGAATGACCCCTAGTCATAACTGACTAGCACCAGAGATATTTCTAGGATTGTATTCATATCTGAGGGCTCTTTCAAGAGTTTCGGGCCTTGCTACCCTACCCATACGGTCAATCCCGCCTCCGACTGTTCGCCTGAGCATTGATTATATTGAGGTGACCTTAGTTGCCTTACCTAGGTTATCGAGGGGGTACTTTGCAGGGGTTATTCTGTGGGTGTCCCAGCTAGGTTGGGGTCAGACAGCACAGTCGCTTTATGCGTTGAAGCTGAGGGCCACAATAATTGGTTATGAACCTCCTCTTGTTGTGTATGGGAGTCTTAAGCCTCTCCTAGGAGAGACATACCTACTTCATTCAGGAACTCACATATCCTGCCCTTGTTTCCTTGTGGTTGGCTTTATATTTTATTGGTGTATGCTCTGTGCACATTAGCTTGCCTAGGGTTTGCATAATTTAGAGAGTCTTTTTCTTTTTTTGAGTCGTTGTGGATACGGGTGCGGCTCCTCGCCGTTCTCGTCGTTTAGCAGGACTTCCAACTTCTACCTCTCCTCCTCCTTTGGGAGAGAGAAGCAGATGGTCCAGGCAGACTCATACCCACATTGATTCACACACAATGGGAGATCATGAAGATGGTATTCCTGAGCTATCTTCTGCACTTCACGTGGATGACAGAGAGTTTACTCCTTCATTTAATCCTTCATCGGATGCGGTTGTACATTCTAAGTTTGATACTTCACATGAAAGACATAATTACTCTAGCTATGATCCCTCATTCACAGGTCACTAGTATGGGATGCCAGTCAACGAGACTCACCATAAACCTGCAAGCACTAGTTATGTTAGTTATGGCATGTTTGGTAACCCTATACACGATACGCCATTTTTTGCTGAAATGGAATTTGATCCTAACACTATGCCTGGGGGAATTCCCATTTCTTTCCATGTGGAGAGAATCAGGAGCACGAGTCATATTACATTCTCCATCTCGACGGTGGAGGCCACATCTCACGTTCGTCCTAGACCTGGTGTTAGTAATCCTATTCGGATACCAGAACCAACACGAGTGACTATTGGGAATACCATGTACAAAGTTTCACATGTCCCTTTGTCCTCTATTCCTTTTTCTTCAAATGCTTTTCCTCCCCCTCATTCACGTGGTCCTTTGGGCCAGAACGTTGCTACGAGTCATGTCCGTATTGCTGCTCCTTGCCCAGTCGTGTCTTACACTCAAGTACCTCCTGTTGTGTCGAAAGGTCGTATCCCTACTTCTAGAGGTCGAGTTATTACTTCTGGAGTGTATATTCCTACTTATGGAGTGTCTCATGGGACATCTCATGGGATGTCTTATGGACCTTATTATAGACCACAGTATGCACAGACTTATTCACTGTATGGGTACGGGTATCAACAACCTGCTTACTCTCTGAATTATGGATTTGTAGCTCCACATAGTCAAGGTACACCACATTATGGTGCTTCCATGCCACCCTATACAGGTCAAACGAGAGGAGGATACTATGGCCATGGCCATGGTGGTTACAGTCATCAGTCCTATATGAATCAAAATCATCAGGGAGCACCTCTTAGACCCGCTCAACCTAGGCTCCCTCTCCTCGCAACGTTAAATTTTCCTGACTTGTGGAGACTAATGAACGATCTAGTATCTTATGATCTGGATTGGCTGGCTATCCCTAATAAGCTTCCCTCGGACATTCCCAAGTTCGAGGGAAAACCAGGAGAATATTCGAGTGAACATGTTACTACATTTCACTTATGGTGCTCTTCTAATTCCTTACAAAAGAATTCGATCTATTTAAGGCTATTTCGATGCACCCTCACTGGGCCTGCCTTGAAATGGTACATAGAGATACCTAGGGGGGAATTCGCTTTGTTCGATGACCTAGCTATGAATTTTCTCAACCACTTCCAGCTACCAGTGCATTACGACGTTGGTACTGAACTCTTGTCTACATTTCGACAAGATAAAGCCATGGATATCTCAGACCATATCCAAGAGTGGCGTAGACCAAAGAGATTGATTAAAGCCTTCATACTGCTAGAGTTTCTCCTTGAGTGGTTTCTTAAATAGTTACTACCTTATATAGCGAAGGATGTTTCTACATCCAGAGTTCAGAATGAGGAACAAGGAATTTTTAGGGCACAGGAATTGGACTTGATTTATGCTCAATCTGGTTTGTTATATGAGATCATTCCTAATGCTACGCATTCTAGTTTCGATCCTAAGGTCAAACTTGGACCACATGTTGATGGCATTGTTGGTTGTACGAGTACCAAACCCGCGGATTCGATTGTGAAAAAGGTCAGTCAATTATCTACCAACTAATATACCTCGGGACAAGCCTTGGCTTCGTCTCAACCCACCCAAATGGCGAGTGTGCTTGCGGTACAATCGTCGGACCAGAAGGGTAACCAACAACCCAGAAGGAATAAAAAGAAGGGTAAAAATAATCGTAAGTATGGCAATAGGAATGAAAATGCCAACTCTAATGACAAGAACGCCCGAAATGCTAGGGGGCACAAGCAACCTAAACGTAAGGTTAAGTTTCCTTGCAAGTTATGTAAGGATGATCACCTCACTCATTTGTGTCCTCGGATAGAAGAAGCCTTAAGATTCATAGCGTAGGTCCCAACTATGCTAACCAACCCTTTACCTCATAATCAAAACATGAACTCGAGGACCCATGATCATTTTGGTGAGAATCAAGATCTTTCGAAGGCTTGCAATGGTCATGGTTGCATCAATATGGTGCTTGCTACTAAAGTTGTGACTCATACGAAGGACTATGGTTCGTCACAACCAAACCTTGGAAAGGAACTTGCTCCACCTGAGAGCCCTTTACGTATTGAAAAAATTGTGGATAAACCTGAAGTTGCTCCTCGCATTCCTAAGGGAGTCCTTAAGCATTCGGGGCACAATCCTAATGTCCAAGCTACCTAGAACTATTCTGTTGTTGAGGATTTGGGCCACACACCTTGTGCGATGTCTGCACTCGAAGTACTTCAGAGTTATCCTTCGCAAAGGAAAGCTTTGCTTTCTTCCCTTGGTGTTCATGATGATAACTCTTCCTTTGTCATCAAATTTGAAACTATGGGACTTTAGCCTTGCTTTCCTTACTATGTTTCTCTCTTGATTCACGTAGAATGTCTTAACATGACCATCAAATGCACTATGATTGACGAAGGCGCTGCTACTTTCGTAATGTATTTGGCATGTTGGAAGGGTTTGGGTTCCCCCAAGTTGTCTAAATCCGCTACCATGTTGACTACTTTTGATGGTAGATCATTTCGAACACACAACATTATTCCTTCTCTTAAAGTCCGTTTGGGAGGGAAGACTGTTGCGATAGAGGTCGAGGTGGTTGATGTGCCCCTTGACTATAATTTGTTGCTGGGAAGGAATTGAATGTACAGTATGCAATTCATAGATTCTTCTCTATTTCGAGTGGTATGATTTCCATTTAATGGGAAGATAGTTACAATTGATCAAACATCATTCAAGAATCTTCCTGTTACCGCATCTTCAGGAGCTTCTATCCCGATTGTCCATCACTCTCACCCAGCAACTGGGAGTGTGGGTGTTGGAATGTATCCATCCCTCATGGGAAGCTTTGGTTGTGGTGCACCCGTCCTTATGATAGGAGCTAGTTCCGATGAGACTTCGTCATTGTAAGATCGGTGTCTTTTCACACAAACCATATGGAGGACCCTTGGATTCTTCCTACAACAAATCCTTCTTGTGATCTCATTGAAATGGACACGCCGTTGTTTGCAACTATGATAGCATATCAAACTAATCTTGGATCTGTTGCAAAGCCTAGTTCTTCCTCTTCGTGGATAGAGGAGGAGGACCCTTATGTAATGCCTGCATGGGCAGTGCAGTATTCTCACACACATGATTGCCTTGATAGTGTTTTTCCTTCAGATGAGGATATTATTGAGGCTATATTTGGGGTTGAGACACCTTGGGAAGAGTTGCATCATAAATCTTATTTTCTTCCCGAGCTGGACTGTTTGGAGTGTGAAGACTATAGGGAGATTCTTAGTGAGAGAATTGGTATTTCCATGGTTCTGTTAAGCTCTCCTGGTCCGATGGCTAATGGAAATATGGAAAATATATCTCCTACCATTCCTATCAATATCTCTCATGATCTTGGCAAGGTTGAGAATGTCTATATTGGGGAAGAATGTTCCCATGCTGAGATTCAAGAGTATACTGATCTGTTCAAAGAATTTCGTGATGTATTCACTTGGTCATATGAGGAAATTCCAGGTATCGACCCTCGCATTGTTGAGCATGAGATTAAAAATTATCCTAATGCTAAGCCTGTTCGACAACGCTTGCATGCGGTGAATCCTAGGAAAGCACCCACGATTAAGGCTGAGATAGAAAAACTGTTGAATTTCGGTTTTATCTATCTCGTTCCCTTAATGGAGTGGGTTTCGAACCCTGTTCCGGTTGATAAGAAGCAAAGAACGATATGCATATGCACTTATTTTTGTGACTTGGATCATGCCTGTCTTAAAGATAATTTTCCCACACCATTTATCGATCAGATTTTGGATGACTGTGTGGGAAGCGAGTTAGTTTATTTTATGGACAGATTTTTCGGATACAATCAGATACAGATTAAACCCGAGGACCAACATAAGACTGCTTTCATTTGACCTTGGGGTACCTTTGCATATCAGAAGATGCCTTTCGGCCTTAAAAACGTCGGAGCCAATTTTCAACGAGTTATGACCTTGATCTTCCATGATCTCAAATCAATTATTGAAGTCTTTTTGGATGACCTTGCTGCTCATTCTCGCATGAGAATGCGTCATTCTTACCATTTGAGATTAGTGTTTGAAAGGTGCCGCCATTATTTAGTAAGGTTAAATCCTCACAAGTGCATGTTTTGTGTGAAGTCTTGTCGCTTATTAGGGTTCATTGTCTCCAAGGAGTGTATAAGAGTCGACCCCTTAAAGGTTGAGGCAATACTTCAATTGTCTCCCCCCAAAAACATTAGAAATATTCAATGTTTGCAAGGCATGGCAAACTTCTTACGGAGATTCATCGCGAATTTTGCCAATTTGACTAGAGGCTTTATGCGTCTTTTGAATAAGGACACTACCGTTTGCTGGGATGTGTGAGCCCAAGAGTCCTTTGATGCACTTAAGCGAGCCCTAACATCGGCCCCGGTGATTAGTCCACCCGACTATAGCCGTGACTTTCTACTTTATGTGGCTGGGTCTATGGAGACGATTGGTATGGTTTTGGTTCAAGAGGATGAGGAGCTCCAAGAGCATGTCATATATTATCTAAGCCGAAACCTTATAGATGCAGAGATTCATTATTCCCATGTGGAGAAGCTTTCCCTAGCTACTGTCCACTTGGTTCAAAGATTGAGACACTATATTCTCCTTCGCCAGACCTTGGTGGTTTTCCATGTTAATTCGTTTCAGTTCGTCCTCACTAGAAGGATGATAGGGGGAAAGTACAATAAGTGGATTGTCATCCTACAAGAATTCGATCTCAAGTTTGTCTCAACAAAATTGAAAAAATTGTTGATTTTTGTAGAGCTTATATCTGATTTCCTGAGCAAGGAGGAGGAGGAAACTTGTGAAGATACGTTTGTCGATGAGCACATCTTCTTGATCTCAACTTTGGATCCATGGTATAGAGACATTATCATATATTTACAAACGTTGAAGATACCTACTCACTTTTCATGGGATGAACGATGATGATTACGTCACTTTTCTAAGAATTACCTCATAGTGGATAACACATTGTACCGTCATGGGATAGATTCCATTTTACGTCGTTGTTTAACTCATGAGGAGGCTGAGCTTGTGCTGAATGATTTCCTTGGAGGGGCGTGTGGTGTTCATTTATCTGGGCTTTCTACAGCCCAAAAAATCTTGAGAGCAGGTTATTTCTAGCCATCGATCTTTAAAGATTGTGTTAATGCGGTTAAGAAGTGCCACCCTTTTCAGGTTTTCACACGTAATATGTGCTCGCGTCCTACCCCGTTACATCCCATTATCACTGCTAGTCCCTTCACTAAATGGGGGCTTGATTTCATGGATTGTAACCCAAATTTGGTTGGGGAACATCATCATATTATCGTGGCTATTGACTACTTCACAAAATGGGCTGAGGCTATGCCTATAGTTAAATCCAATGGTGAGACAGCTGCACACTTCATATTCAACCAGATTATTACTCGGTTCGGTATTCCAAAAGAGCTTGTCACTAACCATGGTAGGAACTTTCAGAATCATATGATGGAAGAGTTGGACTCGAAGTTAGGGTATAAGCAGGAGCATTCTTCTTCTTATTACCCTCAAGCGAATGGACAAGTTGAAGTAGTGAAAAAATCACTCAAGTCTATTCTCCAACGAACCATCGCACAAAGCAAGTCCAATTGGAATATTATGTTATATCCTGCTTTGTGAGCTTATAGGACTACGGTTAAGACTGCCACCAATTTTTCTCCATATCAGCTTGTACATGGAGTGGAGTCTATATTATCGGTTGAGTGTGAGATCCCTTCTTTGAAGCTATCCATAGAGCTCTTACTAGACACTTCTCCATTGGAGGAACGTTTGGTCCATTTAGAACAGCTTGATGAGCAACGTTGAGATGCTTTAATGGCTTTAGAAGTGATTAAGCGTCACGTTAAGGTCCAGTACGATAAATCTGTCTTTCCAAGGAGGTTTAGTGAAGGAGATTTGGTCCTTTAGTGGGATCAAGCTAAAGAACCCTTGGGGGCAGGAAAATTCAACCCCATGTGGCATGGTCCTTACATGGTTAAACGTGTGTTAGAGAAGGGTGCTTATGAGCTAGTAGATTATGAGGGGACGGCCTTGGAGAAGCCTAGAAATGGGCTCTATCTTAAAAAGTACTATGCATGATTTTCAGCTAGGGCTGGATATTGTATATTATTGTACAACATTTTGCATAGTTAGGTCTTTTCTTATGGTGATTGGGTTTGTTGATTAGCTTTCATTTCTTATGGAAGATGTCAATGGAGTCTTCCATCTATATAGGATTCACGGATGGTGCAATCCATCACACTCAACACTCAGCCTCTACTGCGTGGGTGATTTATACTCCTATGGGTCAGGTATTGTCGCCAAGAGGCGTATGTTTACGGCCCTCTTCAAACAATGTTGCTAAATATAGTGTCGTTATGAAGCTTCTACGAGATGCCATTTCACATGGTGTTCTCTCTATTGTGGTACATTTTGATTCAGAGTTAGTAGTGTCATAGCTTAATGGATTGTATCAGGTTATAGATTCAACATTATTACGTAGATTCTTACGGGTGAGATTGTTAGAACGACAATTTGAAAACATAACATACATACATGTTCAAAGAATTAATAATCAAGTTGCTGACTCATATGCTAACTACGTGTTAGATTGGAATTTGTTTCATAGATAGTAAGCTCATCACAAACATAAATTTTTACACATGTAAATAAATAAACCAATCATCATGAAATTTTTTCATTAAAACATCCAAAATGTGATAATACATAGTGTCGTAATACAAAAATGGGGCTCTCGAGCCACAAAAATATAAATACACGGTAGTACAAAATGTATCACTCCTAGTTATCTA
Source organism: Pseudotsuga menziesii (assembly GCA_001517045.1). Taxonomy (NCBI): domain Eukaryota; kingdom Viridiplantae; phylum Streptophyta; class Pinopsida; order Pinales; family Pinaceae; genus Pseudotsuga; species Pseudotsuga menziesii. The sequence continues at coordinate 307,117 of LPNX010706541.1, read as the reverse complement.
ATCCTAGGGAGGACGAGGGGGATTCTGATCGTGGAATGTCACCATGGCTCTAGCGATCCATCTGAATAATTGCATCCATGCTCGTGGCACACCCACCACCTAACGCTACATGGACTCAGGCAGGTCCTTGACTTGTGACATGGGTACGCTGTGTGTCAGCCTCACAAAGTTGGTATGAATGCTTTGGAGCATCTGCTCCGCATCCACACCCATAATGTCATCTCCTCTTCCCCTTCGTCTATGACGAGAGAATCCTTCAGGATGCCGTGGTCCTACATCTGCATACACATGATAGGATGTCACTATGTGTTGTCACGCAAAAACATATCTTTTTGATTCCATATATCAAAAAACACAAAAAAATTAAATAACTCAAAAAATATTAAAAAGAGGGTTGGGATTTGTTACCAATGTCACCGTATGTCGATCCTGGTAGTAATGGCATGTCAGGGTCTCCCCAGAAATCTATCCCCGCGTAGGGGTAATCATTGATGGCAACTGTCTGCCGTCGCCACCATGGAAAGAAATCAACTGGATAGGGTTTGGATACCCTACCTCCACCCAATCTGTGCATTTCATCTTCCCAACGTCATTGGGTTGGATCTCGAACCTCATGAAGAGGAACGTCAACTCTAGGGCTCAATCCCGGGAAACGCTCGAAGAAAAACGTGCTCAGTATGCTACTGAAACTGAAGTTTCGTACTTTTCCCATCTTGCACTCACTGAGCTAGTGTTTCATGTTGCCCAGTAGTGCAGTGCCCCAATCGTACACAGTGGGTCTCATGCACTCCACTGCATAGAACATCAGAGGCTGCAAGGCCTGGTGGAGTTAACCTAGCCCTACTATCCTGCCCAGTGTCAGCAGTATGGCGTTTAGGCCTAGCACCTGTATAGAGTTAGTTGGGATCTTAATCCTGACCTTCTCCATGTCTGGATAACAATACATGGCTATGTACTCATCGATGGTGAGGACACCTCCGGGCCCGCGAGACTGTAAGTTCACCACTTCCCCCCGTCGGGAAAGTCCAGTAATAAATTATATGTCCTCCACTTCTATGGTGAGGGACATCCCATCAATATGGAAAGACTCTGAGTCTAGGTCCCAGTAGCCTACTAACATCTGTAGCAGTCTTGGTTTGGCCCTTAAGCCACCAAGACACCAAAACTTGTAGAGCCCTCATGCATGAAGATCCTGTTGTGCCATTAGATCACCACGAACTGCTTCTTCTACATCCCCGTGCTCACGTTCTCTCCATTCTAGAACCATCATGCACATTAAATTCAAGTTTGAGTCATCATAACACTTAAAAAACCTTGAATGTGGCCTCATACATGACTGTTTGCTAAACAACAACATATGTACGTGACTTTGAGGTCATTTTTCGTGTATATCCATCCCTATATGGGGAAAAACCCTCGATTTCTGTGTGGGCCATAGCGCGCACTTTAGAATGGTCTAGAATCATGATTTGACCATGGAAAATTATAAAATTTGCATGAAAATGAAAGAGCAGGGCATGGGTAATTTCCTGGAAAAAACAGTAGTTATTTCCACCGACTGAATCTTCCGGAATTTGTTGTTGAAGTTTTGAGCTCAATTGGGTAAAAATTTCAAATGCTATATAATGTTTTGAACTTTTTACTATTTATATAAAATTTTCAAAATTTTTACCCCCTTTTCTATAGTTTGGACCATTTCTAATCCTTTTGGACCATTGTTTGACTAATATATGATGTAGGAGACCATTTTGAGCGTCGTTTCGACTGTTGGGTTGACCCATTCGTGTCGATTTCAGGTATCATGTCTAAAATAGCATATAGGTTAGGTTTCACCACTGTTTGCATTTTGCATGACCTTATGACCATTTCATCATAACCATAGGTATGAACCCATTCTATCTTGTCACGAAACCTTCTTGCTATTTTAGAAGTGGCATGAGTTGAATGGTAGAGCTTGAGCTTATATGGGTACCCCAGTTAGCACCTTATTTGCATTTGGTACCCATGCTGAAAGTTTTGTCCTTTAGGGTGTGGGAGTTCGTTGTATAGTATTGCCATGGCATTTGGCAAGAGCCTCATACTCCTCTTGATCTTTTGTTGGCCTATTTTCCCCGGACTTCCCTATGTAAAGTTGTAATTGCATAATCATGAGCTTTGCCTGCCTCATTGAGCCTTATGCCAACTTCCTTAACTTTGAGTATCAGACATATAGCCCGAGCTTGTTTCCTGTCTAGCCACGCAAAGCCATTTTATATATATCCTTTGTAGCTTGATTCCCTATTTTACCGGGAGGGGACTTTCCCTCGAATGTCGCTCCTACACATGTATCCTTGCATTGAGCATAGCTATGTTCCACTGCTTGGAACTAGTTTGTTTTCCCATTTTGACACTTGTTTCCTCCTAGTCTGTAACTATAAGCAATTTTATTCTTTTTCAAGCTTTTCAAATATTTGAAAAAGTCTAAAAAGAAATTAAAAAACCAAAAAGATGGACAAGGAAAGATGTTATCTTTGGCAGCAATCGAGTCGTGTCGCCTTTGAACAAAGCATTGTATATCACATCCATTGGCTGGGTTAATAGTTTGACTTTAGGAGCTGTACTTGTTTATCTGAGTTTATCTCCACCGATTGGTTAAGCTTCCAGTCCCTATGGAGCCTCTATCGATGCCTCCTGTGTCACAGAGATGTTCCAGTTTTGCATATTGAGTCTATGCTACCTACATTCAGTCACCATTTGCTGTTATGATCTTGTTCGAAGGAATTTGAAACCTGAGTCGGCCATTCCTCAATTATCTTGACTTTGCATGTTGGCCATTCCTGATACAGTTAATGGTTCGTGCACTTTATGATCGAGTCCTTCCACATTATACAGCTTTGCTGAGTACCTCGTGTTGGATGATGGGGGATGCCATAATTCCCTCCTTCCAGTGGATTTCATCCCATCAACTTTAGATCATTTATTCTGGGATAGGAATCTAGAGTCATCTTTGAGTGCCTTGAGACTTGCAGTCATCAGTGATAGGTTCTCTCACCATTGAAAGTTCTTTGGGAATACATCAATTTCCCTTGATCAATGGGTTCTCTCAAGTGTTCGACCTCAACACATTTATTCACACTTGTTAGTTTGCACTCTAGTACCTTGATTCCCATTTTCATTATTGGTGGGTGATCTCGCGTTTGTTAACGGTATACATCAATGACCAGTAATCAGACAATGGACTACTATGTTCGACCTCGACGCCTCTATTCACATAGTAGGACATGTACTCGTAGCGATTTGTGTAGAAGACCTTCCAGATTGGTGGCATCTCATATATGCTACCTCCTTGATTGTGCCAATGTTCATGAGATTTCAGCTCTAGTGACTTGATTCCAGTAGTTGTAAGATATTTCCAGCCATTATGGAGATCTTGATCCATTGTATATATTTAGTCTTCATGGAGATCATGATCCTTTGTATATATTCATCATGGAGATTCTGATCTATGTATATTGTATGTGGCGATGACCTCATATGTCATATTGTATCATGCCTATTCATGGCCATTGTACTCTTATGTATCCGGGACTGCTATATGTATTCGCAGTTATATGCAAATTTGTATCATTGTATAGTGCTAATTGGGTGGTTGGTTCTTCCAGTGGCCTCTTCATCACTTCATTTCTGGGATGGACTTATAATGTATTTCGACCATCGTATCACCCCTCTGACCTCACACATTAGGGGGCATCTATTATAGCTGATTTTACCACACATGGTAAATCACACTTTTATGGCCTTCCCTGTCCCTATGCAGACTCCGTAGACCCCATGGACCATTTTTTTCCTTTGATGTTTCCTAGATCATCCCTAAAAACATGGAAAAATTGCCATACGTGACTTTTAAACCCTTTCTCGCGTATATACATGGGTTTGACCCCTAAAACCGTGTACATCAGGATGTGTGCAAAATGCCAAATTATTTTGGAGTTTTCCTTGATGTGGATCTGACTCACTTGTCTCTTGGCCTTCCCTATGCCTTGAGATCGCTCAGATTCAACCTTTCATTACCCCATTGATGAGCTATATAAGGAACCCTTTGGATACATTGAAGGCATATGAGAAATTAAGAGCAAGAGAACTATAGTCCATTGTTGCCGGAACTTGTGCTTGAGTCTGCATCCCCTTTGTCCCTTGGATCACTTTTGTGTTCTTCCCAATATTATATTTTTCTTGTGAGCTTGCTATCGAGAGATGGAGGATTGAAGTGGTGGAGGCCCAAGTGGGGGACTTGGTTTCTCCGATTCGTAGACATGCCAACAGAGGTTGTATCCATTCTCTAATTTTATATCAATAGAAATATCTTTTCCTATCCAATAATTTGTGTTTGAATGAATATTTTATCCATGGATGATTTCAAATGCTTATATGTTATTGATTATATATGCTAGAGTAGAGCTAACACAATTATATATAGCATGCTTGTCTTGTTTATTGAATGGTGAGGAAGCAATTCATTAATTCAAGCTGAAGTTGGAAAGCTTTATGGGGATCTACACCAACCATCCAGAATAAGGTATGAATCGAGATCCTTTAGTGTTAGTTGTTTGGTTTCTCTTGCATATAGGAAATGATTGATTTCTGGAGTTAAGCTGTCTGTTGTGGTACCCCAAGCCATAGGAATTTCTCTCCATAACAGTATTGAAGTAATCCATCATCCTGAAACTATGAAGCAAGCCCATAGCATATGACTCCATGCACTGTGCAAGGGTGTGGAATAACACGATGCTCTGAACCCTCTGCGTCTTGAGTGTGATTTATACCTCGAGTATGGTCTAGAGACCTAGTATGTGAATCTTGAGTGTGGGATGAGACAGCCTCAAAAGTGCCAACCCCTTGTCCTACATTTCCTTGGACAACATTTCCATGTTGAAGAAATGTGTCTTCCAAGTCAAATAAGACCTCCTATGTATCATCAATCACAAGAACCACATGAGGATATACCCAAGGGGGTTTTGGTATGCGTGGAGGGCATGGCACACGAGTTAGGATCAGTCCTATCCCCTTCCCTATCTTGTGGCATCCCATGAGCCACACCCTGGAACTCTAAAATATCAAAATAGTTAACATGTTTCCCCAAGATAAATTATGCATACAACTTCCTCAAGAAATAGAATGGGATGTCTCTATTCCCACGAGGTTCTTCATCAAATACCATGTACCATCAATTAATCCAATTAGATTTCACATTTGGTTCCATGCACCAGTCTATGGAAATGTATGCTCGACTGGTGGATGGAACCAATCCGGTGCTAGGGTCCCAGAATAATGAAAACAATTGGTATTTGGTTATATTTAGTTGTTCAATGTATTTATAACTCAAACCATTAGAATAATATTGCCTCGTGGATTCTCTGTACGAGCTAATGTTGTACAGTGCTCCCTGGGGATTGCCAATTATGTTTGTAATGGTATCCAATGCCTCGGCTAATGATTGTCTCAAATGGTCCCCCCTCTAAACAATGAGCTAAGGCACCTCAATGCACCTAAACGAGCCAGAATCTCTGAATTTCGGTCTTATTCCCCCTCCGTGTTTGGATTTGTGTCTGTATTTGGGTTTGTGTTTGGGTTTGGTTCTTGGTTATTAGTGGGTTCATTTTGCACATTATCTTCAACATTTATGTTATCTATTAATATTAAAACAACAATTTAAAAATTGTTTTAATTTATCATTGTTTGATTTAATTCAAGTTTTTTTTATTAAATTCGTTTTAACAGATATAAAAACTATAAAATTAACAAAAAAAAATAAAATTTGAAAGCAATTGTGAAGGAAATGAGTACTTACCTTGCATTGGATCCAAGTTCTGAATTGGCCCTTGCAAATTATACTCCAAAGGCACCTCCAAATTCTCAAACTCAAATCGTTGGTGCGGTTTTTCGATGTCCTCATATCGCAGCCTTCACTATTTTGTAAATAAGAAATTGAGGTCGTGGGCCTCTATTTTACATTTTTTTATTGTTTTAAAAATTACAAGTGCGATATGTCGCACTTGCGATTTGTAACTCTTTAAAAACGCAAGTGCGATAAATCGCACATGCGATATTGGCTAACTAACCTTGGCCTCAATTTTGAGCTTGGGTTTTTCGAGCGTAGCATAAATAACACATATGTGTTATAGATTTACATTTTAGATGTGTGTTTTCACTTTCTAAAGTGGCACTAAAAAGTGGAACCAACTTCGTGTTAGCGCCTATATGCAAATTCCACCAACTGTAAATAATGTTCCCACTTTGATGGTTTTTCCATCACATACATGTGAAGGATGTTTGTGCAAGGCCCTGATTTACTCTCTATGTTTGTCCATCTATCTGTGGATGATAGGAAGTGATAAAATTCAACTATGTACCCAAATTCACAAAGAGACTTTTCCAGAAATTGGAAGTGAATTTTGTATATTTGTCTAAAATTATTGTCTTTGGCAATCCATGCAATCTAAAAAAATTCTTCATAAAAATATTTGCAATGGAATATGTTATATATATATATTTGACTTGTATAAAGTGTGTTGATTTTAACAATTTATCCACCACAATCATGATGGAATCATGCTCCCTCATGGTCACATTGCAAAACCTATAATAAAATCCATGGCCCCATTTCCATTCTAGAATTGGAAAACGGTGCAACAAACTTGTTGGGTGTTGATGCTCAAGTTTTACTTGATGACATTTCATGCACTTATAAATATACTTAGCAATATCTCTTTTCATCCCTGGCCAAAAATATTGCTTCATAGTTGTAGCAATTGTTTTCTGATATCCTAGGTGAGCAAAATATGGCATTTTACGGATTTCATCCATAACAATCTACCTCAAATATGCCACATTTGGAATATAAACTACGTTTCTATAAAGACAAATTCCATAATCTTCTAAATGATAACCATCATAACTCTTTTCGAAAATATTTTGTTGTAATCTACCTTTTATTTGCAGATACGGTTCATCTTTGGCAAGGTGATTTACAATCTGTATTCTTAAATATGATTAACAAGTAGTGAAGCCTACCGCATGCATTTCCTGCACCTTTCTGTTGAGTGCATCAACCACTTTATTTTATTTTTCTTTTATGTGCTTAATTTCAAAGTCAAATTCACATAAAAATTCAATCCATCTAGCTTGCGTGGAATTCAAGGTTGGTTGCTTAAATAAATATATCAAACCACATTGGTCTGCTATTTTGATTCAAATTTTCTACCTATTAAGTTTGTCTCGACATTTTCAAAGCATGCATTATGGATGCAAGTTCCAAGTTATGGGTAGCATACTTTGTTTCACTCTCCTTCGATTGTTGAGATTCATAACACACCACATAATTGTCTTGCATAAGAACTCCTCCAAGTTTTTCAACAATTGGAAGTTTTCTTCACATTTATGTGTCCCTTCAATTTTATCCCCTTATTTTGCAAAGAAGTGATTGGGTGTGCAATCTTGGAGAATGCTTCAATAAACCTCCTATAATAACCAGAAAGACCCATAAAAGATCTTACATATGTTACTGTCTTTGGAGTTGGACAATTAATAATGGCTTCAATCTTTTCCAGATCAACTAATACTCCTTCATTTGAAATTATGTGACCCAAATAATGAATCTTATTTTTGTAAAAGTCACATTTGCTTAGCTTTGCATACAATTTATGCTCCCTTAGTAATTACGAAGCCATTCTCAAATGTTCTTCTTGCTTCTCTTCATTCTTAGAGTATATAAGAATGTCATCTAGAAAAACAAAGAAAGACTTGTCCAAATATCTACTAAAAACACTATTTATGACACACATGAATGTAGTTGGTGCATTAGTGAGACCAAATAGAGCCACTCAGTAAATTCATATTTCCCATACCTTGTTCTAAAGGTTGTCTTGTGAATGCATTATTCCTTGATTCTCACTTGATGGTATCCAAACCTCAAGTCAATATTTGAAAGTACCTTTGCTCTTCTCATTTGATTAAAAAGATCATCAATTTGGGGCAATGGGTACTTGTTTTTCATAGTCACTTTATTCAACTTCATGTAATCAATATATAATTTGAATGTCCATCTTTCTTTTTTGAAAAGAGTATCAGTGCTCCCCATGGAGACACACTTGACCTTATGTGCTTCTTTTCTAATAATTCTTTCAATTGCATTTTCGGCTCTAATAAATCTAGTGTACTCATTATGTAAGGTGTCTTAGAAATTGGTGGTTCTCCTGGAACAAGATCAATTGTGAAAACAATCTCCTTGTTTGGAGCAAGTCCCGACACTTCATAAAGGAACACATCCTTGAATTCTTGTAGCCCATGATAGTCCTCTAATTTGGGAATTTCATTTTATGTTTTATATATTATATGGCCTACATACAATTGACAACCTTTCATATAGAACTTATTTAGTTGCATGGATGAAATATGTTTAAAAAAAAATTCCTTTTGAATTCCTTGTACAACCCTTGGGTTTCCTTCATCATCAATGCATTCAAAATTTTTGCTGCAGCAATCAAGTTTAAATTTGTTTGCTTCCTGTTGAAATATTGTAACTTCAAAGGATATTCTAAATGTATTTTACTGATGTAACCCAAGGGAGATGTTATTATTCCTTCAACGGGGTGTTACTATTGTATTTGGTCATCATGGAGTCATGACTAAATCCTCCACTTGTGTCAAGTATTTAGTACCCTAATAAATAATATAAATACTATTTTTGAGTATTCCTAGGTGAATTCGACCTAGATAGTTTATTGGGGCCAACTTGTTTAGTGAAAAATTCAAGTGGACAGATGTGTATAAATAGAGGAGTTGTGGTTCTTATTTGGACACAGACTCACTCACTTGTGTAGTGCATAGGGGAGAGAGAGAGAGAGAGAGAGAGAGAGAGAGAGAGAGAGAGAGAGAGAGAGAACAATAGGAGGAGAACAACTGTTTTTGGGGTTGTCTTTAATACATCTTATACAGAGGAATTTTTGCTGGGTTTTCTTCCCCTTGGGGGTTTCCCAGGATAAATGTTGTGTCCATCTTGTGATTGTGTTTATATCAGTGATTCTTGATATGTTGCTGTGATTTTGTGAATTGAATATTATTGAATCTATTCTAGCATATGAAAAATTAACATGGTATCATAGCTAACCTGATTAGAGCATCTTTCACAAGGTGAAATTCTCCCTCCTCCCTCTCGAGAATAAATTAGGGTTTCTGCAAAAGTTGGAGGATTCATTAGGGAAATTTTGTGGTCTAAAATGGGCCTCATAAGAGATATAATAAAATAATATGTGTTAGCCATTTTGTGGGGAAGGTTTATTTACAACTCACCACTACGGTTGAGTTAAATTGAAAAGATGTTTATAAATAAAATTAATAAAAAACCGTTCTTTGATATGACTAGAAATATGAGTACTTTTAGTACATCACACTTGATTGCTTCCTACTAAACCAAGAGATCACACTTGATCCTATATTGAAGAAACACCCTGAAGTGCTCTTCCTATTGATGGCACTGCTTGCCCAATCTGAATCAACATAACCCTCCAGGTTAATCTTCTGATTCACCAAGTACTTGAGCCTATAATCAATTGTACCCCTCAGGTACCTCAAAATATGCTTTGCAGCAATCAGGTGAACATGTCTCGGATATATAAAGAACTGGCTCAAGGTGTTCACAGCAAAGCAAATATCTAGTCTCGTGTTCGTCAGGTACATCAAGGACCCAATCATCTGATGATACATCATAGCATCAACCGTCTCTGATGAAGCATCACTCAATAGCTTCAAGTTTGATGCCATAGGTGTGTTCATGGCCTTACAGTCCATCATCCCAAACCTCTTCAGGATCTCTACTGCATACTTCCCTTGTCTGAGGGAGATTCCATCCACATTCTTCCACACCTCCATGCCTAGAAAATAATGCATCATACCCAAAAACTTCATTTCAAACTCGATAGCAAGCTTTCTCTTCATATTAGTAATCAACCCATCCATACCTATTACAAATAGATCATCTACATACAGTAGGAGCATCACTAGGTTTCCATTTTCAACCTTATAGTAAAGGTTGGAATCTGCTTTACTCTTGGTAAAGCCCAAATTGGATAGAAATCTGTCAATTCTGTTGTACCATGTCCTGGGTGCTTGTTTCAAGCCATACCGGGCTTTCTTCAATCTACACACATGAGACTCCCTGTTATGTGTCTCAAAACTGAGTGGCTACTCTACATACACTTCCTCTTCCACTACACCATTCAAGAAGGCAGTCTTGACATCCATTTGGTGTATCTTCCATTTTATCACTGCAGCCAAAGAAATTACCGATCTGATGGAAGTGTATCTGGCTACAGGTACAAAGGTTTCTTCATAATCTATTTCTTCCTTTTGTGAGAAGCCAAGAGCCACGAATATTTCCTTATATTTCTCTATTCTACCATTTTGTAGCATGCTTGATCTTGTAGATCCATTTGGAAGTTACAAACGACTTCCCTTTTGGTCTTGGGACAACATCCCAAACATCATTCTTCATGATTGATTGATACTCTTCGATCATAGCATCCTTCCACTCTTTCCGTTTTGCCGCTTCTTCATAATTGGAAGGTTATTCATTGATAAAGTCACATAGTAAAGCTACATACCCGGAACAAGATCTGGTTCTATTTCTTTCTCCGTGATTCTCTTCTAGAGCCCCATATCCTTTTGCACCTTGGATAATTTCTGATACCCAATCAGGTTTCCTCTTGTGAGGATTCTTCTCTTGAGGTGGATCTACAGGTCTTTGTGGTTCTTCAAATTCTCGATCCTCTTCTTGAGTTTCTTCATTCATGGTTGTATCATGAATTCTGGGTGCTTCTGCTTTTTCAGGTTCTTCAGCAGGTCTCTTTCTGGATTTGTTGTAAGTTGTGTCTTCATCAAATGTTACATCCCTATTGATGTCGATCTTCTTGAATCCTGGAAAGTATATTATGTAATCCTTCGAGCTTTCAGAGTATACCACAAATATACCCTTCTTTCCTGAAGGATCTAATTTTTTCCTCTTTTTTAGGAATTTGTATGTACACTGGACACCTGAATATTCTGAGATGGTTGACTTTTGGTTTCTTTCAGGAGAAGACTTTTTTAGGAGTCTTGTTCTCGAGTACTCTATGTGGAGTATGGTTCTGTACATACACTGCTATTCTGGTAGCCTTTTCCCATAGATGCATGGGAAGATCTTGATCATGAAGCATTGATCTTGCGGCTTCCATGATAGTTCGGTTCTTCCTTTCTGCAACCCCATTCTATTGTGGATTATATGGAGTGGATAAATCCCTCTTAATCCTTGATTCTTTGCATAAGTCTTTGAATTCATTTGATGTGAATTCTCCGCCATTATCTGATCGAAAGGTCTTGATATTCTTTTCGATGTGGTTCTCAATCAAGGATTTGAATTCCTTGAACTTGCTGAAAACTTCATCTTTGTTCTTCATGAAGTAAATCCATGTCTTCCTAGAAAAGTCATCAATGAAAGAAACATAGTATACATATTTGCTTAGAGAACTTGATGACATTGGTCCACATACATCGGAGTGGATGATTTCCAAGATTCCTTTTGCCTTGATTTCGCTACTTGGAAATGTCTTCTTTGTGTTCTTTCCTTTTGCGCATCCTTTGCAAACCCCTTCATGTTTTGCTTGAATTTCTGGAAGACCTTTAACAGCTTTGCTTGCAAGTGGTAGTGCTATGTAGTGCACATGTGCAAGCCTTCTTTGCCAAAGTTCATTTGGATCTACTGTGTCATGGACCAAGGCTTGTTCTGGATGGCCCTTCAAATTGTATAATCCTCCTTCTTATTCTCCAATTACTATTGCATCGTCAATAGTCTTTCCTCTTGGCGGCATGAGGACTTGGACATCTACAAATGAAACCCTCATTCCTTTTACATCCAGTGCCTATATGGATAAAATATTATTCTTTAGTCCTGGTACAAACAAGACATCCTTCATTTTCATAGACTTTCTAGAGTCTAGCTTGTAGGATGATTCACCCCTACCATTTATGGGATATTGGTAGTCATCCCCAAGTTTCACCTTATGGGGTGAACTATGTTCAGATAGTTTCTCAAAGGATTCCTTGAAACCTGTGATGTGTTTGGAAGCCCCACTGTCAATAAGCCAATCTTTGCTTCCATGAGTAACAGTTCTCGTGAGAGTGGAGATCAGAACATATTCATCTTCACTTTCTTGTTTTACTTTCTTTCTGGGAGGATCATCATCCTTAGGAACATGATGTCTTTTTTTAGAGTTACTCTTCTTCTTGGATCCATTCTTATTCATGGGACAGTTTCTAGCATAATGTCCTATTTCATCGCATGTATAACATCTAAGTTTAGATGAACCTTTCTGATGAGAATGCTTACCTTGGTGATGATGCTTTTCTTTTCTTCCTTTCTTGGAGTGTACTATGAGAGCTTGAACTTCACCTCCCATATTTTCTTCTCGATCTGCTATTCAAGCTTCTTCTTGTGAACATTCTTCTCACAGTCTACCGAACTTGACTAACTTCTTCCTAGCATAGATTCCTTGGATGAAAGAATCCCATGACCTAGGGGGGCCATTCAAAGTTGTCATCACAATTTCTGCATTCTCCAATTCTTCATCTACTGCTTCCAGCTGTTCTTTGATCTGGGAGACCGTTGTGAAGTATGATTGGATGGTCTCCTCATTTTGGATCTTTACATTCTTCAACTGGTTCCTTAGAGTCATCTTCTGATTGATGTTCTTCCATTCAAACAGTTTGGTTAGGGCATCAAACATAGCTTTAGGTGTCTTAAGGGAGGACACCTGTAGTATTAGGTGATCCTTGATAGAAGCATCAATGATCCTCTTTTCCATAACCAACTTCTTCTTATGTAATTCCTTAGCCTCATCTCCCTCTGGAACTGGAACCTCCTCACTAATATAGGAGTCTAACTCATTTTCTTCCAGGACCAGGGAGATCTTATACTTCCAGGCTCGGAAGTTATCAAATCCCTCAAGATTTTCATCAAGCTTGGTATGATGAGACATCTTAAATAAGAACCTCAAATGGAAATACAAAATATTTAGATCTTACCAGGTCAAGATGTCAGATCTATATTTGGAGCTGAAAATCCTGCAGTTTTGGTTCAGGAGCATATTAGGGTTTTGCTTTTCCAGAGTTCCATCCAACCAAATGATTTGATTTTGATCCCTAAATTCTATTTTGGGGAGGAGATCAATCTAGTCCTAGGCTCACTTAAAAATTCCACTTATGTGAAAAGCCCTAATTTTAAGCAGTAGTGTCGGGTCCAAAACTAAAAAACCTCAGAATTGGATTCTGCTTCAATAGAAAGATGTTCCCTAGGGAGGAGAGTTATTCCACCCTACTTTTGCTGAAAATATATGGAGAGAGATCCACAAAATAGGAATTCCCGCAGCTGCACAGTGTCTTCTTCTCAGGTTAGCTCTGATACCATGTTAGATTTTTAACATTAAGCTAGCATATCATTAGGATCTTTAAATGAGAGAACAACAAACACAACAATCAAACACAAGAGACAATGAACACGGTTTTTTTCCTTGGGGAAACCATAAATGGAGAAAACCCTGCAACTTCCTCAAAGATAGAATCAGCACCAAAAGTGAAACCCAAAACAATAAGATGATCTCTCGACAGCAGTAACCTCTTTCTTCCTTGCCCCAGTGTCTTTCTCTTCCTCATCTATGTGCTACAACTGAGTGTGAGTGAGTGTGTGATAAATAGAGAGGCTAGCTCTCTATTTATACTAATTCCCAACTTGACTAAACCCAACTAGGGCCAACTTCACCAGGTGAGTCTAATAACCCTAGTGCCCCGGAACTATGGCGACTTTAACTCTTAGACAATAGGAGGGTTACCCACCTTGACTTGACATGACTTGTTTACATTATAGAAACTCTCTATAGGAACCTCGGGGCATGACATGAATCAAGTACATTAAAAATACATCCCGGAATAAACATCAGGTTACAATACATAAGAAATACAAGTGAATACATTTCAAAGTTACAATTACATGAACATCATGAACACATCATCATGTTGAAGCATGAGAGACCACAAAATTACACTATTGGAAGAAATATGGTCACACTAGTGACACATAGTAATTCTGAATAAGAGAAACCACATCATGTGGAGCAACAAAAGAAGACACAGTCACACCAGGGCAGAGACATAGTTGTGTGGGTGTAGTCACACAAGAGCAACAGAGGAGTGTTGTGCATGTAGAGGGACAGACAATCATGCTAAGAAGATACCATAGTCATGCTGTTGTTCTGAGTGCAGTCACTCTAGGGTAGAAACTACCATCATGCAAGAGAGTCACGCTGCAATTGGTCACGAGGAACAATCATGCGGATGTGGAGGGAGAATGCAGATGGCCACGCTATGGTAGAAACCACCATGACACAAGAGAGTCATGTTGCAAGTGGTCACAAGGAACAATAATGTGGATGTAATAAAAAATTCATAAGGGACCCAGTCATGCTAATGGAAGAAATTCCCAGTCACGCTACATGTTCACTCTAGAGAAATACCACAGTCACGCTACTCATGAGCATGGAAGGATAGATTACTAGAGAGAGACGCATTTCGAATTTATAACCTTGACTATCCTTAATACAGGGTACCATAGGTCAAATAGTAAACATAAATAAAATGGTCCAAGATAAAATCATAAACAATGGTCCAAAGGTTTAATAGAAAAGTGGTCCAAAGATAAAACAATAAATGGTCCAATGGTTTTATAATAAAACCTTAAACAATAAAGTAAATGCACTTAGGATAGTGTACCAAAAAATAAAATTCATAAGGTAAGAGTCATCATAACCAAGGCACACACAATAAGAGTGCTAGGACCAAGTAAGATAAATGACCATGAGTCAACCAAAGAGGGTCACAATAAGACACCCCACATACCCACAGGATCAACGTGAACCATAAAGATGGAAAAATAACTCCTTTCACCTATAAGACTAATAAGACCAAGGAATTTAGTATTTTATCTCTCTCAAGGTACATTGTCTCATTTATATTTTATCATCATTGTATAAGGGGAATATCCAAACTGGACGTTGTGATCCTTTGGTCCTCAATACTGCTCCGAAGGGTTAGGTGCTAGTGACATCATGAAGGGGTGTCCAACCCCTTGAGAAACAACCTAGCAATAATGTATTAGGAGAGAGGAAATCATCTTGGTCAACTTGTCCAAGATTCACCTGGTTAATTGACCAGGGGTGCTCCTATAGGAATTGCTTAGTCTCAGACCAAGAAATCTCTGTCTCAACCTATAGAATCTACTTGAACCTCATGTCCAAGAAATTATTTGGTGCCAGACTAGAATACCCTAGAGACATATAGGGACCCTAACCACATGTTATGATTTTTCCATGGAATTAACCTGCTTGGCCCCATACCAAGAACCCTAGGAGACTACTGGGGGGCCTAGGGCACTAGGGTATTACTCTGCCCTAGTTAACTAACTAGGGCACCATCCTCCCTGAGAATGGTTCTCACAGCTGCACTAACTTTAACACTCCCTCTCAGTAAGAGGGGATTTCTTAGCACATCAATAACATACTGCACTATTACATGGTGAAAAATCATATCATCTTTCCAAAGTTGTTGTTTGGTTGACTCCGCATAATGAGAGTAGACTGAATCAGTGACATGGATCCCATTGGAGCAAGATTGAAGCCTTTCAATAGTATTCTTAAAGAGATCAAATGAAGGATGCTTTTCCTTCTCCCTCTGCTTCTCTAAGTGATAATTCTTGTAGACTTTGAATGGAAATTCTCAGCCAATGTGGACAAAGGTTTTTTCCCTAGTTTGAATGACTCAATTCTAGAACAAAATACCTATAGAATAAAGAATCTTTCCCTAGAATTAACTAGAGTTCTCTCACTACCTTTTTGACAGGATGTGAAGGTCTGAACCTTATTGTGCTTGAGCTATGTGGAGATCTTGCAATAGACACAAAATAAACAAACCAAGTGAGATTAACAAGATAATATGTAATCCTATTTAAATGACCAAGGAAATAAACAATAAACAAAGAATAAGAATAAGATACACAATTTTTATGGGAAAGAAAATATATTTGCATTAAAAAATAATGAATTAGAGATCACAACCAAGCCTTGGTGTTGGGATCTCTTCTCAATGGGGTCTTGTCTCAAGATTCACCTTGCCTCCTAATCACTCAAGAAAGTATGGGATAATTTGGACAGAGTTTAGGTGTTATCACACAATCTTCCTCCTCTTTCCCATGAGGGGTGAACCACTATTTAAAGGATTCAAAGGATAGAGTAGGTTGAGGATTCCATGGAAGAGGTGGAGGGATCATCCCTAGGATAGGGGATCTCAAATTACACCTTTCCTGATTCTTAGGGATGAGGCTCCATGAAGGCCATCTTCGAGAAGCCTCTCGAAACTTCTCTTTTTTTCCTTCATAAGTCGAGCACCACAATTTTTATGAGGAAGAATGGTGGTGCTAGGGGAGCACTACCTTGTGTAAATGGGAAGCAGGTGGTGGCACCACTCCTTGCAAATGGCCAAAGTGCATTACTGATCTAGGAACCATTGGTTGCACAAGAGGAAAGTGCATTGGTGGCTCAGAGAAAGGAATTACTTCTTCTCACTCATGCTTAGTTTCCGTTTCTAAGGAATTTCAGGCAATCAATGATATACCTATCTCATAACATGGTGATGAGGAGAATTAGGTGTAACATAAACTTCTATCTCTGAATCACTGACGAACTGATGGAAGATCACATCTATACTTTCCTTTTTTGCAACCCCACTTTGTTGGGGATTGAAGAGCATAGTTGGATCCCTATTGATCTCTGAACTTACTAGTTGTTCAATTCTACTAATAACAAAAGATTGGAATATTCTTTGGGATGATGAATATCCAACACAACTGATCTTTCATCTCGTGGAGCCTCTTGCTCCCTTTGTACCTGAGCACTTATCTCCCTCTTGAGTAGTGCATTTAATTCTAAGCATAAATAGGATATGTAAGCATTCATTACTTGTCACATCCTCCTCCTTTGTCAATAGCCCATATCAATTTTACATAATAACATGATCTTATGTACAAATCAGTTATCTCAATGTCATCAAGAGCATATCCACGTGCCATGAAAATACACAGAATCAACATAAGTTGGGATAGTGCATCTCATTGAACATGTACCCTTAAAGGTGTCAAATCATATAGTCTTCATGAAAATGTATTAGCACAATCTAGGTTGGGTCAAAATCCTAGACATGATATAAGCTCTAAGCTTATTTACACTTGCAAATTAATATTACATTGATTGATGCATCACAAACAATAATTCTACATCAATGTTTTTTAAATGTGAGCATGCACTTCTTAAATATTATCATTTTCATGCATCATCTTACTTGTTAGTACGACATAATCCAAGATATGATCATGATCATGAAATCTAACATCCTTGTACTAAAAATTCTTATCTATCAAGGAGTCATAAAATATTTTGCACAAAACAATGATCAACTATAAGGTATAATAATTAAGTAATATTCTTACTTATCATTTGCTGGTTATAACTAACATACTTCTTCAAAATCCATTTTTCGATATAACACTTGTCAGTACTACTGATACATCTCTTTATTCATCTGTCATTGATCTAGTCAATTAGTGAGGTCAGTCAAATGTGTAAGTATCATATATTTTACCATCTTTATCACTTTGATGAACAATGAATTCCTACATCCAAGATCTCTAAAGTTCAAACCCTGCAGTTCAAGTCCTTACTATTACTTTGGCAACCCTTATCTTAGGATCATTGTAGGATTCATTACCCTTCAAAACAAAGTTAGCTACAACCTAAGCTATGATACCATGTTAAAGTTTAGGGTTAGATTAATATTCAACATAAATATTATACTTTAATACATGAATACAAATATAAAACAAGATTCAAAATAGTATTGCTCCAATCAATTTAAACTATAATAAAATCACACATAATTTTCATCTCTTTCAACTTTAACACACCATTGGTCACTGCGTTAAATTTGGTCCTCGATATGATTCATCAAATGCCATGTACGGTAACAAAATGATAAAATAATGTACAGGATATATCGACAGTCAAGAATCATAACAATTATTTTGAATCAGCCTTATACTAATATACTTTTAGGTTTTATCTTGTCACTGAAGGGACAAGTCAACTAGGTGAACAAATAGCGTACCTTAAGAAAGAGAGGGTTAAAGTAGAAGGATACATACCTCATAATCTTAGTCAACATGAATAGACACTTCAATAAAATACTCATCATTTATCAACACATTCATACCCAATACAATCACGATTCAAAGGACACATAGTCACACTGGATAAGAATACAATCACATTGTGTAGAGACATGCAATCATACGTTGACACAATCATACTAGTAGAAGAGCATCCGAAAAGTGCACAATTTCTCAAAAATGCAGGATGGTTTGTGGTTTTTGAAAAAATAACATGTATAATGTTGAAGTGTCCAGAGAATTTGCTCGAGGATTCACAAGTAATAGGGTTAATTTCAGTAGCATTAATGTTGAGGTTTTAGAACATTCAATCACAGAATCTACTGGGTTAGCCTTGCATGCAGAAAAATGGTTTAAAAAGTTTTCTTTTGAAGTTGATTTAAATCTATTTCTTATGTTGGTTGATGAAACCCTAGACTGGAATAGGGGAATTCACAGAGATGCTGTGAAGGAGGAGTGGCAACTATCATAAAGCATTAGTCAAAGATATATTACATGTGAAGGACATTTTGCCACCATTTTCAGATATTATCTATGTTTTCTTATACATGTAGCAGGAGTGCCAATGTTAAATCTACCCTTTTATTTGTTGAAGAGGTTACTGAAAATGTCAGTTAGGGTTAAAAATCACCCAGATCACGCTTCTTATAGTATTTTTCATCATGGGTTGGTTAAATTACTGATTGATAAAGAATTGGAAAAACTTAGCATGGACTTGGCCTCATTTTCTATTCTGGTATAGCTTTAAGATTGAAAAGATGACGGATATAAAATTGCATGAAGGGAAACAAACCCCGATGAATTTGAAGAGTTATAGTAATAAGAAAATTGTAGGAAAAACACCGCAAGGGTTTGAAGGGTTTTTAGAGGAAGTTTCAATAATGGAAAGCATGGGAACAAAGAGTCTGTAGAAGCTAGAAATGATAGTTATTACAAATACCTATGATCGTGTTAAAAGTATTGAAACAATTAAGTGGTCTCCTAAAACTAGACCTACAAATAAACTCCATTTGAATATGAAGAAGCTTCAGAAGGAAAAAAAGATTGAGATTGAAGAATCCTCCAGTGAATAATAAACTCAATCTAGAAAGATTGAAGGTATGATTTCTAAATACCTAGAAAGCATTGAAGAGAACATAATATCTATTCCAGATATTCCAGTGTAGAAGTTCATAGATAAGGGTAAAAAAGTCGTGTCTGCAGTAAGTGAAGAAATAAGCAAAAAATGGTCATGTGTAGAAGAAGATATGGAAGGTGTTCAGGATTTAAATTGTAAAGGTATAGATGGATAACACACGGTTCCATTACCTGAAGTATAAACAAAGAAACATATAAACAAAGATGTATATGATGAAAACATGTAGAATGGAGAGGAAGAAAAGGTTTCAAATCTTTGGAAATCTTTGCATCACTACGAATCTCAGAATTCGCATCTTAATAATCTTAATAACCAATTGGTGAATGAAAATCGCATGATTATACAAGACCTTGAAGATATAAATTCCAATTATGCAGAGTTGGTTAGGGTTACTGAGGAAGCAGTGAAAAGGATAAAAATGGCTCAAGAGGCAAAATACAAATTGCTCAAATAGAATCATGAATTACAGAACAAAGTGCCAGCTATAGAGGAGGAGTTAGCTAGACTTTGGAGTAGATATCAAGCGCTATATGGATTGACTATACTCACAGAGGTTGCTTGCAAGATTTAATAGTTTGGAAAAGATAAATATTGATGGTTCACAAACAGTTAGCTGAAAAAGTTCAAAGTCAATTTGATTTAGAATTTTCTCATTAGATGGAAATATATTATTTGAAGTTAAGAATTTTTCATTGATGTAATTAAACAATTTCTATTTTTGAGTTTTTCAATCCTATATGTTTGGATCCATAAACAGTTTTTAAACTATTTTGATCCTATATGTTTGGATCCTTAAACGGTTTCGAGAGGGGGTATTATTTTGTATAAATATAGAAGTATAGGGTAGGAAAAGGTGTGGGAGATAGTAGTGGATTCAGATAGCAATATTTTGGATACTTTTTTAAGTCTGGAACCTCTTTGAAATTCTAAAAGTATATTTTGGAAGTTGTATGAAGGATGAGAAATACTATATGACCCATTTTTCACTTTTAATCAATACAAATACAACTTCAATGTCTTTGATATATTATGTGATTAATTTTATGAAAGATAATGTTTCTATCTCTAATTTCTCATTGTAGATGCATGTGGGATGCATGTATTTGTGTTCCCTTTTATACAAAATGTTTTTCTATCTTAAAGGAATTTATTATTTGTTTATATAATCAACTATTTGTTTTTATATATAGCTTATTCCCAAACTGTCTTATGCATATATACTGTTTGTAATCATATGATTTTGCATCATCCTTTTTTACTTTATCTATCATATGCTTATGGGTCTTTGTTTTAGATTTAATCATTAGTTTATCTACATTATTTTCTACCCTTCTATTTTACACTAGTAAACTCAAAACTTAAAACCTAAATCTTTAGTTTATACCTTATGAGATGCTTGGGCGTTGTACCATTGTAGTCTAGAACAAAATCCAGTACAAAAATCTTATGGGGATGTTGTCGGGTATGGAAGTGAATATTATCTTCCCCTGGAAGAACCACAATAATCAGATCCATCTCTTGATGGTAGACAAGGAAGAACATCAGTTTGGCTGCAATTTTCTACCTAGCGACTCCATTGTTTCAAGATTTAGAATGACATAAAATGATCGAATGGATGCCATTGTGGCTGTAAGGTTTGCTCCACTCAATTTTTCATCTATTCCAGGATTTCCAAATGGAGTACCTATCATGGACGAGTCGGGAGAGGTTCCATCCCGTGAAGCTGAGAGTTGTATGTAATAAAAAGCCATAAACTAAGAGTCTGAAGACATGTTTTGTTGTTTTATTTTATCTTGGAGACTTATTATCTAAAGATGATTGTATCTATTTTGAGCCAGGTTCTAGTTGTTTTTCAATCTTAATATTGTGCAGTTATGTTTTAACTAGTCTTAGTTATGGATTCCGATCGATAATGCTTTTATTGTGATTTCCCATGATGAGATTTAGTATTTCATATTCCATCTTTGGAAGGTTTTTATAAACATGTTTATTTATGTTATTTTCTGAATGAGTTGTTTGCTCCACATATTACCAATATTATTTGAACCTTGTTTATCCTTATATGATTATTCCTTTCAGTCTAGTTATCCTTTCTAATCACAGAGCTTGATGTTTTCAGCTATCTTATATTTTCTTTGTCTACCTATTCTATTGACCCCTCTACACAATTAATTCATTCAATCAATCGGTATTTTCCTTTGAGCATTAAGATGTGCTAGCCATTCCCTCTTCATAGTTGGAGTGCATATTTTAGCACTCACAGAACCCACAATCAAGCTTAACTAAGAAGAGGCACAGGGTCTGCATGCTAGTGGAGTAGAGACACGGTCACTCTGCAAGTGACTCATAGTCATGTTGCAAGTGACACCATCACACTGATGAGGGACACAAAATCACACGCCGAGTAGGGACACACAGTCCTACTGAGAAGTGACACATAGTCATGCTGCAGGAACACACAGTTAAATTGGCAAGGACAAACACAATCACATTGGTATATAGAACACGGTCATGTAGACATGAACACATAGTTACATGTAGCATGAACACACCATCACGCTGAAGTAGGAGAGACCATAGAATCATGATGCTGGAAGAAATATAGTCACAATAGTGACACATAGTCATGCTGGATAAGAGAAACCACATCACGTGGAGCGGCAAAGGAAGATGCAGTCATGCTAGTGCAGAGATAGTCGCATGGGTGTAGTTGCATAGGATCAACAGAGGAGTGATTTGCACACAGAGGGATACATGGTCACACTAAGAAGAGACCATAGTCATACTACAAGTTGTCAGGAGGAATAATCACACAAATGTAAGAGAGAAGTCATAAGAAGCACCCAGTCACACTAGTAGAAGAAATTCCGAGTCACACTACACGGTCATGCTAGAGAAATACCACATTCACATTGCTCATGAGTGTGGAAGGATAGATTACTAGAGAGACACACATGTAGAACTTATAACGTTTACTATTCATAAGATAGAGTGCCATAGGTAAAATAGTAAACATAAATAAAATGGTCCAATATAAAATCATAAACAATGGTTGAAAGTTTTAATAGAAAAGTGGTCCAAAGATAAAACAATAAATGGTCCAATGGTTTTATAATAAAACCATAAACAATAAAGTAAATGCACTTAGGATAGTGTACCAAAAAATAAAACCCATAAGGTAAGAGTCATCATAACCATGGTACACACAATAAGAGTGCTAGGACCAAGTAAGATAAAGGACCATGAGTCAACCAAAGTGGGTCACAATAAGACAAACGACATACCCACAAGATCAAAGTGAACCATAAAGTTGGAAAAACAACTCCTTTTACCTATAGGACTGTTACAACTGATTTTACCACACATGGTGGATAACACCTTTATGGCCTTCCCTATCCCTCTGCAGACTCTTTAGACCCCATGGACCATTTTTGTACCTTTGATGTTTCCAAGATCATCCCTAAAAACATGTCTTATTTGCTATACATGACTTTTAAACCTGTTCTCGCGTATATACATATATTTGACCCTCAAACCCATGTACATCGGGATATGTGCAAAAGGACAAATAGTTTTGGAGTTTTCCTTGATGTGGATCCAAGTCACTTGTCTCTTGGAATTCTATATGCCTTGAGATCACTCAGATTTGACCTTGCATTACCCCATTGAAGCACTATATAAGGAACCCTTTGGATACATTGAAAAGGGGAGGAATTAAAGAGCAAGAGAACTATAGTCCATTGTTTCCGGAACTTATACTTGAGTCTACATCCATTTGTCCCTTGGATCACTTTGTGTTCTTTCCATGATTGCCTTTTATTGTGAGCTTGTTATCGAGAGATGGAGGATTGAAGTGGTGGAGGCCCAAGTGGAGGACTCAGTTTCTCCAATTCGCAGACGTGCTAACAGAGGTTGTCACTATTGTAATCTCTGTTTTTATATTAATAGAAATATCTTTTCCTGTCCAATAATGTATATTTAAATGAGTATTGAACCCATGGATGCTTTTAAATGCTTATATGTTATTGATTAAATATGCTAGAGTAGGTCTAACACAATTATATATAGCATGCTTATTTAGTTTGCTAAATGTTGAGATAGCAAATTACTTATACAAGCGAGAGTGGAAAAGCTCAACGGGGATCTACATCAACTGTCCGGAATAAGGCATGTATCGAGATCCTTTAGTGTTAGATATTTGGTTTCTCTTGCATATAGGAAATGATTGATTTCTGCGGTTACTTTGTCTTTTGTGGTACCACAAGCCTTAGGAAGTTTTCTCCGTAACAGAATTGGTGACCATACTGGGGATGTTCCTTGCTTTTCTTTGGGGTTTGGGGGCACAATGTGCTTGATATTCTTGACTTGATCTTTGTTTCTCCTTGTTTCTGTGTTTCATTTTATAGTATGTTCATTCATTGACACTTCCCTTTATTGGTTTGACCCTTGTCCTACGTTTTACCATTGTCTTCTCTGTATGTGCATGTTTTTGGCCAAAAGTCGTGTACATACGCGGATTTTTGGGCAAAAGTCATGTATACACGTAGTTTTTGGCGAAAATCAGTGTATACATGCATATTTTTGGCCAAAAGTCGCATATATATGCAGATGTTCTTTAAACAGTCGCGTACATCCTCCATTTTGGTGAGTTTGATGTTGTGGGAAGTTGTTGGGTGGGTTCTGAGTGTGGTTGGGTCTTCCTTGGGTCTGATGTTGTCTGTTGGATGCTTCTTTTGTGACCATAGACCAATTTTTTGTCGATTTTTCTTTGAAAGTATTTTTAGTCATTTATGATTTTTGTTTTTCCATTAGTGCATTACTCTTTTTTGTCTCGGTGTCTTGCTGGGCTAGTGTTTTATACTTGCTGCAGAGACTGAGAGTTTTAGATGACTTTTATTGCATTTTTCATTCTTTTATATTGGAAAATACAATGTAGTTCCACTCTTAGTTGCATCTTAGATACGGATTTGAGGACGTACTTGCATTGGATTGCTTGGATGATAGTTTTATTTAGGCTTTCGTATAGGAAGGATTGCATTGACATTCATAAAGGAATATATATTTATGCATCTCATGTACTGGCATACCCTATTTTTCATTTGAAAAGGATTGCACTTAGCATTGCTTGTTATGTTGTGCATATTTAATTCATTGCTGAGTCATAACTTCATTAGTTGCATGATCATTTCCCTTTGAGTAATTACAACCAATTAAAATCAATGCATAATAAAATGAATTACACTCTTTTCTTTAATAGGGTGCATCAACAAGATTAGGTTTTAGGGTCTTGGAATAGTTCATTGTGAGTAAATTCTCCAAGACCACTAAACAACAACATGTATGTGTCTGTCCAAGTGAGAGTGTGAAATTACTTGGTATAATTAGTGTTTCTCAAGATCCTCCTCTTACAAGGGAGTTAAGCAAGAGGCAATGTGAGCGGTTATTGATTGGGATGACCCCTAGTCATAACTGAGTAGCACCGGAGATATTTCCAGGATTGTATTCGTATATGGGGGCTCTTTCGAGAGTTTCGGGCTTTGCTACCCTACCCATATGGTAAATCCTACCTGCGACTATCCTCCTGAGCATTGATTATATTGAGGTGACCTTAGTTTCCTTACCTAGGTTATCAAGGGGGTACTTTACAGAGGTTATTCTGCAGGTATCCTGGCCAGGTAGGGGTCGGACACCACAGTCTCTATATGTGTTGAAGTTGAGGGCCACTATAATTGGTTATGTACCTTTGTTTGTAGTGTATGGGATTTTCAAGCCTCTCCTAGGAAAAACATACCTGCTGCATTCGGGAGCTCACATATCCTCCCCTTGGTTTCCTTGTATTTCGGATGTAGATTTTCTTAGGAATGTGCTCTTTGTGCGTTAGTTGGAATTTAGGATTACGGTTGCTTGAGTATATTTATGCTCTCTTGAGTTTGGGTCCTTTTATTTTCGACATGCCTGGTATCCTATCACCCGTCCTTGGTCCTAGTACGGACCCTGGTGTCAGACTTGGGGGCATCACAACCCCTTACCGTGCTCATAGATTTGGGAGTGGTCACATTCCTCCCTATACTCCATTTGTGGAGGATGTTGACTCCCTTCTCTCGGTCTTTACACCAGTGGTCACCCTCACGAGGGTGGTAGTGGATGCGTGAACGTTGGGTCTACACCTTACTTTCCTTTTTTATGTCCCATCCTTCAACGCATTGTTTCCTTTGGGAGTAGTTGTCATGATCATTCCTCCCTCTATCGTATAGTTTGGATTATTTATTGACTATTTTGGGTTGTTTTGGACTAATATGGTTGTCATGTAGGATCCATTTTTTGTACACTCTCTTCAAGGTTTTGACCCATTCGTGCCTATCATAGGTATTATGTCTGAACTAGCATATAGGTTATGATATCACATCTGCTTGCACTTATGCATTGCCTTATGACCATTCCATCTTAACCTTAGGTACAAACCCATTCCATGGTGTCACAGAACCTTCATGTTGTTATTAGAAGTGGTACTATGTGAATGGTAGAGATTTCCTATACATGGGTGTCCTAGTTAGCTCCCTTTTTCATTTGGTACCCATGCTTTGAGTCCTATCTTAGGTACAAGAGTCCCTTTTAGTCCCACCATGTCCTTGAGCAAGAGCTTCATACTCCTCTTGAACTTTATGCTGGCCATTTCCCCGGGACTCCATTGTATATGTCAAGTTGTAATTGCATTACCATGAGTTTTGCTTGCCTTATTGAGCCTTATGTCAGCTTCCCTGAGTTTGATTATCATCTATATAGCCCAATATTTTCTCATGTCTAGCCACGCAGAGCCATTTAACATATCCTTTGCAGCTTGATTCCCCATTTTTTACCGGGAGGGGACTTTCCATCGAGTGTCACTATCCTACACATGTGTTCTTGCATTGAGCATAGGTATGTTCCGATTCTTGGAACTAGTTTGTTTTCCCCTTGACACTCATCTCCTCTAGTCTGTAACTATAAAGCACTTTTATTATTTTTCAAGCTTTTCAAAATATTTGAAAAAGTCCAAAAAAACAAAAAAAAAAAACAAAAAGTTGGATAGGAAAAGATGTTATCTTTGGCAGCAGTTGATCATGTCGCCTTCGAATAGAGCACTGTATATCACATCTGTTGGTTGGGTTAATAGTTTGAATTTAGGAGTTGTACTCATTTCTATGATTTTATCTCCACCGACTGGTTAAGCTTCTAGTCCCTATGGAGCCTCTGTCGATGCCTCCTGTGTCGCAGAGATGTCCCAGTTTTGTATATCGAGTCTATGCTGCCTACATACAGTCACCATGCAACTTTATGCTCTTGTTCAAAGGAAGTTGAAACCTGAATCGGCCATTCTTCAGTTCTCTTGACTTTGCATGTCGGCCATTCCCGGTACTGATATTGGTTTGTGCACCTTATGATCGAGTCCTTCCACATTATACAGCTTTGCT
This sequence comes from Pseudotsuga menziesii, assembly GCA_001517045.1. Lineage (NCBI taxonomy): Eukaryota > Viridiplantae > Streptophyta > Pinopsida > Pinales > Pinaceae > Pseudotsuga > Pseudotsuga menziesii. Next base: position 280,194 of record LPNX010706541.1, on the reverse strand, counting down.
GAGTACCTCGTGTTGGATGATGAGGGATGCCTTAATTCCCTCCTTCCAGTGGATTTCATCCAATCGACTTCAGATCATTTATTCTAGGATAAGAATCTAGAGTCATTTTGAGTGCCTTGAGACTTGTAGTCATTAGTGGCAAGTTCTCTCGCCATCGACAGTTTTTGGGAATACATCAATGTCCCCTGATCGTTGGATCCTTTCAAGTGTTCGAACTCAACACCTTTATTCACACTTGTTAGTTTTCCCTCTAGTATCTTGATTCCCATTTTCATTATCGGTGGGTGATCTCGTGTCTGTTAATGGTATACATCAATGACCGGTAATCAGATGATGGACTACTATGTTCAACCTTGACACCTCTATTCACATAGTAGGACATGTACTCGTAGTGGATTGTGTAGAAGACCTTCCTGATTGGTAGCATTTCATATATGCTACCTACTTGATTATATAATATTTCAACTCTCGCGACTTGATTCCAGTATATGTTAGATGTTTCCAGCCATTATGGAGATCTTGATCCATTATATATCTTTAGCCTTCATGGAGATCATGATCCTTTGTATATCTTCATCATGGAGATTCTGATCTATCTATATTGTATGTGGCAATGACCACACATGTAATATTTTGTATCATGCCTATTCATGGCCATTGTACTCTTGTGTATCCGTGACTGCTATATCTACTTGAAATTATGTGCAGAGTTTGATTATTGTATTGTACTATTGGATGTATGGTTCTTCCACGTGGTTCTTCATCACTCCACTTATGGGATGGACTAATAATGTATTTCAACCATCGTATGAACCCTCTGACCTCACACATTAGGGGGCATCTATTACAACTGATTTTACCACACATGGTGGATCACACCTTTATGGCCTTCCCTATCCCTTTGTAGACTCTTTAGACCCCATGGACCATTTTTGTACCTTTGATGTTTCCAAGATCATCCCTAAAAACATGTCTTATTTGCTATACGTGACTTTTTAACCTGTTCTCACGTATATACGTGGATTTGACCCTCAAACCCATGTACATCGGAATGTATGCAAAATGCCAAATAGTTTTGGAGTTTTCCTTGATGTGGATCTGAGTCACTTGTCTCTTGGCCTTGTATATGCCTTGAGATCACTCATATTTGACCTTCCATTACCCCATTGAAGCACTATATAAGGAACCCTTTGGATACATTGAAAAGGGGAGGAATTGAAGAGCAAGAGAACTATAGTCCATTGTTTCCAGAGATTATACTTGAGTCTGCATCCCTTTGTCCCATGGAGCACTTTGTGTTCTTCCCAAGCTTTCCTTTGATTGTGAGCTTGCTATCGAGAGATGGAGGATTGAAGTGGTGGAGGCCTAGGTGGAGGACTCAGTTTCTTCGATTTACAGATGTGCCTATAGAGGTTGTCACTATTGTAATCTCTTTTTTATATTAATAGAAATATCTTTTCCTGTCCAATAATGTGTATTTAAATGAGTATTGAATCCATGAATGATTTTAAATGCTTATATGTTATTTATTATATATGCTAGAGTAGGTCTAACACAATTATATATAGCATGCTTATTCAGTGTCTGCTGAATGTTGAGATAGCAAATTACTTATACATGCGAGAGTGGAAAATCTCAATGGGGATCTACATCAACCGTCTGGAATAAGGTATGTATTGAGATCCTTTAGTGTTAGATATTTGGTTTCTCTTTCATATAGGAAAGGATTTATTTCTGCGGTTACTTTGTCTATTGTGGTACCCCAAGCCATAGGAAGTTTTCTTCGTAACAAGGACCAATAAGACTAATGAATCTAATATTTTCTCTCTCTCAAGGTACATTGTTTCATATATATTTTATCATCACTGTATAAGGGGAAGATCCAAACTAGATGTTGTGATCCTTTGGTCATCAATACTGCTCCTAAGTGATAGGTTCTAATGACATCATCAAGGGGTGGCCAGTCCCTTGAGAAACAACCTAGCAATAACTAATTAGGAGAGAGGACATCATATTATTCAACTTGACAAAGATTCACCTGGTTAACTAACCATGGGTGCTCATGTAGGATCTTCTTGGTCCTAGACCAAGAATCTTCTTGGTCACAGACCAAAAAATATTTGTCTCAACCTGCCGAATTTGCTTGGACCTCATGTCCAAGAAAATTTCTGGTCCCATACTAGAATACCCTAGAGACATATAAGGGACCTAACCACATGTTAGGGAATTTTCCATGGCATCAAACTTCTTGGTCCCATTCTAAGAACCCAAGGAGACTATTGGGGGACCTAGGGTAGCTTCTAGGGTCTTACTCTTCCCTAGTTAACTTACTAGGGTACGATGTTCCCTAAGAATGGGTCTTGCAGCTGCTAACTTTAACAAGATATCAAATCATCTTATTAACGTTCTTCCAAGAAAGGAGATATAGAATAAGGATTATGTAGTTAACCAAGAGGTGAATTAAATATGCAGTCAAGGTTGGAAATCAAATGTTTAGATTGGTATTCATGCAGAGGTAGACAAAGAATGGAATAATTGCATTCACAATCTCAAATTAAGTGGAATAAAATTAAAAGCGGAAGAATATGATATTGTTTGGTTTAAAGAACAAACCCACAGGAAACTTCAGTACCAAGTTAGATTATCATACCAGGATAAAGGAGGGATAAACGAGTGGAAAGAGATGGTAGAAGAATTATACACAAAGAATAATATGTTAGGATTAATTAATCCTTCTTTCTCCAATATAGTCTATTTGGTCATTTTCCCTAACTTAGTAGGTTATTATCACTGTACTAGAGTATGGGGGACACGCCTAGGGGTTATCATCCACTTAATGCATCTTCATGCATGATTTTTTGTGCCTCTGGGACCAATCCCTGCATTATAGGATCTCGCTCTGAGTGCCACCAATGGTCTCCTTTAGTAGACCTTTATAGGTAAGTAGTTATGTTGAGTTATGTTCCAGTTATAATCAGTTAGCCTAGCACTAGTTTTACATGCATGCAGGGAGTGTGGCACCTTTTCTCCACCTACCTCATCAGTTAACTGATCGTAGACTAGTTTAGACATCCAGAGTTAAACTAGTGAGTTGCAGCTGTGATTTTTCCACATTGAGTTAGCTAAACAATTAGTTAGAGTTGGTAGATTCGAATCCTATCCATAGTATTCGAATTATATTTATTGTACTACCATTTTATTACTGATTAATTAATGAAGATTAATATTGTGATTATCTGAGCAATTCTTGTCCGATTTATCTGAAATTTCTGTCATGAATTATTTGCTCAGTGTATATTGATCTTAATTATTCCACTACAAAATTCCTTTCCAATAGCTCTGATATTGGATAATAGATCTATGGTTCTCAAATTTAACATGGTATCAGATCCTATGTTCATGATAGCGGAAAAACTCTGAAACCTCCATGCTTGCACCAGAAGCAGCTGAGTTTCCACATAATTCCTGCAATCATAACATTGCTCCCTCTGGATTCTATCCAGAGAAGTCTATCTAGGTGAGACAAATTTTGAAAAAGTGCACATGTCGAGGTGGAAAGGTTTGAACTAACAAATTTTTGTGAATTGATTCTTTTTGCAGGTACAACTTCAAAGTGGATTTAATATCAATTCCTCCTTTATCACCATTTTGAAGATGGTTTCATATCTTAAGAGCCATGATATCCTTGATGTGTCTTTTGGAGTTGGTAAAGAATATTATGAAGAGGAAGAAGATTGTATAAATGACTGTGATAGAGCATATGGAAGTATGGGTATGGTAATGTCTCATGATATGTGTTATCTCATGGAATCTGTTGAGCATCCATATGATCTCTGGAGAGATATGGATAGATCCTTTGGTTTGCAAAAAGAAGAATATGATAGCTAGAGCGAATCCAATGCCTCCGCATGTTTTCTCCCTTCAAAATTCTCATCATCTATTCTCTCAGATGGAGTTGTTCAATTTGAAGAAGAATTAGAATCTTCAACTCAATCAATTCGAATTGTTGAAAGTCTCCTTGCCGTGACTCCTTCTCCTGTTGATCCAGAAGTTTATGAGATCTCTGATATCTCATATTCTCATATAGTTGATAAATAAGAAGAAATTCAAATCTCCGTTGTTGAAATAAACTCTCTTGCAATTCTACTTAGTCATTCTCCAATGATTCTTCGATTCTAAATTTTGAGGAAAGTTTCCAGTGAAAGCTCAAAGAGCGGAAGAGAAATTCAGTTCCGCCCTCTCCAATCATGTTGTTGGTGTGCAACAAGGTGATAATTTGGATTTTTTGGAAGAAATATCAGATTTTAGGAGTGATCCATTCACCCTCATTGATTTATATCTTCTAACAAATTCCTACATAATTTTTTGCACCAATACTCATATTTTTTTTAAGAACGAGAAAATTGTGCATCTACCATCTCATTTGAGCACTTGGAACATGTGTTCTGCACTCTTGGATCTGATATGAGCTTATTTGGTTTGAATTTTAAGTTTCAAGAGCCTACAGTCATGCTTGTAGTTGTTCTCATTAATTTTGATGTGAGAAATCAAGCACCTCAAGACTCTTTCAAATTTGTTTTGGGGTTTTGATACCAGTTTTCTCTCATGAATTTGCTGATATTAAATTGTGTGAATAATTGGATATTTTAGAAGCTATATCAGATTATGGAGCTCAAGCAATCTTTCTCCATGGTCCCAGTACTTCTCTACCTTCCTACTTGATCACATGTTCATCTCCTCATAGTACTAGTAAAGATGGAGACATCTTGCATTCTCCTGGACACTTTATCCTAACACCTGGAGCTGATTTTACCTCACATGGTTCGATGTTCAAGGTTGCAACATATGATTTCCTTGGGCTTACCTCCCATGGTTCAGATTCTTAAACACTTTTTCTCTCACATCAGTTGATCTCAGTTGCTCTACATGGGTCCATTTTTCATCTTGCAGTTGTCTATGTTCTTGATTTAGTTGAGCATATTCTTCTTCTTCCAAAGAGGAAAATTCCTCTAGACATAATCATTTAGTTTGGATAGGTTCACATGCATAGTCCTAGGATGTTGGTGCACACAAAAACCAATATTATGCATTACTGCTCCACAGAGTTGCAGATTGCAGCCAATGTTTCACAAGTTTTTTTCTCGAAGAGAATTTTTTTCTCTTAAGTATAGCTTGTTTCCTGATTACCTGCTTATTTTGAGGGGGGGGGGTTCCCATGAGGCTTTCCCCATTTTCCTTATTTTATTAAGTATTATTTTAATTCATTTAAATTGTATGGGTGACTTTTTGCCTTGTTGCCAGGGCCCAAGTTGTCCAAAGTTAGGATTAAGGGGGGGTGTTATGATTAATTAATCATCCTTTGTCCAATATAGTATATTTCGTCATTTTTCCTAACTTAGGAGGTTATTATCATTGTACTAGAGTATGGGGGACACACCTAAGGGTTATTTTCCACTTACTGCATCTTCATGCATGATTTTATGTGCCTTTAGGAACACTCCCTACATTATAGGATCCCACACTAAGTGCCATGAGTAGTCTCCTTCAGTAGACCTTGGTAGGTAAACATTTATGTTGATTTATGTTCTAGTTACAATGAGTTAGATTACAATCAATTATCCTAGTTCCAGTTTGCATGCATGTAGGAAGTGTGGCACCTTTTGTCTACCTACCTCATCAAAGTTAACTGATTGTAGACTGGTTTAGACATCCAGAGTTAAACTAGTGATATCTAGTTGTGATTTTCCACACTAAGTTAGCTAAACAGTCATTTAGAGTTGGTAGATTCAAATCCCATCCACAGTATTCGAATTCTATTTATTGTAGTACCATTGTATTACTTATTAATTGATGAAGATTAATGTTGTGATTATATGAGCGATTCTTGTCCAGTTTATCTGAAATTTCTATCATGAATTCTTCATGCAGTGTATATTGATCTTAATTATTCCACTGCATAATTCCTTTCCAATAGCTCTCATATTGGCCTGTAGATCTGTGGTTCTCAAATTTAACATAATACCATGTGCTTTCATGGTGAGCTTAATTGATACTTGACTTTGGTAGGTGTGAAGTTATGGTTGGATAGGAACAACAAACAAGATATTTTGTCTTGAAGACTACCTAGAGGCTAATATGCCCTCTAAAAAATATAATATATTTCTAGCTATCCATCTCCAATAAAATACTCACATAGGAAAATTGTAAAAAAGAACTTGGTAGGGACCTAGCAAATACATTTTGTGCAAAATGAATGAAGAATCCATCCACCACCCATTAGTAACTTAGTTCACTACCCCTTTCCAAGAGAAGTATGGATTAAAGCATTGAATTTTGGGGGTGAATATAGAAAATGAGAAGGAGAGTCCACCTTAAAATGTTTCCAGAACTTATGCAAGAACCAAAGAGTTATAGAACGTAGAGAAGTATCATGTTATATGGTTCGAGCATTATGGTTGGATAGAAATGGCATGACACTTGAAGGAAAAGACATAAACTAATACATATCTATTTCTAGATAAGGTATGCTTATTATGGTATTTGGGATCCCTTTGAAAATGAATAATTGTTGAACAATTAATCAACTTAATATTGACTTCTCCAATCCTTCGAGATTATTTAATGGAGAATTCCAATTCCCTTCAGGTGATATATTTTATCTAAAATGAAATCAATTTGTTCATTATTCTCAATCCTGTAATTATTATCCTCCATAATATTGACAAACTTGGATTCTTATGTCTATTTATTTGAATTTTATTGATGCAAGGTCTTAGAAACAACAATATATGTTATTGATCACATATTTTATGACTTCCTCTTACTCTTGGATTCATTTTCATTCAATTTCCTAGTTGTTACCGACAATAGCACATTTTTGTTACTGACAGAAGCACATTTCCTTTATGCAATAATGTTTGACTGGTATAAAGGTCAATGCATTATTTTCTTTTAGTTAAATTGTTTATAATCATCCGTTTTAAACATGATCTCTCACTTCCATTCAAACATGGTACACCATTACCATCATATGACTCTAGACAAAAATCATCTTTATTTTGGATTGTTAATCATTGTACTACATTTTTCTCACCTTTTTCCTCAACAACTTCCCCTTGACTACCTTCAAGATTTTCACCATTAAAGACACTGATAGAACCATTATTGATCTTTTTTATCTCAATTGTATGTAAGTAATTATCGAAAGGCTATTATGGGAGACACTACATGTTCTATTTATTTTTCTTTCATCTTCTCACTTATCTTTTTAAAAACGTTTTTGTTCATGGAAAAGTACTCTCTAGAACTGTTATCCTGGAAAGGGATTTGAAGTGTTTTAGATTTTCTTTGTTCATAGTCTAGATCCACATTTGTTTCACTCACTAATATGGATGAAATGGTTTCCATTTATGATTGTCCCATCTCACCACATACTACTTTCTCTTCTTGTTCATGATAATAAGTTTTAGCCACATTGATGGTTGCTTTAAAATTTCTAGAATTTGATAAACAGTGAGAGATTCCACTTTTATTGTCCTTTGAACATATAATTTCATCTTTGTCTATCTATAACTTTATTGGAATAGTTCTTCCATGTTCTGTTATAATATCTTGCACTAGCCCCTCTAGAAATCCTGAAATACATATGGTGGAATTGTGAAATCGTGTATAATGCATTACTAATAATTTCCAAAGCTTAGTAGAATATTTATTCTTATTAGAAAGCTTACAAAGATCACTGTTTAATATTTTACCGATGTTATGGTTCTGCATATTACATGTAAAAGAAATTAAAATGCATACCAACTTGGTTACTTCTCAAATAAACAAAGAAAGCAATTATATATGACATGAAAATGGAAGTATAAGCCTTTTGTAGTGCATACATGGAATTGGACAGGCGTTTAAAATTATCTAGAATAGCACCACCAAAAATAACTCTAGTTAAGTAAATGCTCTACAACTAGAGTTTATTTTATGTGTGACAGAGGGAATCATCTAGCGAGGAGTTAAAACTCAGAGGTATGTGACTACTTTCATAACAAAAAAAGAGAGTAATTAATAAAATATATTACTAAAAGAAAAGTGTTTCACATTAGTTTAAAGTAAATATTTAAGTTACTTGTTTTTTCTCATATACCTATTGAATTGAAAATTTTGTTATTGGTTTTGTATCCCTTGCTCCTTGATAGTCCAATGGGTTATTTCTAGTAGTGAATACTTTAATGGTTGGAAATACCTTGAATCGATATTCCTAAGAAAGGGACCTATGGGTGTCAGGATTAAGAGTTGAAAGTACTGTATAAAACCTTTCAAAATAGTCATTTTCTTTTCTGAGATTGGAGTTAGGGTAGGACAATGATCATAGAAAAACAATATTCAACATGCAACAGAATAATAAATGTTGTGACAGCTGCACTGTGGGTCATTGGATCTCAATATTTTTGAGATCCAACGACCCACAGTGCAGTTGTAACAGCATTTATTATTACTCTGCTGCATGTAAAATATTTTTTACCATGACCACAACATGCTACGAAAAAATCAACAAGAATAATCACGTCAGAATTTAAAACCTTGGATTTGAAAGTTGAGTGAATGGGGAGAAACACATCTGAGGAGGGACCATATATATTTTTCACCGGTCAGTTATGAATTCGATAAGAAAATTAATAATAATTCCAACTCATGTACACACAAAGATCACTGGAAGACACCTACTTCTCCATTATCACTACCACTACCCAGAATTCTCATAGATCGAATGTGTGAAAGAAAGGTGATGGATCAATTGATTTCTTAACATGTAACATGTTGGAAACTTTGATGCCATATTTCCTGCTTCCTTTAATCTCATTTCCAGTAGGTGCTAAGGAAATGGACGATATTTATTTATATCTAGTTTAAAAATTGTTGCAGCAGCATGACCATTAATACTAAAACCTTTGCATGTTGTTCTTTTCATAGAAATATTATCGTAAATTGAATCCTTGTGCTATGTATCATTTCCATCTACATTTATAGCCTTGGCTGGCTTCACCATCACTTTGCTACGATTTGATGGTTGCATCCTCATCATTCACCTTGACCCAAAACTGTAAGTTTTTTTAACCCCAACTCATTAACTTGGAAATCTAATCCCCATCTAATTTGTAATCATATGAAATAATTTTCATGTGTTTCACAGTAGAATTCACAAATTAAACATGAAAATATTTTAATCTTAAATATGCCCCATGTATACCTAAAATTGTGTCAATAGATGGAAAGTTTTATTAAGCTCTAGTAAATTTAGCTAAGGAATCTACCCAATTGCATAGGTCATAGGATCAACCCTTGCAAATCTGCAAGCTTGTGATCCAAAAGTGGATATTTGTGAATTTTTGAGCTTCATATTTCAACTTCGAACCCAAAATGACATCGAATACAGGCAATAAGTCGATTGAAACACAAAATGTTACTATCTTGGGTGGCTATATTCTGATGAGATGGGATGGAGGAAATGGAAATCACTGATAAAATTATTATATCTTACAAGGTTAGGAAGGAAGAAAATGTGGAAGAAGTGTATCTAAGGATTGCATAGTAAAATTTCCAAAATATAATAGTCTTGCAATTAAATAGAACCATTAACTCCCCCTGAGTCCCTTACTCTCCTAATATCTGTCTGGGAAGAAATCATAGGTTCTCATGTCTTTCATGTTTTAGGCATAAACTAGAATTCAAGAATCATAAATCCTAATCCTAATCCTAACCCTAATTAAATATTCTATGTGAACAATAGATGTAAGCATCGTGTTAAGACATAGGATATGATCCATGGGTATGCTCAAATAAAACATGTATCAGCCATGTAGAACATATAAAACCTAAAATATGTCATGACTTTGACTATGCCATGATCTAAGAATATGGTTTTCCATTTGGACTTAGTGTTTTCAGCAATTAAAAGTCAGTATGTAACAATATCTCTATTCTAGATTGTCTTATTTAATAGAAATTTGAATTGTATTATTAGAAAGAGAAAAGATGGAAATGTTTTCCTCCAGTTGAACACTCCAAGATATGTTTTAGAGAGAATGAATTTGATGGGGGATCCTTACCTTTAGCAAGGGAATCACTCCTTGAGAATGACCGTAGAGGCGATTTGTTTTTCCCACAGTGCCATCATCCCCAACCATCTCCAAATCGTCATCATCATCGATGATCAAGATAGTAGAGAGCGACCTAGCCGCCATGGCACCGAACATTATTTAGTTTTATTTTCCAAACCTATTCAAGAGTTTGCAGGTCTTGCATAACCACTCAGAATCGCTTGAGGAAGAAGAAGACGACGAAGGAGGAATCATAGTATCAAGTGCAGGAGGTGGGTAATTTGTAATGGTGAGTTCCCAAGTAGATTTGACATGAACTTGGGGCACTGGGTTTGATAAATGTGCACCTGGAGCACAACCACAACCATGAAAAAGAGGAAGGAACCTTTTCATAAAAATTTGGTTAGGATTTCATAGGAGGTCACTTGAACAGGGAAGTCCTAAAGGAAAATATATGAAAATGGTTCTTGTCAGACTTTCCTAAAAAGGTTAAAAAACTATGCCTATATGTACGAACTCCCAGAAACATCGCAAATAGATTTTATAAGAAAAAGTTGAGCCCTCAAAAATTTTGAGGCCCACATTTATTTTTCCACGTCATTTCCTTTACCTTTTAAAGTCAGGAGTAGTTGTTAGAAATTTGATGAATTTCTACGACATATATAATGAAGAACTATCTCTCGGTCATGGTAAGTTAGAAAGCCATAACATGACATTAGGAAATGATCCTTTTGGAGATGAGCTCACATATATAAAAAAATACGATGTGAGTGGCTTGGATAAGACAAATGTACATAGAAAGGACTTGACTGCATTGATGAGTCCTTTTAAATTTGTAATGCTTTTGTTTAATAAGTTATTCTAGAGAATGATAAGAGTCTTGGGGAACAACAAGATAGTTCTTATTTTCAGTCCAAAGATGAATAATTTTTTAGCCCGCTAGAAATCCAAAGGAAAATGGTTATAGTACCGGGTGGTTAGGAAATAGGAAGTAGGGGAAGAGCGTGGAAGAAAGGTAGGAAATAGGAAAGGAAAAAGGAAGTGTATTAAAATGCAGAAGGATAGAGTCAAAATAGTGTTGGGAAAATATGTGGTCTTAGAGGCAATTCAAAATTTGATGGAATAATCCCTTACATGGGGCTTCATGGGTAATCGAGCAAAATGAAAGTCTCTATAGAGATGGCTATAGAAAATTGGCTCAACATATTAGATTATCATCTAGATTTTTATATTTTTCTAAAAGGTTGACTCAGCTCTGAATTTAGGAAATAATAGGATGCAAAATATATATGAGGAAATGTTAGTGGTTCTACGTTCTATTTGTGTTAATGTTAAAGTTTGGAATCCTAGATTTGATCCATGCCTTGAGCCAAGCTTTAAGCAACCAATCTTGGTAGTGATACCTAGGATTCCAATGTAATTGTGGAACACAAATATTTTAGAATCATTGTGCAATGGGTTGGGTAAATTCACGAGACTACTTAGAGCTCATTCAAAGTAACTATTTGGAAGCTCTCTTAATTTCTCATGATAGCTGGCTTCGACTTCCAAATTATTTGAGGAATAGAAGTACCACAACTTAATACCCTCATTTTCAACTTGCCTTGTCTTGGGATACCCTATATGTGAATTGAATGAGAAAACATGTCAAGATATGGATCAACCTCAAGTTCCACTTGTGTCCCATTTGGCGCTCTACTAAAAAATACAGGGCCACATTTCACTGGAATTACATTAAATATACATCAAAGCGGTGGTAGATATAAAACAGACCTTTGTTTTTATGCAACTAATTTATGTAGTCATCTTGGTTATAATTGGACATCATTGCATTTGGGAGTTCCTAAGCATGAAGGAAAATTTCATTAGGACATGCAATTATTTTAGCAGGGATGAATGATGGGCTCCCAAATTGATATCATTTTTTCCTATTACTTACCTATTTTTATGATCTTTATCCTCATTAAAATCCATTATGCTATTGAAAAACCCTAATCATCCCAAAGACCCGAGTCCTAAAACTCCATAAAGTATGTCAAATTGTATTTCTTAGTCATTTCTTATATATACAATGAATTTATGTTTGAGTATAAATATTTGGTTTTCAAAAAACATTTCTACCTTTGATACCAATTTTCCTTGCAAAATCCATTCATCAAAGCATTGTAAGTATGAATATTTGGTTCAAAACCATTTTTCTTTATCCACTCCACTAGTGTAATGGAAATGACAACTTTTCCTCCTTTTCAATAACCATCAATCAAGGTAGTATATGTTACAGCTTCAAGGAACATTCCAAGATTATAAGGATCCCAAAATATGTTAAATGTATCAATTAAGATCTCAAGCCAATATATTTCCCCTTAGATAATATGTTTGTGTCATTATTTTGAAATTTGTACATTGTCATAATGATACCTTCATGGATCACCTCGAAATTCACAATTCTATGAAAGATGAAACATGTAAATTTGTCGAATCTTTGCATCTATGGCTTACTCCATCCCAAAGGGAAATTAGTTTGGAAACTTGGCTAGCAAATTGATAGGGGAAACAATGGGCTACAAATTCCATAATTATTTTCAAAATGTTGAGATTAAAGATGACGGGAAAAATCTTGGCATATGGCATTATCCCTTGCTTGGTCATGGCTGACATATGATAGATTTGTATGATTGAGGAGCAACAAACTCTATTTCTTTTGTCATAATCAGAAATGAGGAATTTCAAATTGATTTTATATGGAAGCATGAGTTTTTTTTATTGGCATAGTCGATCACCCTATGGTTGATTTCCTTGGCTCGAGTTATGTGCAAAGGCTTCCAAGCCATGCAGGTTGAAACTAGTCCCTTCATATAGTAGCAATTTATTCCATTGGTTAAAATGAGAGATCCATTATTTTAAAACTACTCAGTCGAACTTTGGAGGAAGATGTATTAAAGGGAAAGTCGTACTAAATGGTTTTGAACTCATTATTTCCATAGATCCAAAATGAATGAATTATAAACACTATATGATTTTAGATTTGAACTATATCAATCATAAGATTACGATAATAGGAAAAATTCTACCTGTAGATGCTTCAAAATGATCAAATTAGAAATGCTACATGATTTCATATTTGAACTGAGATTCTAAAGGATGTTATTGCAAAACCATTCCTACAAGCATTGATAACCATATGTTCCCCATGAAACATGCTTCAATTACTAAACATTATAAGGTAAATGATAAAATTGAAATACATTAAGCAAAAGAAAGGGTAATGCACAAACGCTCAACTTTGACAGTCCATTCCAATTAGCTATTCATACACTTGGGTTCATGACTTTCACTCCTATATCTAGGTGTAGTCTCACTACCTCTTGTATAGTCAAATAAATTATTCCATTATGTTAATGAATCTATGACCCTTAATTTGCTACTCGATCTCCATATCCTTACAAAATTGACAATTGCATTAGATCCATTCCTTGTTATTATAGGGCCAAAAGTTGGGGTCTTAAAACATAATTTTTTTCTATGGGAATTATGGGTGATACATGGTACCTAATTCCTCCACAAGAGCCTTAAATATATCTTGGTCATGTTGAGGTTTAACACACCATTAATTGTTTTCAAGGTCTAAGCACATGGCTTAGGAGGAGTGGTGGATTCCATATGAAATTGTGACGGAGGCAAGTGAAAACACCTTGTGTAGCCACATAATCTTATAGCCCTTATTTTGTATGACATCAACTAAGAGCTTTACATGTGTACTATTGGAGTGGAGCACTTTAGTTCTTTGTTCCTACATATGATTATTGTCAATTGCTTGTAAGGCGTTGGCCCATGTTGTACATCAAAGTCATCATCAACAATATTTTCATTTATGGCTTATGGGACATATGTCAACTCCTAGGTCATGAAACATGGTCTAAATATGGAAACTTTGAATTGCAAGTTTAATATGGTATAATTAGTATAAGTATTTATAAGGGATATGGGCATGATACAAGGCCAACACCAAATATATTGGGTAATGAAATTTATATTTATGGCTCATGGGCTATGTGGGCCTCACAAACAATCACAGATGCCTTGAATTGGAATTGTCGGTTCAATGTGTTGGTCATTTCAATTTTCAACACACTAATTCCTTTTAGAGAATTGATAATTTGTGGATGTATTTCCAAATAACGTCATCTTCACTTGGAACAATTGGTGTGGAGGGTTGATTCATGTTGTAGAAAGGCTAAATAAAATTCTTATTTAAGAGCCCCTCTTCTCAAATTACTTTAGAATAGGTTATTTTATTCTTATAGGTATTAGATTCAACAAGGATTGGATAATTGGCCTATCCTCTTATAGTGGAACCTACAAGGTGAGCCAAAAAATACCCTTTTGTTTTGAAAAAAATGTGGTTTGGTCAATGGGGGGTTAAAGGTAATTCGAGTGAGTGGTGAGAGGATGTTGATATCCACATAAGCTAAAAAATATTATGTTGCAACAAAAACATAAATATTTGAAAGCTACGATAAATTCCTTGAAATTATTTAAAGCCTTGAAATCCTTTACACCTAAGAAATGGGAAACATAACATTGATCATTGAGTGGAAATTCAAGGATCAATGGACCTTCTTGGGAACTGATATATTTTGATACAGTGACTAGATTTATGTAAAGCAAACAATAGTAGTTGCAACATGACCATGGAATTTCATAATTGTTTTCATAATATAGATTTTTTCATAATTGTTGGACTGCAAATTTCCATGATAATAACATATTTCCAACAAGGGTGATTAGAATATGCTCATCATGTGGCTTATAGAATGTCTCAATGAGACACCATTTTGTGGACTATAATGCTTATGAAATATGCCCATAATGGTAGGATGGAAAAATCTCAACAATGTTTAATAACATGCTTGAGCATAATGTTGTCTCACGGAATGTTGTGATTTGCTGGGATTGCATATAAAATGGGAAAATCAAGGAGGCTTGCAAGTTGTTTAAAAGAATTCCACAATGGAGAAATGCCTCATTTCAAGCATGGAAGGATGTTCTTACATTGGTCTTGTTGTTTCTTTATGTGGACCTAATAGATACTTGAAGTGGATTTGACATACCAGTTACAATTACCAACAAAAAATTCCAAAAGATGAGGGCATTCCATCATGGTACCTTTTAAGATTATCATCATAGTTTGGACATTGACCTTCATTTTTCTAAGACATTACAAGTGAGTAATTTCAGGGAGTAAAAGAATGTAATTTGTGATTAATGTGTCATGGAAAAGGGACAAATAGAAGGAAAAAAATGGTCATTACAAGGTGGGAGGACACATTAATTAAACTCAAAACCTCACACATCCAAATATGCCATGTAAGTAAGGAGAATTTTTCTGCATCAACCTTACCTTAGTCCATTTTGTCTCTAGAGATCATGCGACATTAATAGGCCCATGTCCACAACACAAGCCCTATAAAGGGAATGTTTATCATGCAAGTGGAATATAGTTTTTGTTTCAAGATTAGCACACTAAGGATGGATGTCATGGCCTAGTCCATGTTCTAGGGTAAACATACAAATTCCTAGGCCATAACATTTTCCTCAAGGGTTTGGGTCCCACACATGGGGCCCTAGTCCATAATGTCATCTCTATGTGGGAAATCATTGGCTTACAAGAAAGAAATGTCTGTTTCAAGCTCTGTGCGACCAAGAATGGTTATCATTGATTGGGCCATATTATCAAGTCAAAATATAACGTTTAAGGGTAAAGGGATCATGGGTCATGTATGATTCCCTAGACCATCTCAAAGGCCATATATATTACATAGGTAGTATTTATCCAATGAGTAAGATATGTCAACCATTTTGAAGTTTGTAACACCAAGTATGGATTTCAGTCCCTAGGTCGTGGTTTGACATGAAAAGTCAAGTTGTTGGGCCAAAACATTTTTCATTAGGGGTCATGAACTATGTGTGGGGCATTAGGAAACCACAAATCCCTATAAAGGGAATATTGGCATGTGAGAAAGATATAGTACCTCTTTTTATGAATTTTGGTTAACCATGGATATTTATTGTAACTTAAGCAATGGCAAGGTCAAAAGACACATCCTTAGGCCATAAATTTTTCATTTGACCTATAACCAAGATATGGTCTATATTTAAATATTTTTAACACTAAATATGATTTCTATGGCCTAGACCATGGACCAAGGTCGAAATTAATTAGGGTACAAGGCCATATGAGTTACCTTGGGGCTCACAATCCATGAATGGAGGCCTATTTTTATAACACAAGGCCTACATGGGGAATCTTAACTTGCATGCGAGATATATCCATCATTTTGAGGAAGGGCATCGGGGATGGTTTTCAAGGCCCATGTTATGATATAAGTTTAAATAAGGGTCTATTGAGGCCTAGAAATTTTCAGGCGACAACAGTAAGGGATTCTCCCCATTCAACGTTCCCAATTAGCACGTGACTGTTTGGTGTAGGGAATCCATTCGGTTTGGGTCCGGCTACCGTAGGTCAAATAAGAAAGGTTTTACCGGTTGCGGCCTAGTCCACCATATATATTTTTTGTATTTTGATTTAAAGTATGATATGCAAGTGCCTACCTAACATGCAGGGTGATAAAGGATACAAGGAGTAGTCACAAAGTGATGCACAGGTTTTTATCTCTCGTCTTAGAACTCACAAGCATCTAAATCACATATATTGCAAGAAAGTAAATACTAAATAAGCTATCTCTAGAGAGCTAGATTATAATTCATGAGTAATGCACTACTGTCCATGTGTTATGGCAAATCACAGATAGTTGTTCTTATAACCAAAACATATAAACATGAATAAAAGTATATATGATAAGATAGCTCATCACCAGTTAAAAATCCCATTACTCATAGTGGAAAACATCATGGAATATAATAGAGAACATTCAAGCAAGAACATAGGTTTAGGAAGTTAGAACGCTCTCACAGTTAATGAAACATAGTAAAAAACGAAGTAGTTCCCATTCAACATCGCTCAATTAATCACATTGATACATTCCACATAGCACTTTCTCCAACAGGCAAAATTTTCAATTTCTGGTTGTAAAACGAAATAGTTCCTCTTACAAGAAATAGTTTACAAGTTTTTTCCAGGGAAAAAGCCCCTGTAAGTTCTAAATTTCCTATATTTAAAGTAAATCAGTTAACCGCTCGGGCTGCCCCCCAAACGTGTGACCTTTCGGTTCCCCCAAAATGTTTAATATCCCCATTTTATCTTTTCTGCGCACACTCATGATTCGCTAAGTAGCTGACAAATCTTTCAAGGTCTGGGCCTTTGTCGCTATTAGTTTTGCCTTCTCTTTTGCTATCTCTCCTTGGGATCCTACCGGCTTCGGTTCGACCTTTTCCCAAACTGCCCAACTCTCTTCTACCACTTATCTCCCAGCTACGCTTTCGCGCTACGGTAGTCTGAATCAGTCTCTTGAGTCCACCTGCAAATAAACTACATGTGTCATTCATTGGGACTGAATTAATAACATCAAATTACGTCACCCAAAATGGTTAATCATTAAGAGAGGCCATGTACTGTATTACTACTATGATAACCTTAACAAACTGCCGGCACCACTATCTTGTCTACACACGGGTCCGAAAAACTCACCAACGACGGAAAGAGAAAACTCATCGGCAGCTTAAAACACTAACATCGGCCGGGTAGTCTCATTTACAGCTGCATAAGCGGGTCTTAACAGGAGACGAGCACCACAAAACCATTAAGCCTATCAGATTCGGAAGAGATATGACCTACAATGTGGGTGGGAAAGCTTCCAGTCGAAAATCAGAAAGACATTGACATTGGAAGACAAGTGCTTTGCACAGCCACAATGACGGAAGAAAAAAGGATACAGACACGTGACTAAAAACCGACATGCATCGGTGGGCGGAGTGCTTTACATTTCGGGTACCTAGCTGCTTTAGGAGCCGCAACGACGGAAGATAAACATACAAAAGCCTCCGATCAAAACATACTCTGACACCCAATCAATTAAAAATTCTAAGTGTTTGGAACAACATTTAAAATTTAGCAACAACCAAAAAACCTGTTTCACCTCCGAAACATCGGCTTTACAAAGAACAATTGGTCTGATTCATCTTTGATTAGCAAAATAATACAAAATATGCATTCCACAGCCATTACAAACATAAGCAATTTTTGAAAACAGGACGAGAGTTAATCTTCAAAATAATCTGAAATTAAAGCATGACCCAAAAATTCAAGCATCTAAATGATTCAAAGCAACATTAAAATCATGAGGGGGACCAAAATTTGAAAAATTTGGGGAAAACAGTTGCAGCTGCAACAATTGGCGATTACCTGGTGAACCTAGATATCTGGACGATTATTCCTTGAGTGACAGACTGTTTAACAACAAACGAACCTATTGAATTCTTCCAGCTATCTGGATTTCTCAAATGGAAAATGTATGTACCTTTAATCATTGATGATAGTTCGATTTGGGAGAGTGGAAACCAGGATTTTCAAGTCGAGATAACTCTTTTGAGGCCAAAAGATGAAATTCATTGTTACTTCTGTCTTCAGGTGGCTTCCAGCTTGGACACCACAGGATTGTAGCATATGGTAAACAGAAATATTCATTTGTTCCTCATTCCCATGCCACTTTAGCACTTTCGTGCTTTTGGACTTTTGTCCTTTCATATGAGTCCTCCTACATGCCTTTCTTTCTGAATTTTAATTCAATCTCCTCTATCCCAACTGTCCTTTTGTGTGAGAGGTATATTCACGCTTCAGCTCACGGACGGAGAGGAACTTTCAGGGATTTAGTACTTATATGTTTCAGCATTTATTTTGAGATATATTGCTTTCATAGGAGTTTTTTGACTCTTATCTGCCTTTTGGCATTCATTTCTTGGCTTGGGATCATTTATATCTAATATATTGTTTACCATACTTCTTTCCATGGGCCCTTTAGTGTCACTCCCTAGGAAATTTTAATGTGACATGGATGGAGCCTCAAAATAGTATTCTAGACCCTTTGATTCTAGTTTATTTCACAAGGGTTAAGCAGGACTTCAATGCGTACACAACTATTTGAGAAAACTGCTAAAATGGAAGAAGTTCTTTTAGATAAACGACAATATATAGTATTACACCCAAGAGCTTTAGTCATTCCAAACTTCTGATGTTCCCCATGCAACTGAGGGTTTGCTTCCTTTATTGAAATCAATGAAATTTAAACTAAAACAAGACTGAACTTTATGACTCAAAATATGGCCAAGCCAGATTATTTATATACAAGATAGAAGAATACAAACAACTCAGGAAAAATAGGGCTTGGGAACTAAGCCATTTACTGGTAAGTTCTCTTCCCACCCTTGTAAATATTGCAACCTTTAAGTTGAAGGGCCAAGATTTGCCACAATCTCGAAAGGACCTACCCACAACTGCTGGAATGTCGTGTGTTTTCCTTTCTCATCATGGGGGTGGTCCCACTTGAGAACCAAATATCCCACTTCAAAGTCTTTTGTTCCTGCCTTGTGTTTGTCGAACCATCTTTTTATTACCTCTTGTTGTTTCTTAAAGCGCTCTCTGGCTTTAGATCGAGCCTCTTCTGCTTTCAGGAGATTATATATCCTCATTTGCAAGACTTCATTATCCGACCCTCTAGACTCTTGAGCTATTATGGAAGAGGGTAGCATGACATTGGGGGGAAGAATGGCTTCTTTACCATACACAAGGGTATACGGAGACACTCCTATCGAAGACTTGGGGGTGACTCTATCGGCCCAAAGGGCGTTTGGTAGTGCCGAGTGCCAACTCCTTTGGTTTTCTATCACAATCTTCTTTAAAATTCTAATCAGATTCTTGTTAGTAGATTCATCCAAGCCATTTCCTTGTGGATAGTAATTGGTAGAGTAGTGCAACTTTATTCCTTTCTCATGAGAAAAAGTAGTTAATTTAATTGATGAAAAGTAAGTAGAATTATCAAATACTAAAGAAACTGGAACTCCAAACCTGGTCATAATATGGTCTTGCAAGAAATTGATGACTGCGTCCTCATTTATTTTGCGCAGTGGGATGGATTTGACCTAGCGAGTGAAGTAATCAGTTGTAGTCAGAATATACTTGTGTTGTAAGGAAGAGTTCAGCTTTATCTCCCCAATAATATCCAACCCCCATTGCTCAAATGGCTCCGTGATCATCACAGGCTTCAGTGGTCCAGCTGCTTTAGATTGTCTCCCACTACACCTTTGACAAATGTCGCACTTCCTGACATGGGCGTGTGCGTCTTTGAAAAGTGTGGGCCAATAGTAACCAGCTCTGAGAATTTTGTGAGTTGTAGTATCTCCTGAAAAATGTCCCCCAGCAGGCCCGTCATGCAAATATGTCATTACCATATTTGCATCTTCTTTCTCTAAGCATCTAAGAAGAACTCCGTCGTAATTTTTTCTGAATAATATTCCTTCAATAATTTGATAGGAGGCTGATTTAAGACGCAACGCTCTTCTTTGCTTAGAATTCCAATGTTCTAGCAACAATCCTGTCTGAAGGTAATGCACAAGGTCTCTATACCAAGATTCAGGGGCTGTGAACAGAGGAAATACATACATTAAATGTAATTCAACCTCGTCTTCCCAGGCATGTTCTTCATTATTTCCATTTTTAGTCATCAGTTTGCATAACCCTTGCCCTTTAACTATAGAAGTTGGCTAGAACTCAAGGTCATACTCCTGGAGAGCTGTTACCCAATTACCCCTTCTTTCTCCTAACTCCTTCTGTACAAAAAGATATCTCACAGCTAGGTATGGGACAATTACCTTGGTTCAGTTTTTTAGTATGTAGGGCCTAAATTGTTTCACTGCTTTAAACACTGCGTAAGCTTGTTTATCAATAGCTAGGTAATTTAATTCGGCCCCTTGTAGACCAGTGTTCATGAAATATATGGGGAATTCATCTCCCCCATCTTCCTTCTGGGTAAGCACAGCTGCCAGCGAATCATCAGATGCAAAAGTGTACAGAATAAAATCTTTATCGAAATCTGGGATTTTTAGGGAGGGTGCGTGTGCAATAGAAGTTTTAATCTTGCTGAATGCATTTTTCTCAATATCATTCCATTTGAATTGTGCACTTTGCTTCACCATTTGCTGCAGAGGTTTGACAATCTGAGCGAAATCTAGCACAAATCTTCGCACGAAGTTTATTGTTCCCATAAATGATTGCATCCCCTTTTTATTATGGGGAAAAGGGATTTTTTCAATGGCCTTGATCCTTTCTGGGTCTATAGAGATTCCCTTCTTTGAAACTATGTGACCCAACAACTTACCTTCCATAACAGTTAACACACACTTCTTGGGATTGAGTGATATACCATATTTCCGGCAGCGTTCAAAAATCTTCCTTAAATGAAATGCGTGTTCTTCTCTCCTCTTTGAGAATATCGTAATATCATCGAGGTACACCACAACACTTCGGCCAATCAAACCGTGGAAAGCTATGTCCATAGCCCTCTGGAATGTAGCTCCAACGTTTATAAGCCCAAAGGGCATTCTTCGGTAAGCGAAAGTTCCCCATCTGGTCCTAAATGTTGTCTTCAATCTATCTTCTTTGGCTACTAATACTTGATTGTAGCCTAAGAATCCGTCCAGTAAATAAAATAGTTCAGAACCTGAGACCATTTGTAGTAGTTTCTCCATGGGTGGAACATGATAATTATTTTTATCTGAAGCGCGATTTAAATTCCTAAAATCCACACATAGCCTGATTTCTCCAGATTTTTTTCTCACTGGTACCAGATTTGAGACCCATTCAGAGTGTCTGACCTTAAAAATGATTCTAGCATCCAATAATTTCTTAACTTCACTCTGGATCAGAGGCTCCAATTTTGGGTGCATTTTCCTTAAAGGTTGCTAATAAGGCTTGACTCCGGATTTAATGGGAATAACATGCTGGATGATACTAGTGTCATATGTCTTCAAATATTCGTATGTCCAGGCGAAAACATCTTTATATTGATTAAAATGACCAATGAACTTATCTCTTTCTACTAGTGAACAACATTTGCCAAGATTCACATATTTAGGTTTTGTCTTGGTCCCTAAATTTATCAATTCAAACTGTAGAGATGAGCTTTGAGTCTTCATGTTTGCTGGCCTTTTAAAATTTTCATTTAAATTGAACATTCTTTCTAAGGTTCTGACTCCTTTAGGGATGAAATTATCATATTTCAGCTCGGCCTGATGTTCTTCATCATCTATAATCGCTCCTTTAAATACCTCATCATTTGTTAAGCATTCTATGATCTGTTGATCGTCGTCGAACACTCGTAGGTTGGTAATCATATCTGGAACTGAGGGCCTAAAAAGCAATTCAACGGAGCACCGATTATTAGTAGGCCCAAGTCTAGCAGCTGATGTGGCCAACAAGTCGGCAGCTACATTCTTAAGTCTTGGAATTGGTATAATATTAAATGCATTAAAACATTTGAGTAAATCCCATACCTCATTCTGATAAGCTTTTAAGTGAGGAGAAATACAATGTATTTGATTTTGAACCTATTTTACAATTATTTCAGAATCTCCAAAAACTTTCAGATTACTTACCTTTAATTCGATTGCTTTCCTTAAACCTTGCACCAAAGCTTCATATTCCGCTGTGTTATTTGTACATTCAAACTCTAACCTACATGAAAGAAAATGTTTGTTCTTCTTGGGGTCAATCAGGACACAGCCGGCCCCTGAGCCTTCTAATGTTTTAGAACCATCAAAAAACAGTGTCCAGAAATCGCTAACTACTGTACAAGAATCTACTCGTACTGCTAAGTTTACTATTTTACAGTCGATTTCATCAGCCTGTGAAAACTGAAGGAGATCAGGCTGAGCGTCTGATGTATCACTGGCTTCTTCTGCTTGGTAATTTCCTGGTTCTAACTCAATAAAGTAATTTCCCAACACAGAATCCACTGGTTCATTTTTTTCCTCAAGTTGAGTGACGTTGTACTTCATGTGAGGCTCCCTCAAAATTTTAATTTGATTCGGGATTCCTTTATACGATAGCCACAGATGTGACCAGTCCGAGTCAAAATATCCATGTAGTTTTGCCGACCAGTTTCTACTCAGAACAAGCCCATACGCGTCTGGTATGTCGGCCACCACGATATCAATAACTTGGAACACTTTATCATTTGAAGACAGGCGGACTAGGACATCCTCCATTTCCCCAATTACTTTCACATTCGTCCTATCCAACTGAACAACCATCCAAGTGGATGGCTTAGGCTGCCCATTTATCCTTTTACAGACTCATATTGGCATGACGTTAACCAACGCCCTTGAGTCTACTAGGCAATTATGTACGTTGTGATTAAAAATTTCAAAAGTGAGGAGGAAAGGTGGATTCTTGTTCTTATACTTACCCCCAAGGATTTCTTCCCCAATTTCTTCTTCTTCCTTGGGTTGATTGTCAGTGGGCAGCCTCTCCTCTGATGCTTCAAGCGCTTTCAAAAGTTTTTCTTTTTGCTGCGGCACCTTACACATTTCAAATAATGAGATATTTTCCCTTACCTTCTTTATATCTTCCACAATATCATAATCCATTTGTGATTTGGTGGGATGCGGCTTATCAACATTCATTTTTTCTTCATTGGGCTTGGCAAACGTATCATTCTGCCTAGGATCTTGGCTGGTAATGGTGAATTCAAGAATTTTATCAGCTGAGGAATTATTTCAAAATTTCTTAACATTTTTCTGAAGCCTTTTGATCTTTGGGAGCATGAGACTGTTTTCTTTAGCCGACCCTTGGCTTCTTGTTGTTACATTCATTTCCATGATGTCCTCGTATCCCCAATTCCTTTCTTCCTCAGCATCAAATAATGAAATAGAGTCCCACAGAACCATGGTCTCATCTTCTTGTTCTTTCGTTGACGTATTATTGTCTTTTCTTTCGTCATCTCCATCTTCTGTTAATTTGGAATCCAACAGTTGATTCATAACCAACGTCATTGAGTTTATCCATTGAGGACAATTCTTTTCAGAGTGGGGTTGTTGGTGGAAAGTGCAAAAGTTGTCCATTCCTACCTCTGTTAAATTCATAGATGTCGAATTGTGTGGAGGAGGTTGGGATTGATTATTATCCTCCCGTTTATTGTAATAGGGATTTTAGAACTTTTGAGCTTGCTTTTCTTTTTCCAAGTCTATGATTCTGTTAGAGAGCTTCTGCATCATTTTCGCCATACTTTCAAAATCTGGTGATTGCTCTTCCTTAGGATTAGTAAACAACAAGGCTTTCCTTCCCACATTTTTCTCTCCTGACCGTTTGGGATAATCTTTGATACTTTCCCTTTCAGCCTCTACTTTTTCTGCCTCCTCATAAGTCTCTACTAAAGTGGGCCTGGCCTTCATTTTGGTGAACATGGCCAGCTCAGATCCTAAAGCCGAAGTATAATATTCAATCAGGACTTTATCCAAAGGTCTGTCAGCTTCAGAAAAATTATTGAGGTACGCTGCAAATCTTTGAGTGAAGCTGTGCACCTTCTCCTTTCTCTCTTTCTTTAAGGCACGTAGTCCTTTCATGAGAGCTGCATGAAACTTTTGGGTCACATACTTACTTCTGAAGATCCTCTTGAAGGTATCCCAATCGGGGATAGAGTTTGTAGGAAAACCAAAATACCACAATGCTGTAGCTCCTTTAAGGGTGTGCGGGAAAATCCTGCAAACTACATCCTCATACTCCCCAGCCCTTAACCCTTCTATTTCCAAATAGAAACTTTGCAATTGGTCGTCTACAAGTATCTTCTCACTTGGGTCGAATTTGGGTAGCATATTTTCAAAGGATTGAAATAAATCATGCAACGGAGGTGGTAGGTTCAAAGGTGATCTGGCTCTCCAGGAAGGTGGTGGATTCGGTGGGTTGGGTGGTTGATTTGCATTTACGCCTGCCATGAGTCTGGGCAGAGAGTGAGGAGGTGAGGAAATAGGAGTGTGAATAGGAGAACTGTGAGCGGTATCTGGGCCTTCCTGATTCAAAGGTAGTACAACTTCTTGTAAGGCTTTTTCTACAAGTTCTTCCCAATCCTCAACCAGCACTGAGTCTTCCAATATAGGACGGTCCTTCCTTTTATATTCTCTTCTGGGCTATTCAGGGATGATTGGAAATCCTTCGATCTTCTTCACATATTCCCTAGTGTGTCTTCTCAGACTATTAACAACCTCATTGTCAATAGAAAACAAATGTTCTCTACCCCCTTCTTCTGGAATTGGATTATGAAGCGCACTGCTTTCTGAATTGTTACCGGTGGAATAGTCTCGGGAAAATGGGTTTCCTTAGCCAGCCATGCACTGGCGGCCCTCCTTCTAGCGACAGAAACTATTGAGGCCTGGAAATTCGTAGGCGGCAACAGTAAGGGATTCTCCCCAGTCAACGTTCCCAATTAGCCCATGACTGTTTGGTGTAGGGAATCCGTCTGATTTGTAGTCCAGCTACCGTAGGTCAAATAAAAAAGGTCTTACCGGTTGCGGCCCGGTCCACCATATATATTTTTTGTATTTTGATTTAAAGTATGATATGCAAGTGCCTACCTAACATGCAGGGTGATAAAGGATACAAGGAGTAGTCACAAAGTGATGTGCAGGTTCTTACCTCTCGTCTTAGAACTCACAAGCATCTAAATCACATATATTGCAAGAAAGTAAATACTAACTAAGCTATCTCTAGAGAGCTAGATATTAATTCATGAGTAATGCACTACTGTCCATGTGTTATGGAAAATCACAGATAGCTCTTCTTATAACCAAAATATATAAACATGAATAAAAGTATATATAATAAGATAGCTCATCACCAGTTAAAAATCCCATTACTCATAGTGGAAAACATCATGGAATATACTAGAGAACATTTAGACAAGAACATAGGTTTAGGAAGTTAGAAATCTCTCACAGTTAATGAAACACAGTCGAAAACGAAGTAGTTCCCATTCAACATCTCTCATTTAATCACATTGATACATTCCACATAGCACTTTCTCCAACAGGAAAAATTTGCAATTTCTGGTTGTAAAATGAAATAGTTCCTCTTACAAGCAATAGTTTACAATTTTTTTCTAGGGAAAAATCCCCTGTAATTTCTAAATTTCCTATATTTAAAGTAAATCAGTTA
Organism: Pseudotsuga menziesii; assembly: GCA_001517045.1. Taxonomy (NCBI): domain Eukaryota; kingdom Viridiplantae; phylum Streptophyta; class Pinopsida; order Pinales; family Pinaceae; genus Pseudotsuga; species Pseudotsuga menziesii. The sequence goes on along the minus strand of LPNX010706541.1, from coordinate 253,941 downwards.
ACCGCTTGGGCTTCCCCCCAAACGTGTGACCTTTTGGTTCCCCCAAAACGTTTAATATCCCCATTTTATCTTTTCTACGCGCACTCATGATTCGCTAAGTAACTGACAGATCTTTCAAGGTCTGGGCCTTTGTCGCTATTAGTTTTTCCTTCTCTTTTACTGGATCTCCTTGGGATCCTACCGGCTTCGGTTCGACCTTTTCCCAAACTACCCAGCTCCCTTCTGCCACTTATCTCCCAGCTAGGCCTTCACTTCGTGGTAGTCTGAATCAATCTCTTGAGTCCACTTGCAAATAAACTACATGTGTCACTCATTGGAACATAATTAATAACATCAAATTACATCACCCAAAATGGTTAATCATTAAGAGAGGCCATGTACTGTATTACTGCTATGAGAACCTTAACAAACTGCCAGCACCACTATCTTGTCTATACACGGGTTCGAAAAACTCACCAACGAGGGAAAGAGAAAACTCATCGGTGGCTTAAAACACTAAAATAGGCTGGGTAGTCTCATTTACAGCCGCATAAGCAGGTCTTAACAGGCGACGGGCACCGCGAAACCATTAAGCCTATTGGAGTGGAAAGAGCTATGACCTATAATGTGGGAGGTAAAGCTTCCAGTCGAAAATTGGAAATACATCGACATCAGAAGACAAGTGCTTTGTACAGCTGCAATGGCGGAAGAAAAAAGGCTACAGACACGCGACTAAAAACCGACACGCATCGGCGGGCGAAGCGCTTTACATTTCGGGTACCTAGCTACTTTGGGAGCCGCAATGGAGGAAGATAAACATACAATAGCCTCCGATCAAAACATACTCTGATGCCTGATCAATTAAAAATTCTAAGTGTTTGGAACAACTTTTAAAATTTAGCAATGGCCAAAAAACCTGTTTCACCTCCGAAACAATGGCTTTACAAAGAACAATTGATCCGATTCGTCTTTGACTAGCAAAATAAAACAAACTCCAAAATCTGTGACCCACAACCATTACAAACATAAGCAACTTCTGAAACAGGATGAGAGTTAATCTTCAAAATAATCCAAAATTAAAGCATGACCCAAAAATTCAGGGATCCAAACGATTCAAAGCAACATTAAAATCATGAGGGGGACCAAAATTTGAAAAATTTAGGGATGGTTCTAAAGGTCCATTCCTTAATATATTTCCATATATATAATTTCTCACTAAACATTTTTGTAAGGAGCTCATCGTACATGTATGGGGCCCTAAAATAACATACGATCCCTTCATAAGGAATTTTGGGTTTTCAATGTGATATTTTTAGTATTTTGAGGTTTAACCTATCAATGTTAGTTCTCTATACATGTCCCATGGTTTCATGTGAAAATCAATGGTATTAGGCCATAATATTGTTTTGGGGGGCATCATAGTCCATCTATTGGGAAGAGGCCACTATTGGGGACAAATATTTGTTGAGGTGGTGTCCTTACATGTAGGTTAATAAGAAACAAGAGGAAGATGAGACAAAATTGGCCATGTTCTACCCTAGGTGCATAAAAATACATGCAATAATTGAATATAAATACAACATTAACAAAATCCTTATTTTCCTTAATTATAATGATGTTAATCACTCAACCTAATTTTTCTTAACTTATGTCAATTCCACAAGACATATAGATGGGAATTATATACCATGAAGAACATAGATGGTTGAAAATAAAATCGACAAATTACATAAGTATTGGATCAAGTGAAAATTCAATGAAAACTTCATCAATATAAATAAGATGAAGTTGCACATACAAGATCCTCATCACAGTGCTACTAAAAAAACTACATATCCAAAGCCTTGTCTAGTGAAAACTAAGAAAAAACCTATATAAACCAAGGATAACCAAAAACTTTAATCAATCAATATAAAATTCCTTTCAGGTGAAGATGCCCCCGCCCAAAAAAAAGTCTTGAGAATTGGATTTTTTTGGGAGGTCTTTAAACAACCGCCCCCAAAAATCCAATTCTCATGACTTTTTTTGGGGGGGTTAAAAACCACCTTCAAAAGGACTATTAGGGGGGGTTTTACAACACCCCCCCCCCCCCCCCCCCCCCCCCAATTTTTTTTCATGACAACTGGACTTTTGAGGTCGTCTTTATAACCACTGACTCCAAAAGTCAAATTTCTCTTGAAAACCACATTGAAAAGGACCTTTAGGGGGGGAGGGGTGTTTCTTTCAACCCCCCCCCCCCCCCCCCCCAAAAAAAAAAAAAAGTCATGACAATTGGAATTTTGAGAGAGGATTTATAACAACCACCCCAAAAAGTCCAAATTTTCATTACTTTTGGAGGCATATTTAAAACAACCGCCCCCAAAGTCCAATTTAGGGATGATTTTAAGGAACCATACGTATTTAAAAGTGTATAAATGTTGGTCAATCTTACCAATTCTTAAAACACCAACTATAAAATGTTTGGCGATATTTTTCAAAAACCATTTTAATTTCCAAGGATTTTATATCGTTTATATAATATATTGGCGACTTTTAGGATGAAAAAAATTTACCCCATCAAAATTGGGTGAAACAGGGCTTCAAAAATTGCAAAATGGTGAATCTTTTTTTTGGAGAAAACCCCCTAAAAATAGCCCATGGGATAAATTTCGCCCCTAAAATTATCCCTAGTCCAATTCCTGTGACTTTTAGGGAAGGCTTTTAAACAACCGCCCCCAAAAGTCCAATTCCCATGAATTTTTGGGGGGTTTTAAAACCCACCTTGAAAAGGACCTTTAGGGGGGGGGGGTCTTTAAAACCACCCCCAACCCCCTGCCCCCCCCAAAAAAGGTTCTTGAGAATTGGACTTTTGGGAGGGGAAGTTTAAAAACCGCCCCCAAAAGTCCAATTCTCAAGACTTTTAGCTGGGGTTTTTAAAAACCACTCCCAAAAGTCTAATTCTCAAGTCTTTTGATTGGGGTTTTTAAAAACCTCCCCCAAAGACCTAATTTTTTTTTTTGGGGGGGGAGGGGTTAGAAAAACCGTCGGATGCCAAAATCGCCCCTAAAAGGGTGTTTTGTTGCAGTGAGGATTCATAATCCCAACTCACCTAGGATCAAGACGAAACACCAATGGGTTCCTTGTCCCAGAAGGGTCAAGCATTCAGTAAGTTTTGTTTCACAAATCAGAGTGGAGACACATGACAACATGGGATCTGTTGACATAGAGATCCAAGTTGGGGGGGGGGGGAGGGAATATCTTTACTCTCACTAGTTAAAGTCAAAGTCGAGGGTAAATATCCAAATGGAAGATGTAGATGGGTGCAAGAAATGAAACATGGTGCCAATATAACAATATAGGATAAGTCTGTATAAGGTAGGAAATACCAGTGAGCATACATAATGGACTTACATAAAATATTATCTGACTACTCATGAAACAAGTTATTTAAAACCAATATAGTACCATTATTAGCTAATCATGCCAAGTCAGAGCTATTAAAATAATCAATAGATACAACAATACATCAAATGAAACATGTATACTTGCTCAACCATATACCTATATCTAGAACCATGGGCAAAGGAACTATGTTGTTTCCTGCTTTGTTACTCCACAAATGAAACATGGCTAAACCAAAATCATCTCAATGGGGTCAAGCTGGGTTGGTATGGGAAAGGGGATACTGGATCAATGCTTCGAAAATATGTGAAAAATAGATCCCATCTGATCATCATGTAGGCACAAGTATCCACCATCAAACAAAGCCTTGGCTCATACATCTTATAAGAAATTGTCTGCATCCTAGTAGCTTCAACTACAATATATGTGATAACATTTGGCTTCATCTAGGACAAGTTCTATAAGGGAGAGAGTGCTTGAGAATCTTAGAAATATATGGTCAACAACACCCTTCTCACCATTCATGCACGTGCACGTGAACATTTGATTCATCTTCAAATGTATATGTTAATGCATCAATTAAGCATTCTACCAATCTTTCCAAACCAACTATTAGGGAATCATATGTGGTAGAGAAAAATCATGTTGAAAAATAAATGTTGAAACGAAGTACTGAAAGTGGAATGCTAAAATAAAACATATAATCTAAGAACTGTTAAAACGTTTGGAATTTATTAACTAAAATAAAAAGAACATTCAAATATAAAAAGGTAGCAAGATTCAATGGCCTAAACGACTCGACACAAAAAACAAAAAGAGACTCAAATACCACTACTCAAGTGAGCTTATTCAGACCTACCTACCCTAACTAGAGCTATAGTGAATAGGTCATTACTAAGTCATGCCTAGGACATAATCCTTAAAATAACATGATTTACAATAATTTCAAGTCCATGTCCATATTTAGTGGCTAAATTGTACATGTTAGCATCAATTTTTTCCACTTTCAATGGACCAATCCAAATATTTCTTACCTATCTCGATATATTATTGAAATCACGATTCTCAATGATGACCTTATCACCATAAGTGAACCTACGTTGATTTATTGATGATGGAGTAATTTGAATATTGCAGGTAGGAAAAATGGAGGCATCAACATTGCCTTGAAAAAGGGGAGGTGGAATCCTTCGATCCCTTTCTTGACTTGTTGCATTGAAGCATGGGGAACCCCCATCTATTGGAATAGAAACTATCCAAATTAAAACCTCTCTTACTTCACTTCTCCTTTCATTGGACACATCACGAGATTCCCTAAGTTGTGGGGTTATAGTATGTCTATGTATCTCACCCACAGTCCAAAAATCATGGACGACTCTCTCAATGTTGTTGGAAATGGGAGAGACTATATCAAAATGGTCATGCTATTAACTAGATCCTTCTATATGGGGAATTGGTAACTTTCATTTTCTAGAATTCATGCACATATTTATTTCAACGTCTTATTCAAAAGAAGTTGAAGGAGAAACAAGAATCTGTTATGAATGAATGTTGGTACTTGTCCCTTCTCCTTCAAGGATAGGAATTTCATAAGAAACTTGGAAAATTCACTAGAGGAGGATAGAGAAAATTAATGATACCTTTCCTTTGGACAAATTTCTCATGATGTATATTCGTTTCATTGTGAGTAACATCCTCAGGTAATAGATAAGAGTGGCCATTAGGTGGTATTGCAGGTTGAACTTATCTCATGATGGTTTCTAGGGGAATATCTATTTGAAGAGTATCCAAGTTATATAAATAAAATTCCTCTACAGGGGCATCATTAATCAATACATATTCCTTTCAACTTCTATGGGTAAGGCTTCTCATCTCCCTTTATAGGTTTTCTTGCATACTTACTCTCATATCTCTGATATTGCAAAATCTTCTTTTCTCCTAGGGATGGGTCAGTTTTTCTATCATAGGGTCATTGACAATGGTGGATTTATTTTGCGAGTTGGAACCAGTTTCCTCTAGAGGTAAGTGGGGAAGTTGTTCAAGAGGATAAAAAAAAATGTTTAGGTTCACTACTACATGATTACCTTAACAAATCATTAGGAGTGATAATATTCGATGGTGCAATCTCCCCCAAATATTGTCTATTGATATGTTATTTTCTGTATCTAACCTCTTCCTCATCCTTAGAATCATAACTACAAACTCCCATAAAGAAAACAGGTGGTACATCCTCATCTTCATCAATATTGTTTTCTATACAAATTCTCCCAAAGATCAAATCATCCTCTCCATAGGTACTTCTCATCCCATATTTGAAACTCTCCAAATACCCATTAATAAAAGGTTCCCCACTTATTCTAACCAAATCCCCATCATATTTAGGAATGAAGGAATATGAATGATCCACCATAATATAACTACCTAATCCCGCAGCCCATTTTCTATATAATAGCATGCCATAAATTTGGGGTAAGTCAATCAGCACTACATCCATCATGGTATTCAAATCTAGGAGAGCAAGTAAATCGGCTTTTAAATTCTTAATCAAACAATATGCTTACACACTTCTAAAATCAATACCACATACATTCCCATAATGTCTTGTGATTTCCAATCCCATTTGTTTCATGATTTTCAAAGGAATTATATTCATGGCGGCTCCCGAGTCTAGCATGATGTTATGGAGAAGGAGGGTANCATAATGTCTTGTGATTTCCAATCCCATTTGTTTCATGATTTTCAAAGGAATTATATTCATGGCGGCTCCCGAGTCTAGCATGATGTTATGGAGAAGGAGGTTATTGATATGTAATGCTAGGTAAATTGGAGGATGTACCCCATTATTTCTTTCATAAATGGAAGATTGTATGTGAATTCGGGGATCATCTTCTACCTCCATTCCACTAGGGCCTTTACTATGACAAGATTCAAAATTAACTTTGGGTTCATCCATTACAAAAAAATTATCAAATAACTGTTGAACTTACTCCTTAATGGTGGGAAACTTCATCAACTCGGTAAGGGGAACACTTTGCATGACATTATTTATTTCTTTCTCAATTTCATAATCACATGGTTGTTGAATCTTCTCTTTTTTATTTTGTTTTAGGTGTTTGTCCAAGAAATGTGGGGCACTTTGATTGTTGTTAGGTCTTTGGTACACTTGACCCTCAAGTTGTTTAATGGTGAAAATAGGCTTGTTCTCTTCAAAATACTCACCTTGTTCTTCTATTAAAATCCTTCCAAATTACTTATACAAATAATATTCACTCACTAAACTGATCTTCCGAGGTTTATGTTCAGAGTCGGAATGGTCAGAATCTTCCTCAGGTTCCTCACACCAGTTTACATCTTGTTTTCTAAGGTTTCCCTTTTCCTAGGTATTTGTCTATTTTCTTCATTCGTTGGCCTTTTTTAATCGTTCCATTAAGGTTTTGGGCCATAAATATTTATATAATGTTCATGATCCCTAGTCCTTTCTATGTTTTTGGTAAATAGTGTGATGTTTTTCATCATTTCATACATGCTTTCAAGGGTGACCTTTTCTTACGAGATCGTCTCCTTTTCCTTTCTAGATCGAGGTTCACTACAGGAATAAGTTGGTGCATACACATCAAATAAATTAATCTTTCCCATAGAGGTCACATTTTCCTTAGACTTATTGGACATGTATTGAGCTACCTTAAGGTTCATGTGATTCTTTTCTTTTAGGTTTAGACCAAACCATCCTTCAAAAGAATTGAGATAAAGGATAAGGATATCTTGATCTTAAGTCCTTATGTCTTCAGTAACTTTTTAATTAGTCTTTCCAAAGATAATGTTAAACTCATGGAATGATTCACTCTCTTTATTCTTAATTTCAATAAGGTTAATTTAAAAATAATTTGTTATCGAGTTTAGTTGACCATACCTCAATGAGTTTTTCAACAAAACTATCATATCCATAAATTGGGGTGGCATGCAACCTGTCCAACCAACTATGAGTTTCCCCTTCTAAATATGACATGAGACCCCTCATGTAAACATATTATTCATCATCCCCTTAATCTTCCATATAATACATATTGTCTAAATGTGATCTTGAATAGAAATGGCATAGTTCCCACTAAATTTTGGAAGCTTATTGAAGTATTTATTGGGAATATCATGAGGATATCCTTGGATTTGGGAAAATTTAAAGGGAGGGTCTTGTTCTATTACCGAAATGCCTCATACATATCGGTGGATTGGTGTTGGTATCCATTTGATACTGATACTATGGATAAATCTTAGGACTAGATTGATGATCAAATAGACAAGTTCCTTGGAGTTGATCTGATGGTGTAAGTGAATTAATGACTCTTCAGAAAAAGTCAGAATATTGAGTTTTAAGATTCTTTTTTTTTCGGGTATAAGTTAAAGGATTTTCTTAATAATTTCCTGGGTCATGTATACGAAGATCATAACTATGGGTTGGTTCCCAAGTGGAGTCGCGTTATGGATTTTCTAGGTGAATGAATTGTCGTGTTCACCAAAAGGATAATGTCGTAAGGAGAGGTGACAGAAGTAAATGCAGTTATTATAAAATTTAAGAAATTAAAATGTAATCACTGAAATCAAACTGGATGTGATATGAATAATGAATCATGTATAGGTACACTCAAAAAAACCGAAGGTAAGCCTCTACCTCCCTAATAAAGCGGCCAAAAATATAATCACACAACTTATAGCTTACCCATAGACGGAATCCTATTCAGGACGGTAGAGGAGATAGGAAACTAAATAAGTGAACTACGAGTATCCCAACCCCCAAATATGGATTGGATATCACTCTAGTTAGGACACCCTTTTCTCTATGCCACTAATTAGGAAAGTGACAAAGGGGGATACCCTAAGTTAAGACACCCTACAAAGATACGATAGTGAAGCTCAATAGGAGGATAGCTAAATAAAACCCTAGATCAAGGAGAATTAGCCACTAAGAGAAGGATACTTTAGACTATGAAGGTTTAGATAATGAAAATATGGTCTAAGATGTTTAATTATAGCAACTATACAATTACTATATAGATCTTGGATATATATATATTAGTTGTAAGGTAGTCACATTCAATACCTTGGGGGGATTGAGGTGGATTAATTAGAAATTACCCAAGATTAAATATATATAAATAATTAAGGGATTCTAACACTTTATAAATATTTCTAGATGAAGTATATGACAGTATTGAAGCACACAAGCAAAGAAAAAGGTCACAAAATAGGAAAAAATGGCTAAAACCTTAGAAGGGTGAGCTTCCTGAATATTAGTGCCTTGGATATTGGGAAAATGGAGTCCCCAATGATGAATCCATTGAAAACGCTTTTATATTTTGGGGAAATAAATATAACCCAAAAACGTTTCGCCAAAATTCTAAAAAATGCAACCCTGAGAAGTTAAACAAGTTGTTACATTTAGGGTTTTAAGAATGACAAATGGATGGAGTAATGGAAATAGAAATCATACCTTGTGAAACATACATGGGAATTGTAGATGAATTATTTAATAGTGAGGTTTACTCCCACAAAGATCTAATGAAATATTTTTCAAAGATCGAACTCAATCCAAAACACCCAAGTGGACAAATGCACCCCTCCTCTTCCCAAGACAAGGAAACATCAATTATATTAGCAAGAAAATGAGCTACTACAAACGAGAAGTATAATATAATATAAATGATTGATTCTAGACAAAACCACTCCCTATATAAACCAAGTTCGAAAGAGAAACAAACAATGGGTTTCCCCAAACGATGCCCCCCTATCAAGTGACTTTCCTACATGCAATAAAATATTTATCCACAAAATAATCCAAGATTCTTCCCAAAGATATTTCAGTTCAAAGTAAAAGTAGTTTCAATCACAATTTCCAACATTCAATCCACAAGAACATAAGTATTTCTCACAATATAATTTTCTCTATTCCAATAGCTAAGAGACAAAAGTCCCAATCGGATATAATGAGAGGATCACCACTCTTAAATTGATCGAGAGTGTGGCCACATTCTAACTAAAAACAATCCAGTGGTTGAGATTAAAACACTATCAATGGTGGATTTCTTTTATATTTTTACATACATGTATCAAGAAGACCAAATCAAGGGGGACACACTTTTTCCCAATAATGTCTTAGGAAAGGAAATTTAAGTACAGTAAGTATTATATAAAATGATGATACATATCAAAAGGGGGTCACCTTAGGGGCTAAAGTCTCCATAGGCACCCAAGTACAATAATACAATGATATAACAATTGTGTCCACTATTTCTCAAGGAGAAATGTTCCCCCCACCAAGGAGACGTCCTCCCTAAGATCAACATAAAACACGATATAAGATCCTGTGTAAGGTACAAGGCATGAAACATGTGTGGAAGACCCCGTATCATCATAATATAACATAGCCAAGTCAATTCCTATCCAACATTAGCCAAATTGATTTTATTAGTGTAGCCATGGCCATTTTTTATGAATAAAATGCCTGATAGTCATTGTTGTAGAATAGAAGTGCCATTATGCCCTTTTCCTTTTCCGGAAATCCTGATATGAGTGTACCAAGTGATTCTAGGACCTCAAAAATAGTAATGATGAATACAAATACCACATATGTCCATTTGGATATGCATCTAAAGGTCCATATCGTGTCCAATAATAAAATATAACCATAATAATAATAACAAACCAGAAAGTCATTGTAAAATGGCCAATAATCACCAACTAAGCCTGCAAATGGTATACTGGACACATATGGAGTATACATGTGAAATCTCAAATATTGTATCCAAACTTCCTCGGTAACCATGTTGACCAGGTCAAAATAGGTTTTACTAAGTCAAAATACTCAAAATAAAGGCTAAGCAATAATCTGGATGATATGCAATAATCTGGATGATTATGTTAATGGTCAAACTTAAAAAATAAATAGCACAATAGTTCTACATTAACATTCATAAACACATCAATTGAGTTAGATTAACCATTAAATCCATTACAAAGCCTCCTATGTATGCTCACTTACAAACTTAACAATTTTCCATGATGGGTGAGGTGAATTATGGAAGACTTAAGATGAAGGGAGATGTTTATTGACTTTAGCACACTGATTTTTCAGACTAGGAAAACATGAATCCACTTGTACCTATGAGAAACAAACAACAATAGGGAATGGCAATGTCTCACAAATGGAATACGTTGATTTTAGGAGTGTTGATTCAACTTTAACAAATGTCTACAACTCACATCGAAGCTTTACTCAAGCTCTATGAGGATATTTTCTAGGATGCTTATGTTGAGTACACAAGAAATTGTAATGTAGAGATCCTATGGGATACTTAGAATTATTTGTCCCTTACTCCATCTCACATCTGAACCCATAGGCTCTATGAGGATATAATCATTACATTTCTGATTTTATCCAACATTCATTTAGATATGGCATTTGTTATACATATGCTTTTATGCCTTTTGCATTTAGTTTGTATCCCTATTTGTTGTACTTAAAAGCACATTTTTTTTCAAATTTACCATGGTAGTTCATTTCAAAATATATAGAAATGGATCACATAAATTCATGTAATGGTAGTACAATTTACTTCAATATTTAGCTGACACAACTCAGGAAACTAGAGGGGATAATCAACAATCAGAACTATTGCCTCCTTTCACACACCTGGGAGTTAAGTGCAACATAAATCATCAAGTTGCTAGGCGATTCCTTCGGGGAAAGTCTCGAGTCAAGTATTGTCACTTGATCTTGACTCCTCCATTTAGGAAGTACTCCTAACGAAGCCAAGGGGGGTGGTCCCTAAGAAAGAGTTAACTAAGGCTTTTGTGTTTTAAATGTTAATGATGAAAGTAAGTTTTTTAGGAGTTTTTAAAGTAAAATACTGAGGCGATATTTTTTGGAAATTTATATAAATATTTCACCAACATATATCAACACATAAAGATTAGAAATAATAAAAAACTGATGATAAGCGACAGTAAAATGTTGCAAAATTAGATCAGTGCCAATGGAGTCAAAATAAAGAAATGATGCTGCTGAAAAATGAAATGTTTTGCAATGTGTCTTAGTCATTTTTAATTATTGAAAGATGAGTTGAGTTATGGGAAGGGGAGTCTCGATATACTATAAAGCACTGAGAATATGTTTAGAATATGACGAACTTGTTTCCTCACTCATAAATGTGGGATGTATCAGGGTCTCTGAGAGGTGTCCAACACTTCACCAACAAGGATGTAGCCTAACGGTATCCTGAGGTCAGTATTCAGTAGTTCTCGCTTCCTTTGAAGAATATTCCCACGATTGTCAAATGTTTCTATGTCGGATTTTTGTAATGTTATTGTGAGTTTATTTTATTAATGGATTGTTAAATTAATGTGCAGATATTAGAAAAGGTCTCACATCGTTTTTGATTCCCTAACGATGAGGAAAAGACCACAGAGGGAAAGACTATACACGATATTTATGGAAAAAATGTGTATTACAATTAAATAAAGAAAACAATTTGTAAAAGAAATTAAACTAATGAGAAATTGAAACCACAAACTATGTGTCACTCTCTGATCATCCACCAATAATCGACAAAACCTTTGGTTGGCGACGAGAGCATACTTTGTGGCAATGAGTTGGATATGAAATTATTATTTTATTCTAATATTAAATAAAAGAAAAATAATAAACCTATTCATCCTTTCTATAAGGAGCATTGTGTGCATGTGTTGGTTAATAAAAAACAAACAAAAAAGGACACTGTGAATCCCTTTAAGGGGGATGGAGTGTGGGAACTGTGTATCCCACTTGCTTTATTTATTATTAAAATTAACAATGTGATGAAAATATGAATTAAAATGCACTTTGATCCTTTAAAAGGGATAGAAAGGGTTACAATAATGTCAGGAAAGAAAAGGAATGAAGAAAAGGGATGAAGGAAAGAAGTTTTGGTGTCTCGGGTGACCCGAAACTTGGATTTTAAGGAGTATGTTATTTTCCTTTTATTAAAACATGATAAAAACCATCAATAAAAATATTTTATAATGTCACAAATTAGTCAAAACAAATACATAATTTGCACTACTAAAAAATGCTCGAAAATTGTGATTTTTTTTATTGATAAGGGCACTTTGAGAGACTAATTCGGTTCTAGTTCAAGATGACACTTTTAAAAGGAACCTAGATCTGATATATATGAATAATTCAAATAAGATTTAAAATATCAGCTTTGTGTATCTAATTTTTCTTAAGCATTGAGAAACAATAACCAAGAAAGAGATTGAATTTTTAAAGATGGAGAGAGAAATACTCAAGACTGTTCTTGAATGGAATAAAGGAAAGGGGGATATGCAAAACAAAGATATTAAACACAAAAAAATTGATGTTGTATAAAATAATTGGATGCAACTGAGATCCAATATCCCTTATACCTAAGATGATCCTGCAAACTCTAGACAATTCTTGATACAAACAAGATTAATCCAATCAATCTCATCAACAAAAAAAACAAGAGAGCATAAGTATAACTGGATATATTTTGTTCATCTTAAAATGTCCTGATAAAGAGATAAAAATAAGTAAATTGAAAGCTCCAAATACTTATTCAAAATAAACTGAATCTAAGAAACATTATTTGGCAAAAAGAAAGCATGAGCTTTAGCTAATTTTGCCTCAAAATTCACCAAGTTACAATATCACAATGCAATGACACAAATTAGCCTCCAAATCTTTCAATTTCATTAATTAAATATGAAATAATGATAGTACAATGAGTAGAGGTTCAATGCATCCTTCCAAATGAGGAGCAAGGCCATGCTTTTATAGTAAAAGCTAAGCTCAAACCCCATGGGGTGAATTTGCCGAGTGTTGGATATTTTTGAGATGATTGGGGAGAAATAGAGTGAAGTAGAGGTGGTATATGACACCTCTAAGGTTGTATATGCCACCTCTAACAAGGCATGTCACCCCTCTATTTCTGTGACAAGTATACAACAAGAGGTGATCACTTTCCTGGACAAATGTGCCCCTCTAAGGAGAAATTTCCCCCCTCATGGATTATTGGAATCAAGCCAATTTGTTATTGATTTGATCTCAAATTACCCCCAAAATCATCTTTAGTAAACCCATGACATGTCTGGGACAAGTTCCCACTAATTTAGGGATGTGTTTTTCTACATATTTCCCAATTATTTGACCTTCTAAGTCATTTTGGAGAGAAAATCAAAATTAATAATTGAAAATTACTAATTTGACTCTCAAAATTGGGTTCAGGGGTTAATTGGGGGCTCTAGGTCCAAAAACGAGCATCCCCATGGCCAACTTGGATTCCTAGGCCCAATTTTATGACCCTTTTAACTTTTACAATTAAAATACACCTTATCGATGATTTTATTAAAAATAGAAAAATTAAAAAATCCTAGGAAAGACTTAGTGCATGTCCATGGAACTTTGTGAATATTAATAACATGGTATAATACATACAAAATAGGATTTAATAACTCTCCTAAGTCATAATCACCAATTTCACCATCCCAACTTTGGAGGATTTTGAGTGAAAAACTTTTTTAATTATTTGTCGCTTAAAAAAGTGTCATATAATTAATGAGGGGAAAAAAACTCAAGGATGATGAATTTGATGACCAAGTTCCAAGAAGGCCAATCCTTTTACATAAATTCTATGTCATTTATTATAGTTCCCCCGGAGGGATGTCAACATGCGAAAAAAGGGACCACAACTAACCCTAATGAAACCATGGAACTTCTGAGAATTGAGTAAGAACAATTGATTTTTTCTGATCCTTGGTGGATGACTTGAAAAATACCCTAAGTGCAACTTAGTGGATAACATATGTATCCAACTACGGGATGTTTGCTTTATCTGGTTTTCAAGAAAGGAGAGCATAGGAGAACACCAGAATCTCTGGTTCTAATAATTTGGAAAAACATATCAACTTTTACAAAAGAAACCTTCACTAGAACAAGTCTTATGAAAAGAGCCAATGATACAAAAGTTTTTTTATTGAAAGGAATGAAAAACTAATTAATGAAAGAAAGTATTATTCTTAAGTACATAAAAGAAATGCATAAAGTAAATGCTCACTTTAAGGAGATTATTTTCCTACTCTAAGCAAGATAAAATAAATATCTTAGGTAAAATCAAATATCCAATGTACCACCTAAGCATTTTATCAATTTGAAAGGTTTTTGCCTTGTATTGGGTTACCAATCAAAGCAAGGAAAGATTATTCAAGCAATGAAAACCTGCATGAAACTTCAACATGGGAAGATTGGACAAGAGATTATAATCATGGATAAGTTCATCGAGCTACTTCCCAAAATGGAAATTCCTCTTGCATGCTTCTTCTATCCAAGATTGGATAGGACTAATGTACAAGTCCATATGATGAGGCAAGTCATCATACTCATGCAAAGGTATTATCTGTTGATAAATCTATGTGTAATATCCAAAATGATCCAAATCATAAGGAACATTTGTATGTGAAGACAATGGCTGAAAAATATCTTCAATTAGTTGCACCCAATCTGACTCTTCACTACATTTCTTCTCTAAGTCCTCATTAAAAATACTCGAGTAGAGATCTTATTGATCATATGAAAACTCTGATTGTTCTTCTTTACAAATTTCATAAGTCTCAGAATAAACACTCTCCTCCCTAGACATATCATAGATGGGATTTTCAAAAATATTTTCAAAAGTATCATAGGTTGTATTTTCAATAAAAGTTCAATAGTCATCATCCCCATCTATGTCTTATATGAGAGTTTCCTCATCAAAGGTATCCAGTTCATGTCTGTATTTCTTCTCTTTGTCTTCATTACTGATACTGATATATGGCTCAGAATTATAATATGGATAAATTGCATTCTCCTCTTCCATATAAAATTTTTCCAAGGCCACAAGATCCATGCTCTCTCATTTTAAAAACTCATAAATATGATCTTCAATAAAACCATCAAGATTTTCTTGTTCATTATCTTCCTCCTCATACATTTCATAGATCATATTTCCCATGAAAATATAGCAATCCTCATCAACATATTTTTCGGACATAACAAAGTCTTTGTCACATTAGAGGAAATTTGGGGTCTAAAATGGGCCTTATAAGAAAACGTGCCAATATAAGTTTTTGTGATTTGGAATTCAAGAACCAATAGAATTTCAATAAAATAAGTCAACCATAATGGTTGAATTGACATATTTGTCATTAAAAAAAAACTACTTTTTTTGTTCGTATTTTCGACATATCTCATTGTGTTTTTACTCAAATTTCAATTGGGAGAGCTCGTTGGATGCGGAATTTGACTCCGGATCCAATGAGTACCCACACTGCATACTTTTCATGGACTCCGCTACCCCAAAAATAAGAAATACTTGAAAAAAAGTGATGATGACATCATCATCACATTTTTTCAGGTATTTCTTGTTTTTGGGGTAGCGGAGTCCGTCAAAAGTATGCAGTGTGGGTACTCGTTGGATGTGGAATCAAATTCCACATCCAATGAGCTCTCCCAATCGAAATTTGAGTAAAAACGCAGGGAGATATGTCGAAAATACGAACACAAAAAGTAGTTTTTTCTTTCTTCCTCCAAAATTAATCGATATTAATTTATTATTTTAACTATTATTTTATTATTTTAACTATCATTTTATTATTTTCCTTAGGAGGCCCATTTTAGACCCCAAAATTCCTCTAATGCTTTATATCATGCTCTAGACTATAATTGTCCTCCTCTTCATACTCATGTTCTTTAGAAAAAAAGGTCACTAAGCAGTAAACCTTCTAGACTATCATCATTATATGGAGAATATGTAGGAGTGCCATCATGCACATCACAATTTTCATCATAAGTTTCATTATAAGCTTATGTAATGGTTTCATCCCAAGGTATATATGGAGTACAAATATGATCATCATTACTAAAATAATCATGAAAGCATTCCCAATCATCAATATTCCCCATTTATTGGACATGAGGAGGGTCTTCAACAATATTTTCAATTAATGGCTCTTCATGCACAAACTTAATGGAATCATCATGGAATTATTCTTCATTGTGATCTCTTGGAGGTAACACCGAATACCTATCATTCCCTATCCTGATGAGACAAGGTAATTTAGGGTCTTCCTCGTGATACTCTATCCAAGGAAAGGAAGTGGAAATGAACCTTTCGAGGGACTTGTATAAATATTCTATTCCAGTCTCTCTTGTATGCCACTGCCTCGAGAATATTCTAATGAATCTTTAAAGGGAAATAATACCTATACCTGGAAGACCATTGAGATACGATTAACAAGCATTTCTTCGTAGAGTATTAAGAAACATTTCCATCACATTATCTTGATACAAAACATTGAATTCAAACAGAATTTTAAGGAAGGATATGACATGTTGGACCTCTGCATCCTTATTTCCCCAAAATATATGTAGATGATCATATATATCTTCACCATTGTGATAATTAGTGAATCTTGGGATGTTTGATAAGTTGAAGGAAGGATATTCAATGGAAATCCAAGGTCCTTCCTCATCCATATTATTACTTAAAATTAAGCATTTCATATAACCATGGAGCTGTCAAAACAATGAGCTTTAAAAAATTTACTATTTCCATGGGATAATCTACACACAATCAATATCAACAATTTTTGTGAGAAACAAAGGTTTTATCCCTTCAATAGAGTCCCCATGTGAAAAAATTTATGCATCATAAATATTTCACAAAAAATTCTCTTTTTTATTTTATTTGTATAAAGGGAAAAAGGTTAGTGGAGTCACCAAACAAAGAATCAAAGATCTACTCTAATCATTCATCAAAAAAGCTAAAAATAAAAAATAAAGACAAACAATCGTAACATGGAAATAGAAATATTTATCCCTGACAACGATTCCAAAAAGTGTTGTTTCCTTTCACACACCTAGGGGTTAAGTGCAGCAGAAATCTTCAAGCTGATAGGTGTGTCCTTGGGGGAAATTCTCGAGTCAAGTACTATCACTTGATATTGAATCTTTTTTTTAGGCAAAATTCCTAACGAAGCCAAGGGGGATGGTCCCTAAGAAATAGTTAACTAAGGCTCTTGTGTTTTAAATGTTAATGATGGAAGCAAGTATTTTAGGAGTTTTTGAAGTAAAATACTGAGGAAAGATTGTTTGAAAAATTAGATAAATATTTAACCAACATATATCAACACATAAATATTAGCAACAATAAAAAAAATGATGACAACCGACAGTAAAATGTTTCAAAATTAGATCAGTGATAATGGTGTGATAATGGAGTCAAACTAAAGAAATGATGCTGCTGAAAAATGAAATGTTTTGCAATGTGTCTTGGTTAGTTTTAATTATTGAAATATGAGTTGAGTTATGGGAAGGGGATTCTCGATATAATGTAAAGTACTGAGAATATGTCTAGAATATGACAGAGGTGGTTCCTCACTCAAAAATGTGGGCTGAATCGGAGTTTCTGAGAGGTGTCCAACACTACACCAACAAGGGTGTATCCTGACAATATCTTGAGGTCACTATTCAATGGTTCCCACTTTCTTTGAAGAATTTTCCCATGATTGTCAAATGTCACTAAGCCATATTTTTGTAATGTTCTTGGGCATTTCTTTTATTAATGGATTGCTAAATTAATGTGTATAAATTAGAAAATGTTGCAAGTCGCTTTTAATTCCCCAATGACCAAGAAAAGCTCGCAAAGGGAAAGAGATTACAAGAGGTTTAGGGAAAATTTTTATTCCAATTAAAGAAATAAAAGAGTTTGTAGAAGCAAGTAAACTAATGACAAATTGAAACTGAAAACTATGTGTCACTTTTTGATCATCCACCAATAATCAGCAAAACCTTTGGTTGGTGGCAAGAGCATACTTCGTGGAAACAAGTTGGGTATAAAACTATTACTTTATTTAAGATGAAATAAAATAAAATTTGTTATATAATTAATCCACCTTAGTACCATGGTGATACACCTAGGATACATTTTCATTAGTCTTATGCTATATTATATCATCCAAAACTAGGTTATATTGGCCAACCTTGGTCTATTGTGTGTTTTGGACTTATAGTTGCACCCATGCACTCTATTTGGATAATTCTGAATGCACATGTACCATCATTAATGAAATATCATACCTTGGTGCGCTCCCCATCCCTTAAAAGAGGGAAATTGTTTGACTAGAGGCACTAGTGCATGTATTTGGTGGTTTTTGTCTCTCCTTGGTCATTTATTGCTACTTAGAGCTAATCCTAGTCATCCATGCCTATAATAACCTCTTTTATGTCATATCATACTACAACCATGTCCACACAAGAATTCATGACTGTTTGGGATGGTTTGGGAGCTCATTGGTCCACCTAGGGGGGGGTTGAGGTAAAATCCTAGCCTGACACATGCATGCATCTAGATTTCCTCCAAAGGCTAGATATTTATCCATACATATTTACATGTTGTACAGTCATGATAAAAAAAATTATTGACTACATTTTTGTGTGTTAATTTCACTCTTTCTACTGTTTTTGTGCATATTTGTGAGTAAACTTGAATTGTGAATATCCCCTTGGATCCTAGATCCTACTGTGAATAAATTCTCACATGGTATCAGATATATTTGGAGCTTCAAATCAAACCATAGTGTTTGAGTTTTTTTTTGGGGCAATTTCGAGAAAAAATCAAGTGTTTGCATTGCAGGTAAAACCAATGTTTCTGTCACTCGGTGTGCAAGCAGAAATGAAGCATACTCATGTATTGATTACCCCATTCAAATATTTCAAATGGAAGGATGAAATGGTGATCCAAATGAGGTTTTAATTCCTATATAGAGTCACGATGGGGACCAAGACCGATCCCAACTCTGCTATGGAAAAATTGAAGTACTCAAACTAACTAGACGAGGAATTCGGGATGCTTTGTCTTATCATTTTGAGGGACCTTCTCTTCCATGTAGATAGTATGACAAAACCCAATGAAGTATGACCCAAGATTGATTCATTATTTGGGAAGAATAATGAGATGAGAGACCACCAACTCAAAAATGAGTTGATCTCATTGATCCCAACTCACTTTGAGATGAAACAGGACTTCTTCACTAAGTTCAAATCATTGGTGCTTCAGCTGAAACATTGTGGAATTGAAAAGAAAGAGAAGCAGATAATATTGTCCATTATTTCGAAGCTAGTTCTATATTATTTAGTGTTTTTTTCAACATTCCACTCTAGCAAGCTCACAACTTGAAATTGGAGGATGCCATCACTGGTAGACTTCATGGAGTCACTCACTCAAGAGAAAGACAAGATAGTGCAAATGGGTACCATCAAGTCCACAAAGGATCAATCCCTTGTTGCAAGGGTTTCAAATCCATCCAAAGGTAAGAAGAAAGCCAGAGATTCGAAGCAGTAAGAATAAGAAGTAGGAGAAGCCCAAATATTCAAATGGGTTTTGAATCCTAGAAAGGACAAATACAAGAAGAAGCAAGAGAAGACAAAATGCACTTGTTGTCACAAAGGGTGGAATCCAGAGAGTGATTTCATGAAAAAAACCATCGACATGATGGCTCAGCTGCATGAGAAAAAAAACATCCCTATGCCAGAAGGCACAAGGAAGAAAGAGGGAGGTTTAAGCTCAAACAACAAGGAAAGATGCCATGCTTTGGTTGTTGGATATTAAAGCTCTTCTTCCTTCATCATAGATTCAAATGCCTCCAGGAACATTGCTTCCATGCATGATTACTTCTAAGACTTGCATCTTTACAGTGGTCCATCCATTCTTAGGGGTGATGATTCAAAAATCCAAGCCAAACAAATTGGAAGGATTGATCTTGAAGATGGGTACTTCAACAATGTGTTGTTGATTCCTGATATAGTAGAGAACCTAATCTCTGTCTATAAAATTACACACAATGGTACAACCAAGAGAGTAACATTTACTCAAAAGGATGTCTATATCTCATAAGTCTCTACAAGCCAAGTTGTTGCAATGGGTTTTGTTAACCATGATTCAAGAATGTACAAATTCTCTCACTTCCTTCCATACTCACAAGGGAATGCACTCCTGTTTTCGATGTATTTGTAACTTTGGAATGTATTCACTTGTATATTTCATGTATTGTACCCCGATGTTTATTCCAGGAAGTATCTATAATGTAATTGAGTCATGTCATGCCTCGATGTTCTGACCGGGAGGTTATACAATGTAAGGAGGTTATACAATGTAAACAAGTCATGTCAAGTCATTTTGGGTAAACCTCCTATTGTTCAAGGGTTAAAGTCCCCGTAGTTGTGGGGCCCTAGGGTTATTAGACTCTCCTAGAGAAGTAAGCCCTAGTAAATCATTGTCAAGTCAGGAATTAGTATAAATAGAGAGTGATCCTCTCTATTTATCACACACTCACTTGCACTTAGTTGTAGCGCATAGCTGAGGAAGAAGAAGTTGTTGGGGCTAGAGAGAAATAGGCTACTGCTGTTGGGATATCATCTTACTGTTTTTGGGGCTTTGCTATTGGTGCTGATTCTATCTCTGAGGAATTTGTGGGTTTTTCTCCTTTATGGTTTCCCCAAGCAAAATCTTTGTGTTCATTGTCTCGTGAGTTTGATTTCTATTCTTGTTATTCTCTTAGTTAAGATCCTAAGTTAATGCTAGCTTAAATGATAAAAATCTAACATGTTATCAGAGCTAACCTGAGAAGAAGACACTGTGCAGTTGTGGAAACTAGGGCTTCCTATTTTTTGGATCTCTCTCCACATATTTTTAGCAAAATAAGGTTTGCCTGACTCTCCTCCCTAGGGTGCATCTTTTTGTCGAAGTAGAATCTGATTCTGAGTATTTTCAGTTTTTGACCCGACACTACTGTCGGAAATTAGGGCTTTCCACAGATGTGGAATTTTTGAGTGAGCCTAGGCCTGGATTGATATCCTCCTCAAAATTGAATTTCAGAGATCAAGATCAAATATTTTGGTTGGACAAAACTCTGGGAAAGTCAAACCCTAATTTGCTCCTGAACCAGCTCTGTAGAAATTCAGCTCCAAATCTAGACACAACATCTTAACTTGGTAAGATCTAAATATTTTGTATTTCCGTTTGAGGTTCTTGGTTAAGATGTCTCATCATACTAAGCTTGATGAAAATATTGAGGGAGCTGATAAATTCCAAGCCTTGAAGTATAGGATCTCCCTGGTCCTGGAAAAAAATGAGTTTGACTCCTACATCAATGAGAAGATTGCAGTTCTAGAGGGAGATGAGGCTAAGGCCTTACATAAGAAGAATTTGTTTATGGCTAAGAGGATTATTGTTGATTCAATCAAGGATCACTTCATACCACAGGTGTCCTCCCTTAAGACACCTAAAGCTATGTTTGATGTCCTAACCAAACTGTTTGAAAGAAAGAACATAAACCAGAAGATGGCCTTAAGGAACCAGTTGAAGAATGTGAAGATCTAGAATGCGGCGACCTTACAGTAATACTTCACAAGGGTTTCCCAGATCAAATAACAACTTGAAGCAGTGGATGAAGAAGTGGAGAATGCAGAGATTCTAATGACCACTTTGAATGGTCTCCCTAAGACATGGGACTCTTTCATTCAAGGGATCTGTTCCAGAAAGAAGTTATTCAAGTTCAGCAGACTATGGGAAGAATGATCTCAAAAAGAATCTCGGATAGGAACTCAAGAAGAAAAGATGGGAAGTGAAGATCAAGCTCTCACAGTACAATCCAAGAAAACCAGAACTAGCCACCACAGAGGTAAACACTCTCACCAGAAGAGTAACTTTAGAAATCCTAGAGATATGTCTAAGTACATTTGCTATACATGTGATGAAAGAGGACACTTTGCTAGATATTGTCCTAGAAACAAAAGTATCTCTCACAACAAGAAGGGAAACAAGAGAAGACATCATGCTCATGCTGCAAAGGATGATGAATCTTCCACAAAGAGAACCAGACAAGACAGTGATGATTCTTCAAGTGATGAAGAATATTTTCTGATTTCTGCTCTCACGGGAACTATAACACATGGAAGCAATGATTGGCTTATAGATAGTGGTGCTTCCAAATATATGACAGGATTTAAGGAATCCTTTGTGAAACTATCTGAACATGAATCACCTCACAAGGTGAAACTTGGAGATGACTACCAGTATCCAATAAAAGGTAGCGGTGAATCCTCATATAAGCTAGAATCTGGAAAGTATATCAAGATGAAAGATGTATTGTTTGTACCTAGAGTAAAGAAGAACCTCCTCTCCATATCTACATTGGATACAAAAGGAATGATGGTTGCATTTGTAGATGTCCAAGTCCTCATGTGGCCAAAGGGAAAGTCTTTTGATGATGCCGTAGTGATTGGGGAACAAGAAGGAGGAATATACAAATTGAAGGGCCAACTGGAACAAGCCTTGGTTCATGACTCGGTAGAACCAAATGAGCTTTGGCATAGAAGGCTTGCACATGTGCATTACAGAGCACTACCACTTGCAAGCAAAGCTGTTGAAGGTCTCCCAGAAATGCAGACAAAACATGAAGGAGTATGCAAAGGATGTGCGAAAGGGAAGAACACAAAGAAGACATTTCCAAGTAGCGAGAGAAAGGAAAAAGGAATCTTGGAAATCATCCACTCCGATGTATGCAGTCCAATGTCATATAGTTCATTAAGAAGGTATGTATACTATGTTTCTTTTATTGATCATTTTTCTAGGAATACATGGATATACTTTATGAATAACAAAGATGAATTATTCAACAAGTTCAAGGAATTCAAAGCCTTGGTTGAGAACCACACTGAAAAGAATATCAATACCTTTCGATTAGATAATGGTGGAGAATTCAGATCAAATGAATTCAAAGAGCTATGTAAATACTCAGGGAATAAGAGGGAGTTATCCACTCCATATAATCCACAACAGAATGGGATTGCAGAAAGAAAGAATAGAACGACCATGGAAGTAGTAAGGGCCATGCTTCATGATCAAGATCTTTCCATGCTTATATGGGTAGAAGATGCTAGAACAATGGTATGTGTACAAAACTCTACTCCAGACAGAGTAATTGAGAATAAGACACCTGAAGAAGTCTTCTCTAGAAAGAAACCAGAAATCAGCCATCTCAGAATATTTGGCTGTCTTGTATACATACATATTTCAAAAGAAAAGAGGATGAAGTTAGATCCTTCAGGAAAGAAGGGTATATTTATGGGATACTCTGAAAGCTCGAAGGCTTACAGAATATACTTCCTAGGATTCAAGAAGATCGACATTAGCATAGATGTAACATTTGACGAAGATTCAACCTACATCAAATATTGGAAGAGACCGGTTGAAGAACCTGAAGAAACAGAAGCACCCATAATTCATGATACAACCATGAATGAAGAAATTCAAGAAGAGGATCGAGAATTAGAAGAACCTCAAGAACATGCGGATCCACCTCAGGAGAAGAATCCTCCCAAGAGGAAACATGCTTGGGTATGTGCAATTATCTAAGGTGCAGAAAGGAATGGAGCTTTAGAAGAAACACATAGAGGAAGAAAGAGAACTAGGTCTTGCTCTAGTTATGTAGCCATGCTATGTGACATTATTGAAAAATAACCTTCCAACTATGAAGAAGCAGTAGAAAGAAAAGAATGGAAGGATGCTATGATCGAAGAGTATCAATCGATCATGAAGAATGATGTTTGGAATGTTGTCCTAAGACCAGAAGGGAAGTCCATTGTAACTTCCAAATGGATCTATAAGATCAAGCATTATTCATATGGAAGCATAGAGAAATATAAAGCCATATTCATGGCTCATGGCTTCTCCCAGAAAGAAGGAATAGACTATGAAGAAACTTTTGCACCTATATCCAGATACACTTCCATCAAATCAGTACTTGCTCTTGCTACATTGATGAAATGGAAGATACACCAGATGGATGTCAAGAGTGCTTTCTTGAATGGTGTAGTAGAAGAGGAAGTGTATGTGGAACAACCACTCGGTTTTGAGACACATGACAAGGACTCGCATGTGTGTAGATTGAAGAAATATTTGTACGGTTTGAAATAGGAACCCAGGACATGGTACAACATAATTGATGGATTTCTATCCAGTTTGGACTTTACCAAAAGTAAAACAGATTCCAAACTTTACTACAAGGTTGAAAAAGGTAACCCAGTGATACTCCTACTGTATGTGGATGATCTATTTGTAATAGGTATGGGTGGGTTTATTTTTGATACGAAGGGGAAGCTTGCTGCTGAGTTTGAAATGAAAGACTTGGGTATAATGCACTATTTTCTAGGCATGAAGGTGTGGTAGAATGCTGATGGAATCTTCCTTGGACAAGGGAAGTATGTAGTAGATATCTTGAAGAGGTTTGGGATGATGGACTTCAAGGCCATAACCACACCTATGGCATCGAACCTGAAGCTATTGAGTGATGCTTCATCAGAAGCGGTTGATGCTATGATGTATCATCAGATGATTGGGTCCTTGATGTACCTAACAAACACGAGACCACATATTTGCTTTGTTGTGAACACCTTGAGCCAGTTCCTAACATATTCGAGACATGTTCACTTGATTGCTCCAAAGCATATTCTGAGGTACTTGAAGGGTACTGTTGATTATGGGCTCAAGCATGAAGCAAAACAAAAGATTAACCAAGAGGGTTATGTTGATTCAGATTGGACAGGTAGTGCCATTGATAGGAAGAGCACTTCAGGATGTGCTTCAGTATGTGATCAGGTGTGATCTCTTGGTTTAGCAGGAATCAGTCCCATGTGGCACTGAGTACATCTGAAGTAGAGTATGTCACAACTTGTTCAGCTAGTTGCGATGCAGTGTGGCTGAGAAAGCTACTGTCTGATTTATGTGATCTCCATTTGGATGCTACTTGTATATATTGCGACAAACAAAGTTATGTGAAGTTGTCAGAGAACCCAGTGTTCCATGACAAGTCATAGCATATAAAGATCAAGTATCACTATATCAGGGATATGGTGCAGAGAGGACCAGTGAAGCTCCAGTATGTTGCAACAGATGAATAGATAGCTGATTTTTTGACAAGGCCATTGGCCAAAGTGAAGTTTGAGTACTTCAGCAAGAATCTTGGTGTTCTCCAGATCGAGGTTCCCTCCAAGGGAAAATGATGAGACCTAGAGCCATTCTGACATGGTGAGAGGATTAGGTTCCTTCCATGGTTAGATGTAAGGGATGAGCCATTCTATCATGGTGAGAGGATTGGTTCCTTCCATGTCAGATGTGAGTGTTGAGACATTTTGATGTGACTGTAGGATTTGTTGCTACATGATCCGATATAAGTGCTGAATGCCATTCTTGGAATGGAGGCACTTGGTTAGTTACCATGATACTCAGCTTGGTGCTGAGATGCCATTCTATGGGAGAATGGAGGCACCTGGTTAGTTACTAGGAATCCTTAGTATAGGATTAAGAGCCCTTCTGATGTGGTGTGTTCGCACATGATCAGATGTAAGTGCAAAGCCCTTTTGATGCGGCGTGTTCGCACATGGTTGGATGTAAGTGCAGAGCCCTTCCGATGTGGTGTGTTTACACATGGTCAGATGTAAGTGCAGAGCCCTTCCGATGTGGTGTGTTCGTAGATGGTCAAATATAAGTGTTGAGCCATTCTGGTGCGATGTGTTTACACATGGTCTATTACGGAGATAAATTCATATGGCTTGGGGTACCACAACAGACATATTGACTCCAGAAATCAATCATTTCCTATATGCAAGAGAAACCAAATATCTAACACTAAAAGATCTTGATTTGTACCTTATTCTAGACGGTTGATGTAGATCCCCGTTGAGCTTTCCAACTCCAGCTTGTATTGATAAATTTCTATCTCAACACTCCACAAACAAGACAAGCATGCTATATATAATTGTGTTAGACCTACTCTAGCATATATAATCAATAACATAATAAGCATTTAAAAGCATCCATGGATCAAATACTCATTTAAATACACATTATTGGACAGGAAAAGATATTTCTATTGATATAAAACAAAGATTACAATAGTGACAACCTCTATCAGCATTTTTGTGAATCAGAGAAACTGAGTCCCCCACTTGGGCCTCCACCACTTCAATCCTCCATCTCTCGATAGCAAGATCAAAAGCAAAAGGAAAGCTTAGGAAGAACACAAAATGCTCCAAGGGACAAAGGGATGCAAACTCAAGTATAAGCTCTGGCAATAATGGACTATAGTTTTCTTGCTCTTCAATTCCTCCCCCTTCAATGTATCCAAAGGGTTCCTTATATATCTCTTCAATGGGGTAATGGAAGGTCGAATATAAGCGATCTCAAGGCATATGGAAGGTCAAGAGACAAGTGACTCAGATACACATAAATGAAAACTCCAAAATCATTTGGCCTTTTGCACACATCCTAATGTACGCGGTTTTAAGGGTCAAACCCATGTATATACGCAAGAAAGGAATTAAAAGTCACGTATGGCAGTTATTGCATGTTTTTAGGGATGATATTGGAAACATTAAAGGTAAAAAAATGGTCCATGGGGTCTAAGGAGCCTGTAGAGGGACAAGAAAGGCCATAAAAATGTGATTCACCATGTGTGGTAAAATCAGTTGTAACATCGTCAGATGTGAGTGCTAGGCATTTCTGACAAGATGAGGTTAGCTATGAGTGCTGGGTGTGCCTTTCTGACAAGATGAGGTCAGATGTAGGAGCTAGGCAGGCCATTTTGACTTAGGGTCAGATATAAGCGCTAAAGACCTACATGAAGGCTAGGCCTACAACTAGCATGAAAAAGGGATGGCTCTATAGAACTTCATGTGACGAGAAGAATCAAGAGATAGCACGATTCTGAGATAGCATCGATGATGATGATCTAGATCAAGTGATTATATAGATGTGATATTGATCTAGATCAAGTGACAATCCATATTTGATGATGATATAGTAATGATGATCTAGCAGTGATGATACAGATCTAGTGATGACCTAGATCCAGTGATGAAGAAGACTTGAAGATGAAGATGACTTGAAGATGAAGAATACTTGAAGATGAAGAAGACTTGAAGATGAAGATGAATTGAAGATGAAGAAAACTTGAAGATGAATAAAAATTGAAGACAAAGATGACGAGATGATCCAGTCGATACAGAGAAGAAGACCAGTGTTGAAAATTGTGTCAAAAGAATACTGTCTTAGTTAAGAGGGAGTGTTGATGTATTTGTAACTTCAGAATGTATTCACTTGTATATTCCAAGTATTGTACCCCGATGTTTATTCCAGGAAGTATATATAATGTAATTGAGTCATGTCATGCCACGATGTTCGGATCAGGATGTTCTATAATGTAAACAAGTCATGTCAAGTCATTGTGGGCAACCCTATTGTTCAAGGGTTAAAGTCTCCATAGTTGTGGGGCCCTAGGGTTATTATACTCTCCTAGAGAATTCAGCCATAGTGAGCCATTGTCAAGTCAGGAATTAGTATAAATAGAGAGTGATCCTCTCTATTTATCACACACTCACTTACAATCGGTTGTAGCGCATAGCTAAGGAAGAAGAAGTTGCTGGGGCTAGAGAGAAAGAGGTTACTGTTGTCGGAATATCATATTACTACTTTTGAGGCTTTGCTATTGGTGCTGATTCTATATTTGAGGAATTTGTGGGGTTTTATCCTTTATGGTTTCCCTGAGGAAAATCTTTGCGTTCATTGTCTCATATGTTTCATTACTATGCTTTTTATTCTCTCAGTTAAGATCCTAAGTTAATGCTAGCTTAAATGGTAAAAATCTAACACCTGTCACATGCCAATGAAACAAGCAAGTTGTGGAATGAGAGATATGGTCATCTCAACTAAAGGTACCTCCAAGCACTAAGCAAGGAAAGCATGGTTGAAGGGCTTCCTACCATTAAGTTTTCCAATGGCACATGCAAAGGGTGTGTAGTGGGAAAGCATACTAAGGGAAGATATGAGAAAGGAAAGGCAAGGAGGGTTGTCCAAGTGATATATATGATCCATTCAGATCTCATATGACCTCTACCCACACCCTCATATGGGAATTCAAGGTATGTGTTTAACATTTTAGATGATTTCTCAAGGTACTACTGGGTATATTTTCTCAAGCTAAAATTTGAGGTTTTTGAGACTTTCAAAGTGTACAAAGCCTTAGTTGAGAACGCATGTGGGAACAAGATCAAGGTTCTTAGGAATTAAAATGGTAAGGATTATTTAAATAATAATTTTAGCATCTTTGTGAGGAATGTGGCATCCAAATTCAGCATTCGGTGCCCTACACACCACCACATAATGGTGTTGTAGAGTGAAAGAATAGGGCTCTGAAGGAGATGGAAACCTATATGATGGAAGAAAAGGATTTGAATACTAATAGATGGGCTGAATATATCAACTGTGTTTCATAAGTTCAAAACATAGCTCCACACAAAGAATTGTATGTAAAATATCCATATGAGGCTTGGAGTAGTCGCAAGTCCAATGTTTCTCATTTCAGGGTTTTTGGCTCAAAGGTTTGGGATAGGATTCCTCCCGAGAAGAGAAATACCTTGCAACCTCAAAGAAATAATTCCATTATGGTTGGATATGATGAATATTCAAAGGGATAAAATATTTTTGACCCCTCATCTCAGAAAACAATCATTTAAAGGAGTGTACAGTTCGAAGAAGATCCCATGCAAGAGATCGAAGTAGCTCAAGGGGAATGCTCAAATTCTCCACTCCATGATGATGTAAGTGATGATAATTCCTATAATTTTTATGGTTCTGATATTTATGATGATGATTATGACATGAATTCGTATCATGAATCACCCATTCGGCCCAAGTGGGCTGAGAAAACCATTCAAGTAGTTGGGGATCTTGTTGGAGATCTAGTAAACTCCAGGAAGACTAGATCTCAATTTCACAATTCCTTATCTACTTGTGATTTGAATATTTATGAGAGATGCTTCATCATGGTTGGATATTATCCTCATACATATCAGGAAGCATCACTTGACCCAATATGGAAAACAACCATGCAAGAAGAGTTCAAGTCATTGCAAGACAATGAGACTTGGGAATTGGTTCCCTTGCTCTCCAAGAGGAAGCTAAAATTAAAGTGGGTCTATAGGGAAAAATTATTTTCTGGTGGTTCTGGTATCAAGTATCAGGCAAATTTTTTTTCCAAAGGATTCTCTAAAGTCCAAGGAGTGGACTATACATAGCCATTTGCACCAGTTGCAAATATGGACTCTATGAGGCTAGTTTTAGCCATTGCTACATCTAAGCACTGGGAGGTTCACCACATGGATGTGAAGAGTGTCTTTATTCATGGTGACCTTCATGAGGAGATATATATGTAGCATATTGAAGGTTTAATTCATGATCCTTCACTTGTTTTTAGGTTAAAAAAATCTATCTATGGCCTCAAGCAAGCCACCAAGGCTTGGTATGATAAGATGGACAATTTTCTGTTATCACTTGGATTTTAGAGATGTAAATATGATCCTAATGTGTATTTGCAGCATGTGGGTGATTTATTGTAGGTAATAGTACTATATGTTGATGACATTTTGATTACATGGATATGCACTAAATAAATTGGATCAATTAAGTCTTCTTTGCACAGTGAATTCTCCATGAATGACCTTGGATTGTTGAGCCAATTTCTTGGATTAGAGTTTGATCAAAATGAAGTAGGGATTAAAATAATCCAATGAAATTGTTTTTCAGACCTATTGTTGAATTTCAAAATGGTCGAATTTAAGGCATACAAGTTCCCATTCCTCTCAGGAATAAAACAAGGTGATTTTGGTGCATCTCCATTGGTGGACTACTTGTTGTACAGACAACTAGTTGGGAGTTTGTTGTATCTTACACACTCTTGACCTGATTTGGAATATTATGCAGGTGTTGTTTCTAGATATATGTAGGATCCTCATGAGATCCATTGGAAGGATGGAAAAATAATCTTGCATTATGTGCAAGGAACCAAACACTTTAGGCTACACTATGGTGTTGGTTCTCCACTAGAACTAGTTGGATTCACTGATTCCGATTAGGATGGAGATTCAATTGAAATAAATTCCACTTAAGGTTATGTATTCATGCTTAAAAATGGTGCCATATGTCGTTAAATCAAGAAACTACACACCATATCCCTCTCTTCTGTTGAGGCTGAGTACATAGGAGCAATGCATGCAACTACACAATGTTTGTGGCTACAAGGTATTCTTGGGGAACTTGTATTTGCATTTGATTTACCCACATTAATTTGGTGTGAAAATCAAAGTGAAATCAAGATTTCCATGATCCAGTGCAAAGACATAGGACCAAGAACATTGATATACACATGCACTACATTAGGAGCTTGGTGCATGAGTAGGTGATATCATTGTAGTATTTCCCATCTGCAGAGACAATTGCTAACATACTCACCAAGAGCTTCAAAGAGAAGACATTCACCTATCTTAGACCCCTTTTTAGAGTGGGTGACACATGGTGATGGCTTATATTCCCTTTCATATTTTTCTCCATGTCCATTTTAGAGTAGAGGTTTTGTTCCCATGAGGTTTTCCTCCTTACCTTGAGCCTTAGTTGCCAAGGCCTGAATAATATGGTATAATTGTACTACGTCAGGATTAAGGGGAGTTGTTAGAGAATTATTTCACCTTAGTACCATGTTCATACACTTGGGATACATTTTCATTAGTCTTATGCTATGTTATATGGTCCAAAACTAGGTTATATTGGTCAGCCTTGGTCTATTGGGTGTTTTGGATTCATAATTGCATCAATATGCTCTCATTTGATCATTTTGACTGCCCATGCACCCTCATTAATGAAATATCAGACCTTCGTGGGTTCCCCATCCCTTAAAACATGGAAATTGTTTGACTAGAGGTGCTAGTGCATGTATTTGGTGGTTTTGGGATCTCCTTGGTTATTTATTGCTGCTTAGAGCCACTCCCAATCCCACTCACCCATGCCTATCCTACCCTTATTTATGTCATATCATTCTCCATCAGCGTACACATAATAATTCGTGACCGTTTGGGATGGTTTGGGAGCT
This sequence comes from Pseudotsuga menziesii, assembly GCA_001517045.1. Lineage (NCBI taxonomy): Eukaryota > Viridiplantae > Streptophyta > Pinopsida > Pinales > Pinaceae > Pseudotsuga > Pseudotsuga menziesii. The sequence continues at coordinate 222,513 of LPNX010706541.1, read as the reverse complement.
CATTGGTCCACCCAGGGGGGTTTTGAGATATAATCCTAGCCTGACGCATGTATGAATCCATATTGCCTTGAAAGGATAAATTTTTCTCCTTAATGTAATATAAAACTGGTCCAAACATATTTACATGTTGGACAGTCATGATAAACATTGTTATTAACTACATTTCTATGTGTTAATTTCACTCTTTCTACCGTTTTTGTGCATATTTGTGTGTAAAATCGAATTGTGAAGATCCCCTTGGCTCCTAGATCCTACTGTGAATCAATTCTCAAAAAATTAATCAACCTATTCACCCTTCCTAGAAGGAGAATTGTGTGCATGTGTTGGTTAGTAAAAAACAAACCAAAAAGGACATTGCGAATCCCTAAAGGGGGATGGAGTGTGGGCGTTGTGTAGCCCAATTGATTTATTTATTATTAAAATTTATAATGTGATGAAAATATTAATCAAAATGCACTGTTATCCTTGAAAAAGGATCGAAATTCATACAATATTGTCAGGAGATGAAAGGAATGAAGAAAAGGGATGAAGGAAGGAATTTTTGGTGTCCCGGGTGACTCGAAACTTGAGTTTTGAGAAATATTTCCTTTTAATTTTCTTAAAACCTGCTAAAAAAACAACAATCAAAATATTTTATAATGCCACAAATTATTCAAAACAAAATACAAAATTTACACTACTAAAAAATGCTCAAAAATTGTGAATTTTTTATTGAAAAGGGCACTTTGAGAGACTAATTCGGATCTAGTTGAAGATGATACTTTTAAAATGAACCTATATATGATATATATGCATAATTAAAAATATATTTCAAATATTAGATTGATGTATCTAATTTGTATTAAGCATAGAGAAAAAATAACCAAGGAGATTGAATTTTTAAAGGAGAGAGAAATCGTTAAGGTCGCGCTTGAATGTAATAAAGGAGAGAGGGATATGAAAACAAAATATTAAACAAAACAAAATTGATGTTGTATAAAATAAGTGGATGCAACCGAGCTCCAATATCCCTTCTACCTAAGATGATCCTACAAAATCTAGACAATTACTCATACAAACAAGGTTAATCCAGTCAATCTCATAAAAAAACAAGAGAACATAAGTATAATCGAATACAATATATTTCTCTTACAATATTCTGATAATGAGATGCAAATAAGTAAACTAACAGCTGCAAATACTTATTCAAAATAAACTGGATCTAAGCAACATTATTTGACAAAAATAAATCATGAGATTTAGTCAATTTCACCTTAAAATTCACCAAGTTACAAGCTCATAATGCAATGCCACAGATTATCCTTCAAATCCTTCAATTTCATTAAGAAAATATGCAATAAGAATAATACAATGAGCATAGGTTCAATGCATCCTTCCAAATGAGGATCAAGACCTAGCTTTTATAGCAAAAATTGACTTCAAACCCCAGGGGGGAAATTTTCCAAGTGTTGGATATTTTTGAGATGATTGGGGGATAACTAGAGTGAACTAGAGGTGGTAGAAGAAGCCTCTCACAAGGTAGGTCACCCCACCCTCTTTCTGTGACACATATACAACAAGAGGTGAGCGCTTTCATGGATAAATGTGCCCCTGTAAGGAGAAATTCACTCCCTCATGGATTTGATTGTAATCATGCTGATTTGATCTTGATTTATTCTCCAATTCCCCCCAACATCATCATTAGTTAACCTAGAACATGTCTGGGAAAAGTTCCTAGTACTGTAGGGATGTATTTTTTCTCCATATTTCCCAATTATTTGACCCTCTAAGTCATTTTGGAAAGAAAATCAAAATTAATAATTGAAAATTACCAATTTGACTCTCAAAAGTGGGTTTAGGGGTTAATTGGGGGTTCTAGGTTAAAAAACAAGCATCCCCATGACCAAATTGGATTTCTAGGCCTAATTTTATGACCTTTTGAACTTTTACAATTTAAATACACCTTATCAATGATTTTATTAAAAATCTAAAATTTTAAAAATCCTAGGAAAGGCTTAGTGCATATCCAAGAAACTTTGTGAATATGTCTAGCATGGTATAATACATATAACCTGGAATTTAATAACCCTCTTAAGGCATAATCACCAATTTCACCATCCTAGCTTTGGAGGATTTTGAGTGAAAACTTGAAAATTATACGTCGCTTAAAAAAAATTCATATAATTAACGAGCGAAAAAACACTCAAGGATGATGAATTTGATGACCAAGTCCCAAGAAGGACAAGCCTTTTACATAAAAAAAACTATCATGCTATGTCATTTATTACAATTCCCTCGAAGGAGTGTGAACATGCAAAAAAGGGACCACAAGTGGGCCTGATGAAACCATGGAACTTTTGAGCATTGAGTAAGAACAATTAATTTGTTCTGATCCCTGGTGGTTCACTAGAAAAATACCCTAAGTGCAACTTAGTGGATAACAAGGACCAAACATTGGGGGAAACTGACCAGAGAGGTCAACGCTTCAGATTCCCAACTCACCTAGGCTTAGGACCCAACACCAATGGGTTTTCCTACCCCATAAAGGTCAAGGATTTGGTAAGTTTTGTTGCAAAATTGAGAGACGATATACATGAAAACATGGGATATGTCAACATAGATATCAAAGTGGAGGGAAAGGGTCTTCAATCTCACCATTTAAAGTCAAAGTATAGGGTAAATATCAAAATGGAAGATGCAGATGGGTGGAGGAAATGACACATGGTGACAACACAACAAGATATGATAAGTCTGTATAAGGTAGGAAATACTAGTGAGCATACATAATGGCCTTACATAAAATATTGTCTGACAAATAATAACACAAGTTATTTGAAACCAATATAGTATCACTATCAGTTGTTCATGCGAAGTCGCAACTATTAAAATAATCAATAGAGGAAACAATACTTCAAATGCAACCTATATACTTGCTCATCCATATACCTGTCTCTGGAACCATGGGAAAAGGAACTATACTACTTCCTGCTCTGCTACTCCACAAATTAACCATGGCTAAATCTCAATGGGATCATGTTGGGCCAGCGTTGGAAAGGGGATACTTGATCAATTATCTGAATAGATATGAAAATATACCCCATTTGATCATCATGTATGCACAAGTATCCACCATTAAACCATGAATTGGATCATATCTCTGACAAGAAATGATCAACATCCTAGTAGGTTCAACTACAATATGTGATAAATGTAATCATCCAAAAAAAATCTTGGATGTTTCTCAAATTTCCACGCTGTCCACTTCTTGAGAATAGATTATTAAAATAGATGTTGTTGAAGCATGAATTTGATTGTAAACATTGATAAAAAACAAAATAATATAGTATAACATTATAGAATTCGATTGGTTCAAAAACATAAAAAGAAAAAACTTGAAATAGTTTAGGGTTGCTATCAATTTGATGTCATTAACATTCTTTATGGGGTAGATCATAGAAGAAAAAATCATTATTTAGAATGCTTTCACACAATTATAATTTAGTTATACTCTTAGAGAAGTCAACAAACGAACATCAACTAATTTAGGAAGGCCATAAATATGCTATCATTGATAGTATACTAGCATAGCCACTTAACTTGTGATTAGTGAACATGAATAGACAACCATTTAAGTCCCATGGATACATTATATGTTACATGTTCTTTCCTTCTTCTAGTTAAATGGGTTTTCTTCTATGAACGCCCTATTATCCATGCATCAGCTAAAAGTTATCAATGCATCAACTACCAGTGATCCATTTATTAGCTATTAGTTATTTTTGCTATTTTTTTTTTTATAATTGTTTATTTTGAATCTCAAATGGTTGCCATAGAATCAATTTGGACAATACATTTTTCTCATCCTTGTGCAATCTTGAAAAAGCAGAGGCCATAGTCCACCTCAAATTCTAAAATAAAAACATCTATAATCATAATTAAGGTAGAGCATGAAAGGAAAAATTGTTATTTTAATTGCTTTTACATAATGATATCTTCATTCAATCCTAGGGTGTTTTTTTGGAAGAAATTGTACTCAAATGAAGTTTTGGTTCGCCATTGTCTTATTGGTGTTTCAACATAAATGGAAATTGGATATTTTCGATGTTCCAAAAATAAGTAGTATTTATTAATCTATGAAAATTTTAAAGAATTTATATTTAATAAATTGGTAGTTTTTTTTGTAAAGTTGCAATAGATCTACATTATATAAAAAAGTAAAAAAGTACAAAATTCCAGTCTCCCTTTGACCATGACTTTAGGTGGCTTGAGATGGTGAAACCACCATCCCAGATGCTCAAAAATACTATGATGGGTCTTGTTAAAAAACAAGGCCCTCCCAACAAAGGGAAAACATGCAAAATAACAACAAGAGACCATCAAGTTCTAACTAGCTATCAACGTTCTATAAGGCATATTATATAAAAGACTATTAAAAACATGAAACCAAAAATATTGAAAAATCACACGGAATATTCAAAGCATCAAAGCCATGCTTAGCTAGGATGTGCAACATGAAAAGAGTCTTCACATTCCTCAATGATAGGGAAGCCTTCTATTTCCATGTCCTAGGATCCTTCTTCGGGTAATTTGACGAGGAGAGGTGCACATTTCCAAGGAAGAACCAAGTCATCGGAATCCAAGTGCTAAATATTCTTAGCAGAGGAGAGGCTAGGTTTAGGGGAATCCTGAGTTTTCAACTGGTCCCCAAAAGTAATGTTTAGAAGATTTATTCATTTCCTATCCTGAACATCAGTCTCCATGGACATGCTATGAGAGGTCCCCCCAAGTAATTTCTCCTCGGAAAACCCCTACACCAACGCTCCAACAAATTCAAAATGCTTGGTAGAAAAAGAGTTCCCCACTCAAAAGTGTCATAAATGTTGTTTATACCATCTACATTCTGCTCCATGCTAGCCCTCATTTCTAAAACCATCCCCTTAGAATTTCTCCATTTAGCGCAGATGTCTTCCATTAGTAGACCAATCATATTTTAACCACCTAGTAATGATTTCTCTTTGTCACTGAGTGACCTGAGTAAAAATTGCTAAGCCACAATGCCAGCCTCCCAATCATAAAAAATGAAACGAACCGTCGATGAAACATGGTCCACATACCCATCATTTCTAGACTTTTCATATGCCTTGCATCTTGAAGCATTTCGCCCACTACTCCCTCTCATGGGCTTACCACATTGATGCAGAGACATGGTTTCTAATGCACCCTTCTCTGCCTTACTACACACAACCAATGCTTGAGGAGGAAATGTCAATAGGCCCAGAACTGAAGCTTCAAATCCATTTGAACCCCTGAATGCTCATAAGACCTGAAATCCACACAAGAGAGCTATCGTAGCATCCCACATGAACAAATTAACACTGTAGCAGTCTCCACCCCATCTCCCTCTTGAAAGGCCAAATAATTAACTGTCATTAACATCTACATTAAGTCCATTGCCGTCTTCATTAACCGATGGACATCATTTTCCCTGCTCAGATGTCTCCAGCCCGTCATTTGCATGTTCATCGCGTGCCGATTCATGGTTTCCACTCGCATTCGAGGAGAAAATTTAAAGTGAAGTTTACAAAATTTTAAAATATTTATTATAAATATTTAAATATATTTTTAAAGGATATAAGTTTTGAATTTTTTTAAAACTTGAAAAAAAGTGTAAATATAATAATTTTATTTAATAACTATTTTGGAAAAAAAATGGAAAAATAGTTCTTATTTTTAAATGATAATTATCTAAATATCTAAATTTAGTCTTTAAAACTCTACATATGAAAGTCTAATTTATAATATGCATTCTAAATGTGATAATGACAACCATATTTTCGTTGAAAAAAATAAAAAAAACATTTACATATGAAAGTCTAATTTATAATATGCATTCTAAATGTGATAATGACAACCATATTTTCATTGAAAAATAATAAAAAAAATTAAATAGTCTAAAATGTGGCTTTCCATGAATAAGTGGAAACACAAATACATTATCATCAAGCCTAGACCATTGGGAGGACCTTTATCCACCCTACTTAGATTTAGTTTATACTAGTTTATACAAGTGATATATTGAACTTTTAAATAAGTTTTATGTTAAAAATCAAACTCATAACCAAAACTCAATAGAAAACTTAATAATGGAATTTCATAAATCCAAAAATTCATATAAATAGCAAGAGCTACGAGGAGGTTGCAATGTCTTTGATGTTGTCACGTGGCAAAGGAATTGAAGTATTCGATTTAGGGTGACCTTCAATAAATAAAGCCTATCTAAAAGAAAAACAAAACAAATTGTTTTATGCAGAGCAAGAGAACCCAAAAGTTATGTACAAGTTCACACGATGCAATGCACTAACAGTGAATGCACAAAGTTTCTATCATAAAGAGATTACTTCTTCTATTAGCAATGTAGTATTAGGCGTGGAGGATTCTCTAGTGGAACCTGTTTCTCTAATGCCTCTTTCTAGGCTTTCTTGAAAGACAAACAACCCAAAATCAAATTGGACAACATCCATCTTAATCTGCTCTCATCTGTATTTTTATACTTTCTTGAAGACAAACAACTCAAAATTAAATTGGTCAGCATCCATCTTAATTTTCTCTCATCTGTATCATCAGTAATGTATTGTGGTTGACTGAGATGTGCAAAGTCTAATAACACTAATTACGTCATATGCGTTTTCACAATGAAAGAAGTTGTCTCAAAATATTCCTTGTCTCCTTGGCCACTAACCTTCACACACATGCCGCCTGGTAATTGGCGATTTTAGGTACAAAATGGCATGGTTAAATTTTCCAGCTCTTATATCTCGTGATTCGGCAGGGACAGAACAGGTTGGCATGGAGTTGATCGGTTAAGTACACGTTCTGAAAACACCCAGGCTTTATTCTGTATGTTTGTATTCTTTCCATGTAACTTCTTCCTTCCCCAAGTCCATCCTTATTTTAAACTCTTGTGAGTTATTTCTAATGGTTCTGCCTCTAAATTTGTTAGAGATTATGGCCCCTAAATTGGTATGCTGATTAATTGTTGTTTTTACTTTAATGCACTTAAGTTGGGTCCTTGATTGTGCAATCTCGATTTCAAAACTTCTATCCTATAGATCACAGGCGTCCTGTCCTGTGTTATACGATCGGTGTTGTGTGTGGTACGGTGGAGTTGATGTTTACCATGTTTTTTCAACAAATGGATTGCGTGTTTTCATTACACTTCTATCTGTTGATGTGTGTGAATGGATTGAAGGAAAGAATGGATTGATTTTCAGTTGCGGATCCTTCTTCCCAGTTGATGTTTACTGTGTTTTTTCGACAGGTGGCTTGCATGTTTTCACTACACTTCTATATGTTGTCCTAAATGACCGGTCTTGGAAATTATTTTTTTTAAAGGCTTTCGGTCAATTTTGCAATTCATTTCTCTCAATTCGGCATAGCCCTTGTGAAGATTTTGCGAGTTTCAATTCAACAATTTTTTTGGGTTTAGGATAAGATTTTTTGCAGCTTTTTTGTGCATTTAGGATTTCTCTCAATTCAGCATAGCCCTTGCGAATATTTTGCGAGTTTCAATTCAACAGTTTTTTTGGGTTTATGATAAGATTTTCTGCAGTTTTTTTGTGCGTTTAGGCTCTCAATTTGCAGTCAATTTGGTCATGGTTTTGTTTCACTGCTGGTTCAGTCGATGAAAGACACTTTTCCCATGTCTCTTAATTCACATTAATGCTTCATCAATGCATTGTTGCTCCATTAATGCAATAAAGTTTGTCATTTGAGATAAACATGGGTTATATCTTCAATTTTGCTCATCTTATGACAATCTCCAAGATCTTCTTACAATATTTCATTTACCGCATTTGCTGCTACACCGCCTTTTATTCCCACATATAAACAGGCCTTTAGGTAACCACTATTTATTACTATTTTCCTTTGTTTTGCTTATATTGATTTTGTTGTGTTTCATTTACACTTCGAGTTTCCATCAGAAGATTTTGCACCTTGTTAAATTTGCAGGTATTCCTTAGTTCTTCATTTAGTCTGCTTATTAGATGGCGAAACACCGTTGCTGTGTTTTAATTGATTGTGACTCTTTTTTTGTTGTAAAAAGATTGTGGCATGTATTGGTTATGTCATTCTTGTCAATAAAATGTTAGGTATTAGTTTTTTCCTAATTGAAAATGTTTCTTATGATATGGTGAAACACCCTTCCTATGTTTTATTTGACTCTTACTCCTTTGCTATGTTTTAATTGGCTCTTACTCATGTTGTGTTGCAAAAGGGTTGTGACTTGTATTGGTTATGTACCTTCATAATGGTGTAATACTCATGCTATCTCAATAAAATTATAGGCATTAGTATTTATGATATACTTGTTTTAGGTAAGGAACTTAGCCTAAAGCTGCAAGGTCACTACAAAGCTTTGCTGATATGTCTTTCATTATCGTTCTCCAGTACTGGTTAGTTAAACACTGTTGTTTAAAGCTTATCAGGTCGATATACAGAATCAAACCAAGTTTAGAGACCAAATTTCCACCAAATTTATAGCGAGACCAATGAAAAATAACAGAGATCGAGTTTAAAATAGGCATGGACTTAGCAGAGGAATAACTTATGCGAAAATAATACGATCAATGAAAATCAATATTTTCTGATTTCTGATACTCGAACGTCAAAAATTGGAAATAGGAACTTCAACATTTCTTTATTTGAAAATAGAAAACTTCTGAGATTCGAAACATTGCAAATCTGATCTTGGAGAATACATATGGTGTTCTTTATTGAAAAAAATATGGTGTTCTTTATTCGCAAATCCTAAATTGGGGAATTGAAAATCAGAACATATGATGTTCCTTATTGGAAAACAGAGGACATAGATTTCCGTATTTCGGAATGTCGGAAATAGGAACACCGAATCTAAAATGTCGGTTATTGGAAAACATATGACGTAGGATTTCTGCAATCCAAAATGTCCATGCTTGTGAAGGCCACCGAGATAGAGATGTTGATGTATTTGTAACTTTGGAATGTATCCATCCATATATCTTATGTATTATACCCTGATGTTTATTCTGGGATGTGTTTGTAATGTATTTGAGTCATGTCATGCCCCGATGTTCCTATCAGGAGGTTCTATAATATAAACAAGTCATGTCAAGTCATTGTGGGTAACCCTCCTATTGGTCAATGGTTAAAGTCCCCACAGTTGTGGGGCCCTAGGGTTATTAGATTATCCTAGAGAAGTAGACCCTAGGTGAGTCATTGTAAGTCGGGACAATAGTCCCCACTGTTATGTTAAGAATAACCCTCTTTGTTGGTCAGAGGAGGCAAAGTCCCCACAAGTTGTGGGGCACCAGGGTTATTAGACACTCATAGAGATGTCGACTCTAGTAAGTAATTATTAAGTGAGGCCGACATGTTGGAGTGGGATTCAAGTGAACGAAAGAATATAAATAGAGAGTGATCCTTTCTATTTATCACACACACACTCACTCATTGGGGCACATGAATGAGAGAGATGTTGTTGGGATCAGAGAGAGAGAGACTACTAATGTCGGGAGATCATCTTTATGTTTTCTGGTTTCTCTTTTGGTGTTGATTCTATCTCTAAGTAAATTGCGGTGTTTTCTCCTTTATGGTTTCCTTGAGGAAAATTATTTGTGTCTCTTGTCTCTTGTGTTTATTGTTGTGCAATTTATTCTTTCAGTTAAAGATCCTAAGATCATAATGCTAGCTTGAATGATAAAGATCTAACATGGTATCAAAGCTAACCTGAGAAGAAGACATTGTGCAGCTGCAAAATCTAGGGATTCTTACTTTTTGGGTCTCTCTCCACAATCTATCAGCAAAAGTATGCTAGGCTGACTCTCCATTGAAGGGCGCATCTTTATGTCGAAGCGGAATTCAATTCCAAGCATTTTCAGTTTTGGTGCGAGAAAGTAGGGCTTCTTGTAGAAGAGGAATTTTTTAGTGAGCCTGGCATAGGATTTATCTCCTCATCAAAATAAAATTTTAGAGACCTGGATCAATATTTTTGGTTGGGTGAAACTCTGGGAAAGTCAAACCCTAGTTTGACCCCAAGCTGGAAAAACCCCAAAATACTAAAAGTGATAAGTTTTGGTACATTCGCTATATCTTGGGATTGGAGAAGGATTAGGAGCTGAAAATGTCATAGACCAAAGATAAAATCTTGATTTACACTGTATCCAGAAGTCAACCACTGATTCTCTATATTCTGGTAGATATGATCCCTCCAAGTTGGGGTTCCAGCCTCTTCCGGGATTCATCCCTAAACAGGACACCTAGGGAGAATTATTATATCTTGGGATACAAAGGACCCAATGAAATTTTGAAAGAGGTTCCAGAAAGGGAACAGACTGTATTTTCTGTGGTCCATGTTTTAGACCTAGAAGATGAACCGGTGACACATGGCAGTTCGTACAACCTCTCTGTTCTGAACAGTCCTGTAATAAGTAACCTTGGGAAAATGATCTTAAGTACCAATTGGTTAAACCAATTCTGATGAAAACTATGGTGTTTCAACAGGGACATGCCAAGATACCTCAGAGAAATATTTCAGACACATAGGAGAAATTGGTAAACTAGGGCTTCCTGTTTCGGGAGCTTCCCTCCACTGTTTTTAGAAAAGGAGTACATTGGACAGCTTGCCTTGAAGAGATATAAAGTTTCTATCCAATCAGATCTAAAAGATTCCAAGTTTTGAAAATAAGGGTTTCTCTGACAAACCGTAGATCAGCCAGCTCCGAAACGAGGATGGACACCTCAAATCGGTAAGATCTAATCCTTTGCTATTTTCATTTGAGGTTATCATTTCAAAGTGATCTATCACATCAGCTTGATGATAAGCTTGATGACGTTGACAACTTCCAAGCATGGAAGTATATGATCTCTCTGAAGATAATGAATTAGAAGCCTACATGATTAGAGAGGTTCCAGTTCCAGAGGGAGATGAGGCTCAAATCCTTTCACAAGAAGAACTTTGTCAATGCCAAGAAGATCATTATTGATTCAATCACGGATCAAATTGTACCACAAGTGTCTTCCCTAAAGACACCAAAGACGTTTGATTCCTTGACCAAGCTATTTGAAGGGAATGACATAAATCATAATATGACCTTAAGAAAACAGTTGAAGAATGTGAAGATCCAGAATACAAAGACCATACGGTCATACTTTACGAGGGTCTCTCAAATCAAAGAACAAATTGTAGCAGTATAATAAGTGGAGAATGAAGAAGTGGTGATAGCCACCTTGAATGGCCTCCCAGGATCACGGGATTCATTGATGTGAGGAATGTGTGCCAGAAGAAAGTGATTAATTTCAGTAAACTCTGGTAAGAAGAAGAAGCTCAACTCATAATAAGAGAAAAGAAGATGGGAGAAACTGAAGATCAAGCTCTCACCATCCAAAGAAGATCCCTCAAGCAATGAGGATTATGAAGAAATCAACTCTTGAAGAACTTCTTATCCATATTAGCATTTGGATAAGAAACGATGCTATTATGAATGAAGAAGATGATGAATCCGAAGGCTCAAGAAGGAGTCTACCTATGAAACCAATAAAGATAAGTATTCAATTTTCATTTCACGATATTGTTTTTGTTATGCATTTGTTTATGTTCATTTGATGTATTATGCATGATAGAATGTTTGCATTAAAGACAGTATACTACTAATATGCATGAGATGGGTAAGTAGCTCATGGTGCTATACAACTATCCATTGGTACTTATCTAAACTGAAACCTCTTTGCTGACATATTGGATTAGTGCACAATCTCAATGTTGTCCTGGTGGAGATGGAAGGCATCTAGAAAAGTTTCCGTGAGATATGGATGAATGTTGTATTGGCTAAAATAGTTGCATGATAAAATATTTATGCATAATAATTTTCCATTATGAATATGTCTTATGAAATGTTTGTAACCAGACAACTAATGCATTTGACTTGTAGGAAAGATCGCATACATAATCGCCTACAAGAAAAGAAGGATGAGACTTGTTTCGAATAACAAGTTACGACAGTTCAAGATGAAGAATAATATGATGAATGCAACGACGTCATTGATGCAGAACCTTCTAGCTATGAAGAAGTAACCAAGAAGAAAGGGAAGACCAGTTCAAGAAGAATGATGTCTAGGATGCAGTATCGATACATGAAGAGAAGTCCGTAGTTCCATCATGCAGTAGATGGAAACATCATGAGATACAAGGCAATATTCATAGCACAAGGCCGAGACTACGAAGAGACATTTGTAGCCAGTGGGAGTTGAAACACATACATGGTGAGATTGATGAAGATATTAACCTTTTCTAAAAGGTTGAAGATGAAATTCTATACACTAGATGGATACATAGAATACTAGTAGCATAGGAAGATACTTGTCACTCCGATACAGAATGTTTTAGTGCATAAAGTTCAGAAGACAGAGGGAGTATGATGCTCTGCTTCAGAGGGAGCGACTACAGAATATCCTGAGGTTTGACATGGTACAACATGATGGATAGATTATTGATGACTCTAGGATTTACTGAGAGTAAAGAGGATTCCAACCTTTGCTTCAAGGTTGAAGGCGAAAGACCAGTGATGCTCTTGTTATATGTTGATGACTTGTTCCTGACAGAAAAGAGGAACTTATTAAATTTTCAAGAAGAAGACTTGCTACCAAGTTTGAGATAAGGAACTTGGGGATGATGCACTAAGTTCTAGGCATAGAGGTGTGGACAAGGGAAGTATGCAGTAGAGATCCTAAAGAGGTTGAGGATGATGGACAGTAAGGCCATGACCACACCTATGGCATCGAACATGAAGTTATTGAGTGATGCTTCATCAGAGACAGTTGATGCCATGATGTATCGTTCGATGATTGGGTCCTTGATGTACCTAACGAACAAGAGACCAGATATTTTCTTTTCCATGAACACATTGAGCCAGTTCTTGATAGATCCAATACATGTTCACTTGATTGCTGCAAATCATATTCTGAGGTACCTGAAGGGTATAGTTGATTATGGGCTCAAGTATGAGGCGAATCAAAATATTAACCTAGAGGTTTATGTTGATTCAGATTGGGTAGGCAGTGCCATCAATAGGAAGAACACTTCAGAGTGTTGATTCAGTAGGAAGAAATCCTGTGTGGCACTGAGTACAACTGAAGTAGAGTATGTCGCAGCTTATTCAGCTAGTTGTGAGGCAGTATGGCCGACGAAGCTAGTGTCTGAATTATTTGATCTCCAGTTAGATGCTACTTGTATATATTGTGACAACCAAAGTTGTGTGAAGTTGTTGGAGAACTCGGTGTTCCATGACAAGTCAAATCTTATTGAGATCAAGTATCACTATATTAGGGATATGGTGCAGAGGGGAGTAGTGAAGATCCCGTATGTTGCGACAGACGAACAAAGAGCTAGTGTGTTGATGAAACCATTAGCCAGAGTGAAGTTTGAGTACTTCAGGGAGAAACTTGGTGTTCTCCAGATTGAGGTTCCTTCCAAGGGGAAGTGATGAGTCCATGAGCCATTCTGACATGGTGAGAGGATTGGTTCCTTCCATGGTCAGATGTAATGGCTGATCCATTCTGTCATGGTAAGATGATTGGTTCCTTCCATGTTAGATATGAGTGCTAATCCATTCTGATATGACTGTAGGATTGGTTGCTGCATGATCAGATAGAAGGGCTATTGCCATTCTTGGAATGGAGGTGCTTGGTCAGTTACTAGGAATACTCGGTTTAGGATTGAGGGCCATTCTGATATGACTGTGGGATGTGTTCCCACATGATATAATATGAGTGCATGGCCATTCTGATGTGATTGAGGGATGTGTTCCCATTTGATCATTTATAAGGGCTATTGCCATTCTTTGAATGGAGGCACTTGGTCAGTTACCAAGAACCCTCAACCTCGGGTTGAGAGACTTTCCAACAAGTTTATAGGATGTGTTCCCGCATGGTTGGATGTAAGTGTGGAGCCTTTCTAGCAAGGTTGCAGGATGTGTTCCCGCATGGATGGATGTAAGTGCAGAGCCTTTCCAGCAAGGTTGCAGGATGTGTTCTCGCATGGATGGATGTAAGTGAAAATCCTTTCCAGCAAGGTTGTAGGATGTGTTCCCGTATGGCTAGATGTAAGTGCAGAGCCTTTCTGGCAAGGTTGCAGGATGTGTTTCCGCATGGCTGGATGTAAGTACAGATCCTTTCAAGTAAGGTTGCAGGATGTGTTTCCGCATGGCTGGATGTAAGTGCAGATCCCTTCTAGCAAGGTTGCATGATTTGTTCCTGCATGGATAGATATAAGTGCTAATCCTTTCCAATAGGTTTGTGGGATGTGTTCCCACATGATCGGATGTGAGTGCTGGGCCTTTCTAATGTGATTACAGGATTGGTTCCTACATGATCAGATGTGAGTGCTAGGTGTGCTTTTCTGACATGGTTTTGGATGTGTTCCTCTCATGGTCAGATGTAAGTGCTGGGCAGGCCATTCTAACTTAGTGTCAGATATAAGTGTTGAAGAAGACCAACATGGAGGCTAGGCCTAAAACTAGCATGAAAAACAACCGGCTCTGTAGAAATTCCTGTGACGAGAAGAATCATGAGATAGTAGCCGTGATGATGATCTAGAAGTGATGATGATCCAGGTCGAGTGATGATCCAGATCCAGTGATGATGATCCAGATCCAGTGATGATCCAAATCCAGTGATGATGATCCAGATCCAGTGATGATCTATATCTAGTGATGATAATCCAGATCGAGTGATGATCCAGATCCAAATGAAGAAGACTTGAATATGAATATGACTTGAAGATGAATATGACAAGAACTCAATGATGATCCATATGATACAGAGAAGAATACTTGTGCTAATAAATTGTGTCAAGAGAATACCTTCCTAGTTAAGAGGGACTTTTGATGTATTTGTAACTTTGGAATGCATTCATCCATATATCTTATGTATTATACCCCAATGTTTATTCTAGGATGTTTCTGTAATGTATTTGACTCATGTCATGCCCTGATGTTCCTATCAGGAAGTTCTACAATGTAAACAAGTCATATCAAGTCATTGTGGGTAACCCTCCTATAGGTCAAGGGTTAAAGTCCCCACAGTTGTGGGGCCCCAGGATTATTAGACTATCCTAGAGAAATCGACCCTAGCTGAGTCATTATAAGTCGGGGCAATAGTCCCCACCATTGTGTTAAGGATAACCTTCCTTGTTGGTTAGAGGAGGCAAAGTCCCCACAAGTTGTGGGGCACTAGGGTTATTAGATACTCTTAAATATGTCGGCTCTAGTAAGTAATTGTTAAGTGAGGGAAACATGTTGGAGTGGGATTCAAGTGAACGAAAGAATATAAATAGAGAGTGAGCCTCTCTATTTATCACACACACACTCACTCATTGGGGCACATGAGTGAGAGAGAATTTGCCGGGATGAGAGAGAGAGAGACTACTACTGTCGGGAGATCATCTTTATGTTTCTGGGTTTTACTTTTGGTGTTGATTCTATCTCTGAAGAAGTTGAGGGGTTTTCTCCTTTATGGTTTCCCCGAGGAAAATTATTTGTGTCTCTTGTCTCTTGTGTTTATTGCTGTGCATGGTATTCTCTCAGTTAAAGATCCTAAGATCATAATGCTAGATTGAATGATAAAAATCTAACAAGAAATTTGGAACCGAATAGATGATAAGTTGACTGAGTTCACTTGGTTTAAACCACAGAGCCACTGCTTCCAGTTATATATAGTGATCTTGTAGAAAATGGACAACTAAAAGAAGGAACTATAATAAAAATTACCCAATGTTCATGCAACATTGTACATAATGTAATGTACATTTAACTTCTTTATTGGAAAACATAGGACATAGGATTTCTGCAATATGAAATGTCACAAAATCAAAAAATATGTTGTTCCTTATTTTCAAATCCTAAATTGGGGAATTGAAAATAGGAACATATGGTTTTCCTTATTGGAAAACATAGGACATATATTTCCGAATTCCGAAATGTCAAAAATTGGAAATAGGAACATTGACTTGTTCCTATTTGAACACAAGATTTCTGGATATGTTGCAAAATTGAAAATTGGAAGATAGAATCTTCCTTATTGCAAAACATAGGACATAGATTTGTGGATTCTGAAATGTTAGAAATTTGCAATAGGAACATGGACTTGTTCGTCTTTGAAGACAAGTTTTTTATATATGTTGCAAACTTGAAAATCAGGACCTAACATGTTCATTAGTTTCACATGTAAGATTTCCGGAATCTGAAATGTCGATTATTCATAGGACATAGGATTTCTGCAATCCGAAATGTTGCAAAATCAGAAAATATGGTGTTCCTTATTCGCAAATCCTAAATTGAGGAATTTAAAATTGAAACATATGGTGTTCCTTTTTGGAAAACACAGGACATAGATTTCTGGATTTTCAAATGTCGAAAATTAGAAATAGGAACATTGACATGTTTGTCTTTTAACACAGGATTTCTGGATATGTTGCAAAATTGGAAATCAGAGGATAGCATGTTCCTTATTGGAAAACATAGGACATACATTTTCAGATTCTGAAATGTCGAAAATCGACAATAGGAACATGGACATGTTTGTATTTCAACACATAGGATTTCTAATCGATACATTTATAGCTCAAACAGATACAAACCAAAGTAATGAAATATGATAATGAGTAACAACAAACTAGAATAATAAAATATGTTAATGTGAAGAATTTTGTTTTTATATATCCATTTTATTCTTGTCAAATGATTATGTTACATTCCATTTTTTTTTCATTTTCTATTTCATTTCATAGGAAAAAATAACCATCACATTATGGAGACTATGGTAACTTAAGATTCCATTTCACTATTGCTACATGGTGTTGTCAACCTTTTCCCGTTGGTACAGGTGTCCACATTAAACCAAGTGAACTCACTCAACTAATCATATATTTGGTTCTGAATATCTATCTCAGATGGCCTTTGCAAGCATGAGCTACTGCTTCCAGTTATATATAGTGATCTTGTGGAATATGGACAACTAAAATAAGGAACTATAATCAAAATTACCCAATGTTCATGCAACATTGTACGTTATGTAGCATACGTTTAATTTCCTCTTTCTTTTTCTCTCAATCAATTTCACACTATTCATGCATCCAATGTTTTTGTCTCTCATTCATGTCTAACATACTTCATCTCATAGGACTATTGCATTGGTTTCACTCTAGGTTGTCACAATGGATGCAGCAATTATTGGAGATCCTGCACCTTACCACTTACCTGTAGCTTCTCCTTCAGAAAGTATATGCTCTGTTGTAGTTAGCACTAGATCCATAAATGAAAACCCTAGCTTCATTGGATCAATTATCCCATTCACATCACTCTCCTCTTCTAGCAAAGTTTGGAACATTCAAGGTCAAGTTACTGCCAATACAAACATACATGAATATGGAAACCAACGAGGGTTTGGAAAAGTGCTGAGATTTGACCTTGTTAATGCTTCACATGATGAAATACATATATCTGCATTCAATGAATTGGAAATCTCTTTTTATGACCAAATATAAATAGGAATAGTGTACATCGTATCAAATGGCAGAGTTAAAGAATCCAACCCAATTTTCAACCATTTGAAAAGCCATAATGAAATTTTTCTAGGTTCCACCTCAACCATTCAACCATGCTTAGATGAATATCCCTTAATACCTTTATGTTTCTTTAACTTTAAAACTATTAAGGAGTTTCAAACTATACCAGTAAATTCCATGGTTGACCTTATTGGACTTGTCATTTCAGTTTCACCTACATCCACGATACGAAAATAGGATGGTGTTGAAACTGTTAGGTGAACCATTGGACTCCATGACATGTTAGGATATAGTATTGAGATAACACTTTGGGGAGAGAATTTCCAAATTCAAGGAGCTGAGCTTTCCAGCCTTCGCGGTTTACCTACTCCTCTAGCGGTAGTGATCAAGGGAAGCGATGTGACAGATTTTAATGGAAAATCTATTGGCACTATCTCCAACTCTACTATATTTATAAACCCAAATATTGAACAAACATAAGTTCTCGAGAAATGGTTTAATGACAATGGATTTCATTCAGCATAACCATCTTTGAGCCGCAAATTCATTGCCTTTCATTCTGCTAGTCGAAAATTCATTACCACCAATGAGCTACAAACTCTTCAAGCATATGAAAAATATGTTTGGTATTCTCTTGTTGCAACCATCACAAATGTTAACATGGATGAATTTCATTTCCTTGAATGCCCTCTTTTTTTTTATGGTATACAATGCATGAAAAAGATTGCCGACAAAGTTGGAGACATTTGGCATTGTGGTAAATGTGATGGGGAATTTCTTGAATGTGACTACCGATACATCCTAAAGGTTGACTTGGAAGGTGTAACTAGATATATTCATGGTGTGATCGATTTTTATGATTCTGCAAACCAACTCATGGGCATCGCAGCAAAATACCTATGTCTTCTCTCAACTGAATCAGCATCAATTGTTGAAATAGTCCAAAGGATCTGCAACAAACAATTACTTCTTACTCTTTCAGTTAGAACAGAGACGTTCTTTGGAAATTCACGCCTAAAAGTTGTAATTGTGATGGTTGAAAATACATCATCAACAACTTCAATGGATACATAAATATATAAGTTTGTTCAACCTGATACATAGGCATATTCTTTATTGTCTGTAATGAATTTTTTGGCCATCTCAAGAAAATATGTGCGTCTTCTCTCAACTAAATCAACATCAATTGTTGAAATACTCCAGAACATATGCAACAAACAATTACTTATTTGTATTTCATTTAGAAGTAATATGTTCTCTGGAATTGAACACTTAAAATTTGTAATTGTCATGGTTGAAAATACATCCTAAACAACTTCAGCGGATAAATAAATATATATGTTTTTTCGACCCGATATATTCTCATATTCTTTGAAACTACATTATCGGCAACTTCTATTTTGAAATTTGATACTTTCACTCTAGAACCTATCACTTAACATTTTTTTACCTAAATTGTTTATGCAACCTATATGATTACTTTTGAATAGAATTAGAATTTGCTATTCCGTTTATTTATTGAATTAACAACTTTCTTTTCTTATTTGTTAACAAATATTATATTTTTTGCATATATCCTTTTTCATACTATATTTTGTTCTTCTATTTTGCTGCTTTCTTACAATTATCAACATGCAACCTGAAAAAATATATGTATTCCATCAATATTATTTTCCAGAAACATTCTTAGTTACCTACATGCAATCAGTTAATATTTTCTTTTTGTCTTTTGCTTTATACCAATAAACTTTGTAGTTAATACATATAGAAAATATGTTGCTTCCAGCAATCAAAGATTCTAAGTATTTAACAGTTTTACGGTTTTGTTGTAGGAATTATGCCAACTCATGACAATGAACAAGCCAATGCATGAAGAAGATTTATATATGCAGAGAATAGAGATAAAAACAACAAGAGACAATGTCTTCTTTACAGAGATGCACGGCTACCTGTGGATATGTCTTGTCCAGTTTCTATTCCTGAACCTTCCAATAGACCTTCACTTCGAACATCTATGGTAAATCCATTGAACAACCCCCTCAATGATTCACATCAAAAATTTCGTAAAAAAATGGACCAATTGCGTGATATGCATGTCTGCTCAATTTGCAAAGAATGTTACATTGGTATTGTAACGAAAAAATTCCATGATGCATATACTTGTTCTCACTGTATTCTAGAACGAAAAGGCCATATATTTTCATTCGAAAACAATATGGATCCAGGAATCCAACCACCTGTGCTTGCAATCATTACACAAGTTGAAGAAATGCTCATTAGTCGTGCTAACCCAGTTTTACAAGTTACACATGCTCATGGTGGCCAATATAATTATTCTGGACATACTATTTGTTTCCCCCAGGACATTTCCAATATTTCCAAGTACATGCCCCATTTAATATCAGAACTTGACATCCTTGTTGTTCGCAAATACAACTCTACAAATTTGTGTGTCTTTAATTTGAATATTTTTTGCGTTATTGTTCTTATGATTTTATCTTGGAAAGGTTTATTTGTGTAGCAATTTTCCTTCTTTATTCATTATTTTTATGTAAAGAGACAGAGTGTCCCATAGTTCAAGTAATCTAGAAATTCCATTGTCTGACCACCATATACTTAGCATATCCAATTTTTTTTAGTTTGGGTTGGTTTTATTATGCAAGCTTCATAACATCTTTGAAGTAGAGAAAATTCAAACAATTTCTTCACTCTAATGAGTTATTGGACCATCATCAGAGAATTTGTAAAGGGAAGTTTGTTCATTGCTTTGATTTCCCTATTTCATTTAGTTGAATTTATTCTTAGAATGTAATGATCTGTAATGATCCGAAGTAACGATCTTTCATTAATTATGTGGATGGTAACATAAGTTTCTGGCACACAAACTTCAAATCCATGATATGAAACTGCACAAGGAGAAAATGTTTAATTAGGGTGGAATATATGAGAGTGAGTTCACACAGGTACCAGTATTAGTGTATCTCTAGATCGTCTAAAAGGACAAATTTGATTTTTTTTTCTTTTAGGAATTTAATAAGAAAATTGTATAGTTTCATTTGATTTGCTTGAATAGATTTTGACCACAAAACTCTCCAAAAAAAATCCATATTGCTCAAATTTAAAAAAAACTAAACATAAATTTTCCTCGCCCCCCAAAAAAAATATATCTTTGAAAGCTTTGAAAAAAGGAAGCCATACACTAGAAAATTCAACAATTGAATGAAGCATTGATAAAGAGTGTGCAACAATTACAAATGGAAAATAAAGCTCACTGCAAGTCAAAATTTCCAAGCTTGATGAGTAAAGAAAGAATAAGAAATATTTTTTTTGCAAGATCATGTTGAGGGACATGAATTTGTTTCTATTACAACAAACTCTTGCTCATAACAACCATAAGGTTGATTGCAATATCAAGGAAATTGCCATGACGTGGATTTGGTTGAAAATCAAATTAGTCCAGCTCTTAACCCAATCGTTTGTATAAGTGGGCCCCTTTCTATTCAGGACTAGCACTAACTTTTGGCTTGTTGTGGAATTGACAGAGGTACATTAATTTTTGGTATCCATTATAAATGATGACAAACAATATTTAGCATGTTGTATAGCATTTAATGTGGCTGCTGTAGGATTAATGATCGTTGGATCTTGAGCTGCTCGAGATCCAAGGGTCAGGCTTTGTTGTAGCCGCATTAAATGCTCAAGGGACTTCCCTATTAACCATTTTATCATTTTACATGAGTTCTCTACTTCACTAGCATGTGATTAACATGTAACTTTTCTTTGTACGAAATTAATAACAATTCTCTATGCATTTAAGTGCTTTGGAATCTTTTGACCTGCCTAATTTGTCTTTTCTATATGTATGCAGTTTCGTTGCTAGTGTGGAATTTCCAATAGATGGACAAACTCCTTTGACGTATTGACTTATTTCATGGTTAAAAGAAAATGAAGAATGCTTAAAGCACTTTAACAACATCCTTATATACATCTAAATATTATCAGTCTATTAGAATTATCATCTAAATACGTAGGCATTATTCGAACTCATGACAATGAACAAGCCAATGCACGAAGAAGAGTTGTATATGTAGAGAACAAAGATCAAAACAACAAGAGAAAACGTCTTCTTTACAGAGCTGCACGGCTACCTGTGGATATGTCTTGCCCAGTTTCTCTTCTCGAACCTTCCAACAGACCTTCACTTCGACCATCTTTGCTAAATCCATCGAGCACCCGCCTTGATAATGAACATCAAAAATTTCGTAAAAAAGTGGACCAACTATGTGATATGCATGTCTTCTCAATTTGTAAAGAATTTTACCCTGGTATTGTAACAAAAAAAATCCATGATGCATATACTTGTTCTCGTTGTATTCTAGAATGAAAATGCCATCACTTTTCATTCGAAAACAATATGGATCAAGGCATCCAACCACCTGTGCTTGCAGTACTTACAAAAGGGGAAGAAATGATCATTGGTCATGCTAACCTGGTTTTTTAAGTTACACATGCTCATGGTGGTCAATATAGATATTCTGTACATACTATTTTCTTCCCCTAGGACATTTCTAATATTTCCAAATACATGCCCCATTTAATATCAGAACTTGACATCCTTGTTGTTCGCAAATGCAACTCTACAAACAATCCATATAAACTGTTTGTTAGTCATACATGTGTTCTTTTTTCCTTTGAATATAAAATGGAAAACAACCCATACTACAAGGATGTATAGGTCAACTTAGTTGCATTATCTTCACTACCTCTTGTCTCAACAAACGTTTCACCTTGGATTTTGCATGTTCATAACAATGATACATTATCTCATCAACAAATCTTGTCCTCTACAGTTCAACCACCAAATTCATTTGAACTCTATGAAATATAATCCTCCTCACTTATTTCAACACAAACTAATGCTAGAAATGAGGTTGAAGAAATTAGGCAGTTGTTACATATACCAAATATCCCAGTAGAAACTTCAATTGATTGGCCTCCTATAGGAATTTCCCCTATCAATGAGTTCAACATAGAAGGACTTCTTTCCATGGATTTTCCAACTTTGTTCCCCACAAGTACATCAATGCTTAAACAACAATGCTTTCATGAGGTTAATATGCACAAATATGCACTTCACCTAATTCACTATCATGACAACAGATTTGGCCAACATCCCCGATTTCGGTAATACATATACAATGTAATGATGCAATATCGGAGTAATGCTACTACCTCTGTTTTTATCCAAACTAATCTTGAAGATACACTACCTCCGACAATACTTGAACTTGTTAACCAATTGCAATACATGCCTAATCATAAATTTGGTGAGTAGGTCACAAGGTTTAGATCTTCATTACATGGAGCATGCTCATATTGGAAAAAAAGTAGGGATGAAATGACAAATACGATCAATCAACAAGGTACACCTATTAAATTGTCACAGCGATCTAGGAACTGAAAACACAGTCTCACAAAGAATATAGACAAATATGCATAAATTTGGAAAAATGGTGCTGCAATGGAAGTAACAACTTTGTATAATTGAATGAAAGAATAATTATACAATACAATAATCTTGCCAGATGCATGAATGCCAAGACAATTCAAATTCCCAAGGAGGTCATTCGAATTAAATGAGTGAGTCTAGCTTAACTGAATGTAAGCCACAATAAACACTCAAGTTAACCACTGATCAAAACCCTAATTGACTCAACTGAGCCCTAACTGAAGTCAGAGTGCAATAAATGACTGATTCTAACTGAAAGTAGCTTAGACACATGTCACTGCAAGCAACCAATAAGTGGTAGCGCATCAATGACTCCAATGAACCCTGATGAGGTTAACTGAAGTGTAACTAGCCATTAGAATTGATTGGAGGTGCCCCTGTTGACTCCAGTTCATTAAATAATCATTAAATAATCAATTTAATGAATGGATGAGCCTTCACTACTCTTTTTAACTGATTATAACCATCACTTAGAAATAAAGTGCATTTGTGACACTCAGATCACCCCCAGAGTGCTCTAGTTAGCCTCCTCGAATGTAGGAGAAGGATAAGTTATCCTCCTTGACTAAAGGTAGGCATGGGTGTGCTCATGCTGATGTCATACAGTGCTCCTTTGATGTCAATTAATTCAATAAAACTTAGGATAGTGGTTTAACTAGGCCAAATTGATGAAAATGAGTGTGTATGGTGGTAAATGTCTCCAACACCCCCCCTTAAGCTATACTAAGGTGGAGGAGAAAACATAAAGTGCATAAGAATGTTAGGGCCCTGAAAACAAAGGCCATAGGTCACCTTGTACAATATTGAAACTCAAACAATGCTAAAAAACAAACTAAGTAAGGAAAAGAGGGAAAACCTAGTGGGAAAAACCCTCCCTCAAGCTAAACACTGAAAGTAGTTGGATCACCCTGATGAACTCACCCCCAATAGTAAACAGAGGTAAGTGAACTTATTTTCTAAAAATATATTGGTGAAGATGTCTGTAATCTGCTCATCAGTCGGGCACTATTGTAGAATGATGGTCATGTCATGCACTAGCTCCCTAATATAATGCATGTGTATCTATACATGCTTGGTCCTCCTCCTGGAAACTGGATATGTGGATATCTTAATAGCAATTTGATTGTCACAAAAGAGGATAGTGGAAAAAGTACTACCAAGATCAAAATCTGAAAGAATTCCTTGCAACCAAATAGCTTGGATGCAAGCATTCACCGCTCCTCAATACTCGGCCTCTACTGAAGACAATGCTATGGAGGCCTCCTTTTTTCTAGAATAGAAAATGGGACCACCACCAAACATGAAGACATATCTGGAAGTTGAATTCTGACCAATAGAATCACCCGC
This sequence comes from Pseudotsuga menziesii, assembly GCA_001517045.1. Classification (NCBI taxonomy): domain Eukaryota; kingdom Viridiplantae; phylum Streptophyta; class Pinopsida; order Pinales; family Pinaceae; genus Pseudotsuga; species Pseudotsuga menziesii. The sequence goes on along the minus strand of LPNX010706541.1, from coordinate 198,082 downwards.
CCAATCAGAAACAAAGTATCCAACCAGCTCTAGCTCAGAGTCTGCATCATAGTGAATGTCGTAGGTCCTGGTTCCGTGAATGTACTGGAGGATCCTCTTGACTACCTTCCAATGAATATCATGGGGATGATACATGTATATTGATTCAAAATTCATGTTATAATAAATATCAGGCTGAGAATGAGTCAAGTACAACAAGCTACCAATCAGCTGTCGATAAATAGTGCAGTCCATGGGAGGTGTGCTTTTTCCTTCTTCAAGGCTGATCCTTGAAAGGAAAGAGAATGGTGCAGGAATAAATTCAGCCATGTTAAACTTTAATAATAGTTCTGATATGTATTTGAATTGAGTGACCATTATCCCATCATAAATTTTCTCAATTTCGAGCCCCAAAAATTGTTTTAAGAGCCCCAAATCGTTAATTTCAAATGCATTATGAGAGCAGTTTTGATGACTGAAATAGAAGCAACTGTGCTACCTATGATCAGTAAGTCATAAAAATATAAAACAATAATAACCAAATGACCATTATACTAATTTATATACACATTTGGATCTGATCTACACCTTTGGAATTTTTGCGAGAGAAGGAAGGCATCCATCTTCGAATACCACTCTATTGGGGCCTGTTTTAACCCGTATAGGTCACTTCTTTAGCTTGCAAACCAAATATGGATCAGAAATGTAGCCCTCAGGATGCTTCATGTATATCTCCTCATGAATATCTCTATGCAGAAATGCTGACTCAACATCCATATAATGCACTTCCCAGTGTTTAGATGCTGAAATTACCAAAACTAGGCAGATGGAGTTCATTTTTGCAACCGGTGCAAAGGTCTCATGGTAGTCCACACCTTGGAATTGGGAGAAACATTTTTCCACCAACCTTGCCTTACATTTGTAGGTTCTACCATCCACAGCAACCTTATTCTGAAACACCCACTTGCATTGAACCAATTTCTTTTCTGAAGGAAGAGAAACTAGCTCCCAAGTAGTGTTTTTCTGAAGAGAATTCATCTCTTCATCCATGGAAACTTGCCATCTCAGATCCTTTCGAACATGGTAGTAGGACTTTGGGTCTAAAATTATCATCAAATAACAAGATTCAGACAGCAAATAATCATGACAAGAGAGTGCGATACCTGCTCTTTGGAAATCGGACTGGGTTCTCCTTGGATCATCTGGATTTCAAATGTTATCTCCTCCCGAGGAGAGTGTCTGTCGGGCCCAAGTGGGGAGATGATTTTGTAATTAAGGTTACGATTCAGAATTTTATGTTTGCTGTATGCTGATATCAGAAATCAAAGGATACAAATCAGGGTCATCACCCCCAATTTCATCATCCAAATATTTAGTAGAATAGGAAGGAAATTCACCAGTTTTCTCCTTCACTAGTTCCACCTCTTGAAGAGGCTCATCAAACTTGACAATCCTTTCGATGATGATCTATTTTGTTTTGGTATCCATCAGCTTGAAACCTTTTGATTCATTAGGATACCCAATAAACAAACCTTCTATGCTTTGCAGTTGCAAAGCCCTCCTTTTATCAAGTGGAATTCGGGCCCATGCAGTGGACCCAAACACCCGTAGGTTCAACACATCCAGCTTGTGTCCAAAGTATGATTAGAAATGGTTCTTCCCTTTCATGGATGAGTGTGGCACTCTATTATGAATTTATGCTGCAGCATGCATGGCTTCAACCCACAAATTTTCAGCCAACTTCTTTGATTCCGACATATAGTTGGTCATCTCCTTGAGAGACTGATTCTTCCTCTCCACTACACCATTCTGTTGGGGAGTGTAGGGAATTGAATGTTGGACCTGAATACCACTTTGGAAGCATATGTGCAACAACTCATTACTGACATACTCTGTGCCATTATCATATCTCAATATATTGATCTTTTGGCCAGATGCATTCTCGATCAAGGCCTTCAGTTTAGTGAATTTTTCACAGACTTCAGACTTCTTTTTTATAAAGAAGACCCATGTGTACTTGGAGAAATCATCAATAAAAGTCAGAAGATACCTTGATACAGTCATGGATTTGATAGGCATGGGATTGCTGATATCAGAATGTATCAATCCCAAGATGCATGTAGCTCAACTTGCCTTCCCCCGATCGAACTTGTGCTCAGGGTGCTTTCCAACAACACAACTCTTGCAAATTCCAGTGGTTTCCTTAATGACCAAGAGGCCTTCAACCATGGATTTTTTATATAATTGATGCAAGTATTTGAAGTTGAGATGGCTGAACCTCTCATGCCACAGTCTACTAACTTCATTTCCATGAGTCGGCAGTGCGATGGGATTTGTATCCCCCATAAAATGGGAAAACTCATAGGCTTTTGCATGATGGTTTGCAAGGCCTTTTGCAACAAGTTTCCTAGATGCAAGTTCCCTGATCTCTAAATCATTCAGGCAGAAGGATAATCTCTTGGGAACTCCCATATGTTCCATTTGATAAACACTCAAGAGATTTGATGCCAAAGACGGTACATACAAAACATTTGAAAAATAGCCATTCTTAAGATCAACAGTACCCTGACCTTCTGAAATGATGGTGGAGTCATCTCCATGTGGATGGGGATGGATTTTCTGATCTCCAAAGATGAGAAGGAGTCTCTTTCATCCATCATGTGGTTCTAAGATCCAAAATCTATCAAGAGTGCTTTGGAATTCAAAGTGCTTGCTATGAGGGCATGACCTCTTTCATGCCATGGTTCCCGATCTTGTTGATCTCTCCTCTGAAATATTTCTGGAAGATTGATGTGATTTCTCTCAAGGAGAGAGGCAGCTTCATCAACTTTCTTCTTCATGCATGCATGTTCAGGGTGGAAGCCCTTCCCACAGTATGAACACTTGACTTTTTCCTTTCCATGATGCCCTTTTCCTTTGTTCTTCTTTGAGCCAGAAGACTCTTCATGTTGCTGGTTTTCAACTTTAGGATTAGGAGCTTCGAATTTAGTTTTTGGGTTCTTCTACTACCTTCATTTACCCTTCAGATATTTGGGCCCCAAGACATGGAGGGCTTGATCACGAGAGGATATGATCATCCCCATATGGACAAGCTTAGCATGTTCACTTGTTAGGGACTCAATGAAGGCATTGAGTGAAGGAATCTTCCATCCAGGGGTTGTGAGCTTCCCCGCATGGAATGTAGAGACAAAAAATGAATAATCAGCTCCAATTTTGGAGAGTATGGTGAGGATGATCTGATCATCCTCCTTCTCCACTTTACATTGCTTCAATAGTAAGACAATGTGCTTGAACTTTGTGAAAAATTCATTCAAGGTCTCAAAATTGGAAGGTTGGAGAGACATCAACTCATTCTCAAGTTGGTATACTCTCAAATCATCATTCTTTCCATACAGGGTTCCAATTTGTCCCATATTTCCTTTGGATTCTTCAATCCCAAGAGATGGAAAAGAATATCCCGAGAAACAGAGAGGCACAAGAATCTGAATGCTTCATCTTTCTTTTTCAAGAATATAGCTTTGTCTGTCATAGAAGTAGGCTCTTCTTCAATGTCCATAGTGAACCTATAGAGTCCTCTGGCATGTAGCTAGATCTCCATGTCTCCTTTCCATGAGTGGAAATTGAATGGAGTCAAGAGTTCTACTTAATAAGCCATGTGAAACTACTGGAGTGAATGATTTCACCTATTAAAAAACTTCAAATCACAACAAAAGGGGCACCATAAGGTAGGATAGCCTGCACATTTTAGGCTTTAATTGTTATATTTTTATCATTTAAGCTAGCATTAAATTAGGATCTTAACTGAGAGAATAACAAGCACAACAATCAAACACATAGGACAATGAACACAAATATTTTCCTTAGGGAAACCATAAAGGAGAAAACCTCGCAACTTCCTTAGAGATAGAATGAGCACCAATGGCAGCAGTAAAACCCAAAAACAGAAAAGATGATCTTCATAGCTTGTTCTCTCTCTCACACTTGAGAGAGCTTCTCCTCTCTCACTCATGTGCCCTAGTGAGTGAGTGAGTGTGTGATAAATAGAGAGGTTCACTCTCTATTTATATTCTTTTGTTCACTTGATGTCCACTTTAACATGTCATCCCCACTTAACAATTAGTTACTAGATCCGACATCTCTAGGAAAGTCTAATAACCCTAGTTCCCCACAACTGTGGGGATTTTTTCCTCCAATCAACAAGGAGGGTTAACCTTGACACAACTGTGGGGACTATTGCCCCAACTTACAATGGAGGGTTAACCTCAATGAATTTACATGACTTGTTACATTATTGAATCTCCTGATCGGAACATTAGAACATGAAATGACTCAATTAAATTATAGATACTTCCTAGAATAAACATCGGTGTGCAATACATAAGATATACAAGTGAATACATTCCGAAGTTACAAATACATCAGCACTCCCTCTTAACTAGGAAGGTATTCTCTCAACACAATTTATCAGCACAAGTCTTCTTCTCTGTATCATCTGAATCATCATTAATTCATCTTCGTCTTCAAGTCATATTCATCTCCAAGTCATCTTCATTGTCAAGTCATATTCATCGTCAAGTCATCTTCATTGTCAAGTCATCTTCATCAAGTCTGGATCATCACTGGATCTGGATCATCACTTGATCTAGATCGTCACTACTGGATCATCATCAAGTCTAGATCATCACTTGATCTAGATCATCATCAAATCTGGATCATCACTTGATATAGATCGTCATTGCTATATCATCATCATGTCTGTATCATCACTTAATATGGATCGTCACTGTTGGATCATCATCAAGTCTAGATAATCACTAAATGATTATCATCATTGCTGCTTCTGCTATCTCAATCAAATGGTTCTATCTCTTCATTCTTCTTGTCACGGGAAGTTATACAGAGCCAACCCTTTTTCATGTTGGTTGTAGTCCTAGCATTCATGTAGGTATTCATTGGCTTTAGCACTTATATCTGGCCATGGAGTGAACCATGTCATAAAGGCCCACCCAACACTTACATCTCACCATGGGAGGAACACATCCAAGAACCATGTTAGAAAGGCATGCCCAACACTCACATCTGACCATGGGAGGAACACATACAAAACCCATGTAAGAAAGGCCCAACACTCACATCTGACCTCATCTTGTCAGAAAGGGTCTGCACTTACATCCAACCTCTTCTTGTCAAAAAGGATCTGCACTTACATCCGACCTCATCTTGTCAGAAAGGCTCTGCACTTACATCCAACCTCATCTTGTCAGAAAATATGTGCACTTACATTTAGCCTAATCTTGTTAGAAAGGAACTGCACTTACATCTGATTATGTGGGAACAAATCCCTCAGTCACATTAGAATGGCTCTCAGTCCCAGACTGAGTATTCCTGGTAACTAAACAAGTTCCTCCATTCCAAGAATGGCATTCAACACTTATATTTGATCATGTAGGAACCAATCCTACAATCACATCAGAATGGATTTCAGTCCCAGACTAAGTATTTCCGGTAACTGACCAGGTGCCTCCATTCCAACAATGGCATTCAACACTTATATCTGATCATGTAGGAACCAATCCTACAGTCACATCAAAATGGCTCAGCACTCACATTTGACATGGAAGGAACCGAATCCTTTCACCATGACAGAATGTATCAGCCCTTACATCTGACCATGGAAGGAACCTAATCCTCTCACTATGTCAGAATGGCTCTATGTCTCATCATTTCCCCTTGGAGGGAACCTCAATTTGGAGAACACCAAGCTTATCCCTGAAGTACTCAAACTTGACTTTGGCCATTTCTAGCATAGAATCACATCAGGGCTGATTGCGTTCAAGGATAACCTGCAAGCTTCACCAAGACAGATTACATTCAAGGACAACCTATAGGACTATTTATGTCTGAGCAACCTACAAGCTTCGCCGGGATTTATGCTCAGACAACCTGTCTCATCAGCTATGCTAGAAATCCCTCTTTCAAGAGATCTCGATTTGGACCACTACTCCTCTCTGCATCATACAAAAAATGCAAGTAATATCAATGAAATCAAATAGTATTTTTCAAAAGAAACATACTACCTCCCAAATAGCAAGTGGCAACATATTTTTCCTTTGCTGTACTCAGCGCCACGCAGGATTCCATCCTTCCAAACCAAGAGATCAAACTTGATCCCATATTGAAGTAACACCTCGAAGTGCTCTTCCTATCAATGGAATTGCCTGCCCAATATGAATCCTCATAACTCTCCAGGTTAATCTTCTGATTCGCCTCATACTTGAGCCCATAATCAAATGTACCCTTTAGGTACCTCATTGCATGCCTTGCAACCATCAGGTGAACATGTCTCAATGTGTTCACAACAAAGAAAATATATATTCTCGTATTTGTCAGGTAAATCATCTGACAATACATCATGGCATCAACTGACTCTGATTAAGCATTACTTAATAGCTTCAGGTTCGATGCCATAGGTGTGGTCATGGCCTTGCAGTCCATCATCCTGAACCTCTTCAGAATATCTACTGCATACTTCCCTTTTCCACACCTTCATGCCTAAAACGTAGTGCATCATCCCAAATTATTTCATCTATAAATCGGCAGCAAGTCTCCTTCTTGCAACTTTAATGAGTTCCTCTTTTGTGTCAGGAACAAGTCATCAACATATAACAGGAGCATCACTGGTCTTTCAGCTTCAACCTTGAAGCAAAGGTTGTAATTTGCTTTACTCTCAATAAAGACTAGAGTCACTAGTAAGCTATATATCCTGTTGTACCATCTCAAACCTTGGGATCTTCTGTAGTCACTCCCTTTGAAGCAGAGCATCATTCTCCCTCTATCTTTCATACTCTATGCACTAAAACATTTTGTACCAGAGTGTCAAGTAGCTTCGTCTTCTACTAATATTCTATGCATCCATCTAGGATCATTGGATACCAAGTTCCTCTATCTTGAACTTTTTCAAAAGTTCTTCTCGCACCCATCTGTGAGCTTGTCATCCTCTATAGAATTTCATCTTCAACATTGTAGCAAAGGTTCAGGTCTTCATCAAGCTCCTCATGTATGTGTTATCCCATGGGTGTTTTCTGAGCTCGTACAAGGCCTTCTTTCATTTGCACACATGATTTTGCTTGTTATGTGTATTTCTAGTGGATGCAAATGTCTCTTCGTAGTCTATGACTCATGCTACAAATCTTGCCTTGTATCCCATGAGGTTTCCATCTATTGCATGATGGAACTACGAACTTTCCTTCATGTATCGATACTGCATTCTAGACATCATTCTTCTTGAACTGGTCTTCCCTTTCCTATTGGTTACTTCTTCATGGCTAGAAGGTTCTACATAAATGATGTCGTTGCATTCATCATATTATTCTTCATCTTGAACTGTCATTACTTGTTCTTCGGAACAAGTCTCATCCTTCTTTGCTTGTAGGTGATTATGTATACAATATTTCCTACAATTCAAATGCATTTGTATGGTTAGAAACATTTAATAAGGCATATTCATAATGACAAATTATTATGCATAAATATATGATCATGCAACTATTTTATCCAATACAACATTCATCCATATCTCACGGAAACTTTTCTAGATGCCTTCCATCTCCACCAGGACAACATTGAGATTGTGCACTAATCCAATATGTCAACAAATAGGTTTCATTCTAGATAAGTAGCAATGGAGAGTTTTATAGCACCATGAGATACTTACCCATCACATGCATATTAGTAGTATACTATCATTAATGCAGACATTCTATCATGCATAATACATCAACTGAATATAAACAAATGTATAACAAAAACAATATAATGAAATGACAATGAAATACTTATCTTTATTTGTTTCATGGATAGACTCCTTCTTGAGCCTTCAGCTTCATCATCTTATTCATTCATAATAGCATCGTTTCTTATCCAAATGCTAAGATGGATAAGATTTTCTTCAAGAGTTGAGTCCTTCGTATTCCTCATCCCTTGAGGGATCTTCTTTGGATGGTGACAACTTGATCTTCATTTGCTCCCATCTTATCTTCTCTTATTATGAGTCGAGCTTCTTCTTCTTGTGTGTGCTCTTCCCAAGGTCTGCTGAAAGTAACCACTTCCTTCTAGCACACATTCCTTGCATGAATGAATCCCATGATCCTAGGAGGCCATTCAAGGTGGCTACCACCACTTCAACATTCTCCACTTATTCTTCTCCTGCTACAAGTTGTTCTTTAATTTGAGATACCCTCGTAAATTATGACTGTATTCTAGATCTTCACATTCTTCAAAGTCATATTCTGATTTATGTTCTTCCATTCAAATATATTGGTCAAGTAATCAAACATATCCAGTTATTTTAGGGAAGACACTTGTGGTACAAGTTGATCCGTGATTGACTCAACAATGATCTTCTTGGCCTTGACCAAGTTCTTCTTGTGTAAGACTTTGAGCCTCATCTCCTTCTGGAGCTGGAACCTATCTGCTCATATAGGTGTCCAATTCATTTTCTTCTGAGAGATCATATACTTCCATGATTGGAAGTTGTAAAATTCACCAATATTATCATCAAACTGATATGATAGATCACTTTGAAATGAGAACCTTAAATGAACATAGCAAAAGATTAGATCTTATCGATTAGAGGTTTTCGTCCTGGTTTCAGAGTCGGCTGATCTAGTGTTTGTCAAAGAAACCATAATTTTCAAAACTTGGAATATTTCAGATTTGATTGGATAGAAAGATAGATCTCTTCAAGGTGATATTTCCAATGTACTCCTTTTCTAAAAACAGTGGAGGGAATCTTCGAGAACAGGAAGCCCTAGTTTTCCAATTTCTTCTGCAGAATTTCCTGATACTGTTTCTAGAGTATCTCCAAAATTAATACTCCTATATATATAAAAATTATCAATGTGGTATCCTCACCTATCCCTGTTCCAACACCATAGTTTTCATCAGAATTGGTATCACCAATTGGGACTTATGAGTGTTTTTCCAAGGTGACCTGTTTCGGGACTGTTCAACATAGCGACATTGTACAGACTGCCACGTGTCCTTGTTTCATATTCTAGGTATGAAACTCAGACCACACAATGTAAATTCCATGTAATTTTTGGAAAATATTCATAAATTTCATTTGGATCTTTTTAAACCAAGATATAGCAATTCTCCCCAGGTGTCCTGTTTGGGGATGAATCCTGGGATAGGATGGAACCATAACTTGGAGGAATCATATCTTCTATAATATAGTGTATCTGAGGCTAAATTTTGGATACATTGTAAATAAGGATTTTATATTTGGTTTTTGAAAGTTTCAGCACCTGATCCTTCTCCAATACCTAGATATAGCGAATGTACCAAAACTTATTAGTTTTAGTATTTTAGGGTTTTTTGAGCCTGGGGTCAAACTAGGGTTTGACTTTCTCAAATTTTCCTCCAACCAAAAATCTCGAACCAAGTCTCTAAAATTATATTTTTATGAGGATATAAATCCTATTCCAAGATCACTCAAAAAATACTCTTCTGCAAGAAGCCCTAATTTCCTACACCAAAAACTGAAAATGTCTGAAATCAAATTTTGCTTCAACAGAAAGCTGCGTCCTTCAATGGAGAGTTATCCTAGCATAATTTTGCTGATGGATTGTGGAGATAGACCCAAAAAGTAAGAATCCATAGCTTCCACAACTGCATAATTCGTTCTTCTTAGGTTAGCTCTGATCCCATGTTAGATTTTTATCATTTATGCTAGCATTAACATAGGATCTTAACACAGAGAATAACAAGCACAACAACCAAACACATAAGACAATGAAAACAAATATTTTCCTTGGGGAAACCATAAAGGATAAAAATCCGCAACTTCCTCAAAGATATAATGAGCACCAATGGCAGTAGTAAAACCTGAAAACAGAAAAAGATGATATCCACAACTTGTTCTCTCTCTCACACTTGAGAGAGCTTCTCCTCTCTCACTCATGCGCCCCAGTGAGTGAGTGTGTGTGTGATAAATAGAGAGGCTCACTCTCTATTTATATTCTTTCATTCACTTGATGTCTACTTTAACATGTTGGCCCCACTTAACAATTACTTACTAGAGCTGACATCTCTAGGAGATTCTAATAACCCTAGTGCCCCACAACTGTGGGGAACTTTACCTCCGATCAACAAGGAAGGCTAACCTTGACACAACTATGGGGAATATTTCCCCAACTTATAATGGAGGGTTAACCTCAATGACTTTACATGACTTGTTACATTATTGAATCTCCCGATCGAAACATCAGGGGATGACATGACTTAATTACATTATAGATACTTCCCAGAATAAACATCGGGGTACAATACATACTAATATACAAGTGAATACATTTCGAAGTTACAAATACATCAACATTCATCACACCCAACATAGTCAATCAAGCAAGCTTGATCAACAATTTCCTTAGTTGGGGTATTAAGTGGTAAGCCTTGGCTTCTGGTGCAGTGCTGGAATTTTTGAGCTTTACTCAATTTTTCATGCAAGATCTCTCAAAAACCTTATTTTTGAGATATCTGAGCTTTGTCCCACTATGAGCTCTGATACCATATTAATTTTTCATAGTGGTCTAGGAACTGAAAACACATTCTTACAAAGAATATAGATAAACATGCATAAAATTGGCAAAATGATGCTGCAATGGAAGTAGCAGCTTTGTATAATCATATGAAAGAATAATGCTACAATATAATAATCATGCCAGATGCATGAATTCCAATACAATTCAAATTCCCAATGAGGTCACTCGAATTGAATGAGTGAGTCTAGCTTAACTGAATGTAATCCATAGTAAACACTCAAGTTAACCACTGATCAAAACCCTAATTGACTCAACTGAGCCCTAACTGAAGTCGAAGTGCAATAAATGACTGAGTCTAATTGAAAGTAGCTCAGACACATGTCAATGCAAGCCAACCAACAAGTGGTAGTGCATAAATGACTCCAATGAACCTTGATGAGGTTAACTGAAGTGTAACTGACCATTAGAAGTGGTTGGAGGCACCCCCGTTGACTCCAGTTCATTAAATAATCATTAAATAATCAATTTAATGAAGGGAGACACCTTCACTACTCTGTTTAACTGATTGTAACCATCAGTTAGAAATAAAGTGCATATATGACACTCAGATCACCCCTAGAGTGCTCCAGTTAGCCTCCCCGAATGTAGGAGAAGGCTAAGTTAGCCTCCTTGACTGAAGGTAGGCGTGGGTGTGCTCATGCTGATGTCATACAGTGCTCCTATGATGTCAATTAAGTCAATAAAAATTATGATAGTGGTTTAAGTAGGCCAAATTGACCAAAATGAGTGTGTATGGTGGTAAATGTCTCCAACAACACCAAATTTCTTCTTTACCCTTAGTGCAGCTGATAAAAAATGGTCAGATTTGTGTCTTCTAATTCCTGTTGGACGTTCTACCAGTTTATCTCAAGTCTACCAATGCAAATTTCACAACATCAAATCAAATCCACATATTACATCACAATACATTCAAAACATTCCTTCAGGAGGTGCTTGAAAAAGGTTTTCATATAATGGATTCTTGGTGCAGGTATTTTATCATCTCTTTGTTCTTATTTTTCTCTTTGTATTTTTCACTTTATACATTTCATTTCTAATATATTCCTTTTCCTCCCATGCAGGTATGAATGGTAGCATAGAGGATCCACACACATTCATGGTTTTATTTGGTTGGTAGATGCACCAAATATGGATACCTTAGAATGGGAAGATATTCTTGCAGTTGAAGCTGCAATTTTTTTTTTTGACACATATGTTAGAACTTGGAATCCTCGTGATATGCACTTTTCAACATCTAGGTTACACCATTCTAGCATTACCATCCATATTTGCATCAAACTACTCATTTTACTATGAAGAACTTGTAAATTTTGTTCAAAGACACGCCAGATGCTCAGAATCAACCTGCCTTCCCAAAAAAAGGAACAATTGTTCAATGTCTCTATGGTTTTCCATATGAGCTGCAAGCTACTTCTTAATTATTCATTGATGCAAATGGACGTAAATGATACAATCCTGGAAGAAATGATTCCCTTCTCAATATTCACAACCCTACCATGCTTTCAATATGGAGGGATAATGTTCATTTCCAACCTATTCTTTCTAAACATGTTGTCCTCAAATACATTTCAAAGTATGCATCAAAAGTAGAGCCATAATCAAAAAGCTACCATGCAATTCTCTCTCCCCTTGTACATGCAGCACCAAGTGATGACCCCATTCTTCAGCAAATCAAACTATTGCTTGCATAAATAGTTGCAGAACAAGACATTAGTGCACAAGAGACATGTCACATGATGCAAAAACTCCCACTTGTTCTTTGTAGTTGTCACCTCTTTTTGCTGAATGCGAGTCAAAGTGTCTTCTTCCGTGTTTGTAATGGCACTAATAACACCCCTCCAACTCATCCCTTCATATTTGTATACATGCAAATACCACTATCTCTTGAACATCTAACCCTACTTAAAGTTGCTCGTTCTTGGTCTTTCTCTCCTAATAGAAAAAATAATCCATGGAAGCAAAACTTGCATCACAAAATTGTTAGATTCTATCCACAATTCATTTCCATTCCTCCCTTTGATTCTTCGTCTTTTGAACCATTTTATTGGAGCAAACTTCTTCTATACAAAGATTTTTGTTCCATCCCTCAGGATATTGGAACAACAACTTTTGAAATTATTTCTCATTGGCAACAAATTAAAGGTACATATACTATCTTGCATGTTGAACGTGCACAAGAAGAACCCTGTACACCTCTATCTGATTATTCAAACTCCGATGCTATTACCTTTCCATTGTGCCATAACATGGATGAATGGGAACTTCTCTCTCAAATGTGACCAGGAAACAACATCCAAATTGATGACCTTGAAATGCTTGGACGTCATGATTTTGAGAAAAATCAAAATTGGACACATGATAATATAACCACCGACTTGCATCATACATCAACATCATTCATTGACCTCAATCGCTTATCCACCGAGCTACATGAAGACAACCTATCGTTTTCCAATTCACTTGATTCCTTGTCTCCCACACAACGCATAGTCTTTGATGTTGTCATTTCTCATTTTAGAAACACTACATTGGCTCCATCACTCAAAATGGTGATTCAAGGTACTATAGGCACTGGGAAATATTACCTGATATCTTGCTTAAAATCAAGAGTACAAACTGCATCTGAACAAAGTACCTCCGCACTTCTTCTTTTTGCTCCAACTAGTGTTGCTGCTTTTAATAAACATGCATCTATAATACATTCTACTCTTCAAATACCCATTGGTGAAATGAAACCCCTTGAAGACTAATCCCTTTCAAAAATTCAAGAATAACTCCACCATATTCTCTATATTCTCATAGATGAAATGAGCTTTGCCGGATAAAAAATGTCGACTCAAATTGATGCACGATTTTGTCAAGATTTCCCCTCAAATTGTACAATGCCATTTGGTGGTTGTTCCATAATCCTTGTTGGTGACTTTGGACAATTGCCTCCTATAAAGGACATCCCCATGTATGCAGGCTCATTCGCTGGAACAACTCTCTGTTGTACATTTGATACGTTTATCATGCTAGAAACAATTTTTTGACAACAAGGAAATAGCCCTTTTGAAACTGCATTTCGAAAAATCTTGATAAACCTACGAAATGGAACACCAATTGTTGAAGATTGGGAACTCCTAGTGACAAGAACAAGCCCATGCCTTTCAAATGTAGAAAACTGCTCTTTTCAACAATCTATCCACTTATATCCCACCAATACCTCTGTTGCACTGCACAATAAACACATGTTGAAAAAACTTAATATGCCAATTGTGCATTGCTTCATAGAACAAAGGAGCAAACATGGTCAGGGATCCATTGATGACGAGCAGATTCCATTAAAGGTTCTTCTTGTTATTGGTCAATAAGTCATGTTAACTGCTAAGTTATGGGTTCAAGTAGGACTTAGTAATGACTCACTTGGAAAATTCATTGACATTGAATATAAATCCAATGAACAACCTCCTATCTTACCATCTTTTGTTGTTTTCGAATTCCTCTATTACAAAGGACCCTTATGGGATGTTTTGAATCCTACTTATGTTCCAATATCTCCTATAACAAGGGGATCCTGTAGGAAACTACCACTTCTTATGGCATGGGGTTTAACAATTCATAAAGTGCAAGGTATGACCCTACAAAATGTTACAATAGATATTGAAAACACTGATAGACAAGGACTCACATTCACTGTAATATCAAGAGTTACATCTCTTTCAGACCTTCACATTTCTCCACCTTTCTCTTTTTCCAAATGCTCTCGAATGCAAGACAATTCATTTGTCCAATGTAGGAAACAAGAGGAAAGCTTACCTGGTTCAAAGTCTTTAAAAGCAAATTATGGTTGAACCTTCTCATTATTTTCTCTATAAATGTACTATTTTTTTTACCGCTTGTTAATGCAAAAAACCTACATTTGTTTCAAGAAACATCCAAAAAATGCAGAAATAATTGCCTTTTAGACTAAACTTTCTTAGGAAACTAACACACTCAGTGTAAAACTTATTAATTACAATACTTATTATATAGCAGGAAATAATTAACGTATACAAATTTTATATCAACTCTTATTTCCTTAAATGAACTTTAAATAAAGAACAAAAAAATTTTCAAATTTTGAATTTCGAATTTCCGAAACACAATACCCAATTTCCGAAATCCAAAATCAAAAACTGCAAAGTCAAATTTTTGCTGAGGGTATTTTCCTTATCTGCAATTTCCCATTTCCAATATTTCCGACCCGAGAGTCAAGTTTTTGTTGAAATGGTTTGCTCACTGCCCGATATTTTGGATATCGAAAGCTGCAAAGATATGTCCTTGCGTATTCATATTTGATATATATATCTATTCGCATTTGTAGGTAGATATTATTATGGTATTTGGTATTTCATATGTGTGTGTGTGTGTGTGTGTGTGTGTGTGTGTGTGTGTGTGTGTGTGTGTGTGTGTGTGTGTGTGTGTGTGTGTGTTCGATAACTTGATAAGTTTCAAGCATTTTTAAATTGTCAATCATATTGTCTAAAACTCCAATGAACAACCTCCTACCTTACCATCTTTCAAAATAGTAAAATATATACTTTTGTTTCAAGAAACATCCAATAAATATTAAAATAGTTGTATTTTAGACTAAACTGTCTTAGGAACTAAGACACTCATTGCGAAAGTTATTATGTAGGAAATAATTTTAGCTATCACGAAAAAATTAATGTATAAAAATGAACGTATACAAATTTTAGATCAACACTTATTTCCTTAAATGAACTGTAAAAAAAAACAAAACAAAACAAAAATTTCTCATTTTAAATTTTCCATTTCCAAAACGCAATACTCGATTTTTTATTTCCAAAACAAGGTAAGCGAGAAAGGTGCAGTTTCAAAACCAAAGTTCTTTTCTGTGTTTTCAATTTCCAATTTCTGATATCTCGTATGTCGAAAACTCAGATTCACATTTTTGTTGAAATTTTTCTCTCCCTTCCTGATTGCAATTTCGAATTTCGAATTTCCGAAACACAATACCCAATTTCCGAAATCCGATATCGGAAACCGCAAAGTAAAATTTTTCTTAGGGGTATTTGCCTTATTCATGATATTCTATTTCCGATATTTCAGATATCGAACAACATAGACTCAAGGTTTTGTTCAAATTATTTGCTCGCTTCCTAATTCTCCAATTTCCGAAACACAATACCCAATTTATGAAAACCGATATTGGAAACGGTAAAGTCAAATTTTTGTTAAGGGTATTTTCCTTATTCGTGATTTCCTATTTCTGGTATTTTGGATATCAAACAACGCAGACTCAAGTTTTTTTATCAAACAATTTGAAATATTAACATTCGAGTTCTTTCTATGTCAAATCTTGTAAACAAATTTTTTTACAAAATATTTACAAAATGTCCGATTCTTCAGTAACATGTTTACAAAATGTTTATGTTGTAATTTTCAAAATCAAAGCATATTTTTCGGAAAAACATCTGCATGAGACATCTTTACAATTCATATAATTCTTAATATCTTTACACAGTAATGTCTACAACTCCAATGAACAAACTCCTAGCTTGCTTTGTATATTCATCAACTTTTGCAAAACAAAATGGAAGTGAGACATCAAAATATATTTCATCCATATGCGATAATTTCAATAGGAAATAAAGTCTCAAATGAATATACAATTATTTGAATGTGTCCATCACAAGCAAATGAACTCCTACCTCCTATACAACGTTCAAATTTGAACCTTTCTCGCCCCTTCCAAAGGATTCTATCCCTTCCTAAAACTATAAATTCGTAATTTCTCTTCAAGAATTAAAAATTATAATTTTGGAAACTCACGTTAGACAAATGTAATTTATACACAATGACAATGTTCAACAACAGATGAAATAACAAAATGTGAAATTGCTCGTTCATTCATATTCCAAACTCTAAAGTATTTGTTACAAGTCAAAATGGTGCATAAGCTCTAATAATGTAGCAACATTAAATTATTTTTTTAGGGACGAATACCTTTTGCATATTTTCTCATATTTGAAATTGGTTGCAGTCCACTTACTTGTTATTCTAGATCAGGATTGGAAACATTATCATTCTCCCATCCCATGTCACTCCTGAAACTATAGCCCTTGCATCGGCAGTAGGACTCTCAACTTATCTTCCCTTCTCCTCCCATTCCCGACTTTTGTATCACCATGTTGACAATTTTTTCTTTGGCAACCATGAGAGGGAAAATAATGGCGATCATGAGTCCTATTTTTTGTGCATATAAAAAACCATAAATGAGGTCCACATGATATTTATTGACTAAATATTACAAAATGTTATTATGACTTCAGGATTTTCATGATGTAGTATATATCTATAATGAATTTTCATTATTAATGTGATTTGTATATAATTCCCTTATCTCTTGGACGATGTGAAATATCACTTAAACGTAATGAAATATTTTCACGTCATCATAACACCGCCCGTTTCTGATATAACGTCATCATATTAATTACAGAAGTGACTATTACCCTCACTTTTTGTCAGCCTTAAGTTATCTCATAGTGTGTGAACTTGACATTTGTCACCTCATCGATGCCTTCTTATGATGGTATAAATATTTCCTTGTTGCTTAATCATTAAATAAATGAAATATCTTGCTTAATCATTTAATTATCATCAATATCACGTGCTCCAAACACCAAATCTTTCAAATCCAACATATTTCACATCTTGGATTCTCCTTCCATTCTAGGCTTTCATATCACCATTTAAGTGACCATTCACGTACTCCAAGAGATATGGGAATTATATACAGATCACATTAATCCCAAGTTATAGATATATAATACATCATGAAAATACTAAGCTCATAATAACATTTGTAAGATTTAGTCAATAAATAGAGCCTCCTACCGAGGCAAATATCATTTGGACCTCATTTATGGTTTTTTATATGCACCAAAATAGGACTCCTAAGCATCATTACTTCCCCTCTCATGGTTACCGAAGAAAAAATTTCCAACATGGTGATACCAAAGCTCGGAATGGGAGGATATGGGAAGATAAGTTGAGATTCCTACTGCCGACGAAGGGGCTATCAAGGAAAGAAAGTGCAAAAACATACGGAAATGGTTTCACCTTATCTAGCAAAATGTATAGAAATGGGTGAGGATTATACCACAGATGAATGTCCAACACATCACTTTGTACCATTACGATTTGGTGTTTACTACCTTATTTGTATTATGAAAATAGTGATTATTGACTCATTTTGTTCTTTTTTATCTTTTCAAACATTGTCATTGTGTATAAAACACTTTTGTCTAACATCGATGAGCATAATTCAATTTTCATTCATCTTACACCTTTTTTTCCAACATCGTCGTCAGATATATAAATGTTTTTCCTCATATATAGATAGATGTTATAATAATCAACCCATATTTAGCTACCTTAGACATTAATTAATCCATTTTTGTCTTATTTGCCTAGTTTCCATATTCCACCTTAAGCAAGTTGTCATCTACACATCCATAGTGGTAAAACTTTCTAATTTTAAGTCATGGAGCACTTGGGAAACCTCCTAGAATCAAATCTACTTTATTCCTAGCCTCCCTAGCACCTATCTTCTTTTCCTGCTTTATTGCCTACTTTTTCAGTGCTTTAAGGCAATTGGGAATGTTTGACTAGGTGAGGTTAACTTTTTTTTTGTCCCCCACATCCTCCACTCTTTTCTCCTATGAAAAGCATGTATGATTTGTCCTTCCATTACCTTTTAGCTTGCCTAATTTATTTTTCCAATTCGCGAGCTCCTTGATAGTTTTGGAAACTGCTTTATGCACCTATGGGGGATTTGCTTAGATTTAGTAAGCCTGCTTTTGACTAGATTCGAATGGAAACTTCATGCATTCAAATCCATCATGTAATCATTTATTGTGGAAGCCTATGAATTCACAAGGTTGGCTATTGTACACTTATTCAATACAGTTTAGTGTTCAGCTCCATATTCAGTCTCTTTTGTGAGTAATTTTGCATGTACAATTGATAATTGTTGTGAGTGTAATTGTTCTATCACTAGGTTCAATTTCCACATGGTATCAGAGCCTTTATAGATCAATTTCTCTCCTTCCAATTTTTTTTGTAGGTTCAACATCATTGACTGGGAGCATTCTACTGCCTACCGGGACAATTTCTGAGCTATGGATCAATCTCAGAAGATCATCTTGATTCCATTTAACTTATTTGAATGGAAAGAAGAGATGGAGATAATGTTGAGAGTGAAAGGACTCTATAGAGTGACTATGGAAACAGAAGCAGAGCCCAATGCAGCTGCATAGAAGATAAAATGGCACAACAGGAGGGATGAGGCCTATGGTCTCTTGTGTCTGAGTATATCCAGAGACCTCCTTTTCCATCTTGATGGATTGACATCACTGAATGAAGTATGGGAGAATCTTGTTGATATTTTTGGAAAGACGGATGATATGAGGGGACATAAAATCGAAAATGAACTGATCTCCTTGAGTCCAAATAGATTTGAATCCCTGCAACTCTATTTCTCCAAGTTCAAAGCACTTGTTTTGTAGCTAAAACAATGTGGGATCGAAAAGAAGGATGATCAGTTGGTCTTGGCCATACTCTCGAAGCTTGTCCCTGACTATTCAGTGTTTGTTTTGACCTTCTATGCCACAAAGTTGACAGCTCGAACCTGGAAGATGCCTAGCCTTGCATATTTCATGGAATCTCTCACACAAGAACAAGATAAGTTGGTGATGATGGGCACCATCAAACCATCCAAAGACCAAGGTTTGGTTGCTGGAAATTCGAGGGTGGATTCAAAAAGAAAAAATTAATATAAAAATCCACCTGAGCAAAAGAGAGACAAGAACAAGTCTCCAGAGGAGCCTCAAGGTTCCAAGAAGAACTACCAGAAGAAGAAGAACAAAGGAGAAATGAGCAAGTGCGCATACTATAGTAAGGGAAATCATTCTGAGAGCTCCTGCATGTAGAAGCAAATAGACATGCTGACCCAAATCCTGGAGAAGAATGGCATATCCCTTCCAGACAGATCAAAGAAGAGGGAAGGAGGATCAAGTTCAGAAGACAGAGAGAGTGTTCATGCATTGGTTGCTGGCACATCAAGCTCAGCTAGTTTCATCATTGATTCTGGAGCTTCAAGACATATGGTTTTGACCAAGGAGGCATTCACCTCACTTGACATGTCGAAGGTCCACCAATAGTACTGGGAGATGACTCTCTCACTGAAAGTTTGGGCAAAGGGAGGATTGATCTTGGTCATGGTAAGTTCAGCAATGCGTTGTATGTTCCAAGTATTGCATCTAACCTCTTATCAGTGTACCAGATGACCCACACAGGGTCTCCAAAGAAGGTCATATTCTCCTCTGATGAAGTTGAGACACAAAGATCTCAAGTGGTAAATTCATTGCAAAAGGAGTTGCAAATCATACTTCAAAGGTATACATGTTCTCACACTTCCTACCCTACTCAAACCCATCTGCTCTTCTGATTCATGCTAATGAGGCAAGCAAGATTTGGCATGAAATATTTGGCCACCTAAATTACAAGTATCTTTATGATCTTAGTGAAAAAGAGATGGTCATAGGGTTACCAAAGATAAAATTTTCCAAAGGATTCTATCAAGGTTGCATCCTAGGAAAACACCTAGAGCATAAATTTGAGAGAGCTAGTCATGAGAGAACCTCTGCACCCCTTGAGTTGATCCATAGTGATGTTGCTGGCCCATTCCCTCATATGTCCATGAGTCAGGCCAAATATGCATTGACTTTCATAGATGAATTTTCCAGGTATTGCTGGGTTTACTTCCTAAAACACAAGTATGAAGTTGTTGGCCTCTTCAGTCTTTAAGGCTTTGGTTGAAAACCAGCCTGGGAGGAAACTCAAGGTCCTCAGATCTGAAAATGGTGGTGAGTATGTCAAGTATGAGTTTATTCAATATTGTGCAGATGCAGGTATTCATATGTAGCATTCTATCCCTTACACACCACAACAGAATGGTGTTGCTGAGAGGAAGAACAGATCACTGAAGGAGATGGCAACATGCATGATGGAGGCTAAGACTTTGCCACCAAAGTACTAGTCCAAAGCTATAAACTATGTAGCCTATATCCATATCAGGGTGCCTCATAAACAGCTTGATGGTATGACTCCTTTCGAAGCATGGAGTGGGCACAAGCCAGATGTGACCCATTTCAGGATTTTTGGCTCAAGGGCTTGGGCTAGAATTCCAACAGAAAAGAGAAAGGCTTTGCAGCCCCAAATCCAAGAGTCTCTATTTTTTGGGTACTATGAAGATTCAAAAGGGTACAAGCTGATAAATTTGAGCACAAACAAAGCCTTCATTGAAAGGTGTGTTTGGTTTCAAGAAGAACCCCTAGCATCAGTGGAAGTTGGAGAAGCCTCTTCACGACCAGAACCTCTGAATGTAAGTGAAGAGATAGTTGAACATGCTGATTCTGATATGTATAGTAGTGATGATTTTATTGTATATCCTAACATCCCTACAAGGCCAAAATGGGAAGCCAAGACCATTCATGCACCTGGAGAGCTAGCTGGAAATCCTAATGACCGTAGGAGGACTAGATCTCAATTTGAGAGTGCTCTGTGCATGAAGGATCCTATGTTTGCTGAGAAATTCTATCTGATGGTGGAATCAGATCCTGAGACATATGAAGATGCAGCAAAATATCCAAGATGGAAACCAGCCATGAAGGAAGAGTTCAACTCACTCCAGAAGAGCAACACTTGGGAGCTGGTTGATCTTCCCCCAAGGAGGAAGCTAGTTCAGTGTAAGTGGGTGTACAAGACCAAATTTTATGCTGATGTTTCACCTATGAAGTACAAGGCCATATTGATAGTCAATGGATACTCACAGGTTCATGGCATAGACTACAATGAGACCTTTGCACCAGTGGCAAAGATGGACTCCATCAGGCTAGCCTTAGCCATTGCAGCTTCAAAGCAATGGGAGGTACATCACATGGATGTAAAGTGTGCCTTCTTGAATGGATATATCACTAAATATATATACATGCATCAGCCTCAATGATTTTCTACTAACCCATCTCTTGTGTGCAGGCTAAAGAAGTCATTGTATGGGCTTAAGCAAGCCCCCAGGGCTTGGTATGCCAAGATTGATAGCTTTCTGCTATCACTGAATTTTGTTTGATGCAAATCAGATCCAAATGTCTATTTGAAGTTGATTAATGGTTCATTAATGATAATTGTGTTATATGTTGATGACCTTCTCATTACAGGAAGCTCAAAGGATGAAATTGCTTCCTTGAAGGGTGCAATGAACCAAGCCTTCTCCATGACAGATT
The DNA here is from genome assembly GCA_001517045.1 of Pseudotsuga menziesii. Taxonomy (NCBI): domain Eukaryota; kingdom Viridiplantae; phylum Streptophyta; class Pinopsida; order Pinales; family Pinaceae; genus Pseudotsuga; species Pseudotsuga menziesii. The sequence continues at coordinate 176,166 of LPNX010706541.1, read as the reverse complement.
TGGGGCTATTGAGCCAATTCTTGGGGCTTGAAATAGCTCAAACCAAAGCTGGAATCAAGGTGAACCAGTCCAAGTATGCCTTGGAATTTCTGAACAAATTCAGAATGAAGGATCGCAAGCCAAGCAAGACTCCTTTCCTTTCAGGAGTGAAGCTTGAAGAAGCTGATTCTTCACCTATGGTAAACAATACACTGTATAGGAAATTGATTTGATGTTTGTTGTATCTTACACATACTAGACCTGATATTTCTTATGCAGTAAGTGTGGCTTCTAGATACATGGATCAGCCTCATGAGATCCATTGGAAAGCATCCAAAAGGATCCTTAACTTTGTTTAGGGAATAAGGACACATGAGATCTTCTATAAAGCTAAATCTAATCTTGATTTGATTAGGTTTACTGACATTGATTGGGCAGGTGATAGCACAGACATAAATTCAACATCAGGATATGTGTTCATGCTTGCAAAAGGGCCAATCAGCTGGTCAAGCAAGAAACAGAGTGCCATTGCACTCTCATCTACAGAAGTAGAGTACAGAGGAGTTGTAAATGCAGCAACTCAATGTTTATGGTTGCAGGGGTTACTTGGAGAGTGTGGCTTCAAATCAGAATACTCAACTACTATCTACTGTGATAATCAGATTACCATTCGAATCTGTAATGATCCAGTTCAGAAGCAGAGAACCAAACACATTGAGATCCATATGCACTACATCAGATAGCTTGTGCATGATGGCACCATTCACCTACTCTTCTGTTCATCTTCAGAACAAGTAGCTGATATCTTCACCAAAGTTTTTTGTGAGAAGACATTCAGCAATCTCAAATCACTACTGGGGATTGCTGATCATGCTTTGAAGCATGAGTGATGACAAGATTTCCAAATTTTGTTTTACAGTCCATGTTTAAGGGAGAATTTTCCCACTGGGTTTTTGCCTCTTTCCTTGGTTAAATGGACATGCAGTATGTAAAGGGTGACTAAGACTTGTTGCTAGGACCTATAATTTTCTGATATATTACTCATAAGTCAGGCTTAAGGGGGGCTGTTAGAATAATCAACCCATAGTTATCTACGTTAGACATTAATTAATCCATTTTTGTCTTATTTGACTAGTTTCCATATTCCACCTTATGCAAGTTGTCATCTACACATCCATAGTGGTCAAACTTGGTAATTTTGAGTCATGGAGTGCTTGGGAAACCTCCTGGAATCAAATCTGCTTTATTCCTGGCCTCCCTAGCGTATGTCTGCTTTTTCTGCTTTATTGCCTGCTTTTTCAGTGCTTTAAGGAAATTGGGAAAGTTTGACTAGGTGAGGTTAACTTGTTTTTTGTCCTCCACATCCTCCACTCTTTTCTCCTATGAAAAGCATGTATGAGTTGTCCTTCCATTACCTTTTAGCTTGCCTAATTGATTTTTCCAATTCGTGAGCTCCTTGATAGTTTTGGAAACTGCTTTATGCACCTATGGGGGATTTGCTTAGATTTAGTAAGCCTTATTTTGGCTAGATTCGAATGGAAACTTCATGCATTTGAATCCCTCATATAATTATTTATTGTGGCAACCTATGACTTCACAGGGTTGGCTATTTTGCACTTATTCAATACAGTTTAGTGTTCAGCTCCATATTCAGTCTCTTTTGTAAGTAATTTTGCATGTACAATTGATAATTGTTGTGAGTGTAATTGTTCTATCACTGGGTTCAATTTCCACAATAGATAGATAGATATATAGATAGATAGATATATTTATATATTTGGAAATTCTTAATTCTGAAATGTCCCGATTCCAAAATGCACAATTTCGATACGATTTTAGTTCAAATATTTTTTATTCCCATTTTTATTTCCCAATTTCCGCTTTCAAAAAATTCTTATTAAACAATGTTTTAAAATAAATGAACAATAAATCCATTCAATTATCTTGATGTTGGATTATCTTTAAACTTCATATTAATTTTCCGCATTCTTTTAATTGAAATTAATATTCCTAGTGATCCCAAAACTAAAATAAATAAATAAAATCCCAGATGTAATTTTTTCCACATGGCCATGAAATTTCTATGCATTTGACCATATATAATTCCAAATGAAATCAAGTTTATAGGACGAATCTCCGACAAATTTATAAGAGAGTAATAAGTTCTAAAAAAATAATACGAACAGTCAAAATAAAGCCTCAATATCAAAGTTTTCTAGTTTTTGAAAGCCAAATGTCAAAAATAGGAACTTGGAAATGTCGCAAATGGGATCTTGCGGAATACATATGGTGTTCATTATTCGAAAAAAAGGACATAGGATCTCTACAAAATGATCTTAATAAAAAAAATAGACATTATTATGCAAAACTAGAAATCTAATGAATTGCCAGACTTCATAAATTCAATTCTTAAAAAACCCAACTCAAACAACCAAAAGACCCTAGACCATATATATCGAATGCATAAATGAAAATTGACAAAATTTACTTTTCGTTTCCAGGATTCGACAGTCCGGAAACAAACATTCAGTCCAAAAAATGGTGGTATTTCCCTTTTCCAATATCAGGATTATTGGAAATCAAGAATCCGGAAACCAAACAATTCTACTTTCCAACATCGAACGTATCGAAATTCAAAAATTGCTAACTATCGAACTGTATATTTTAGATTTGTTTGACAACTAACTATCTTCACAAAACTAATTGGTTGGTTATACCTATTATCATTCACCTACCAATTTAATTAAATAAATGGTATGAGACCACCATGCTCATGTTTCTCTATATAAATTCAATAATAATGTACTTTCCACTTAAATAATGAAATGGTCACCACTATTTTTTTACCACAATATGTGGTCGTCCATGTACCAAAGGTGCGCATTATTGAAAATCACCAATGGGAAGCTTGATCGAGTTAAAAATAAGGATGGTCTTAGTGGAGAAATAAATTATGTGAAAAGAATATGAATAGTTAAAATAAAACCTCAAAATTGAGGTTTTCCGGTTTTGAATACCTCGACCTCGATAGTCAGAAATACTATTTTTGACATTTCCTTATTTGAAAATAGAAAAGTCCAGAGATCCGAAATGTCGCAAATAAGGAACACCATATTTTTCGATTTTGCGACATTTTGGATTGCAGAAATCCTATGTCATATGTCTTCCAATAACCGACATTTCCGATTTCGGCAATATTATGTATGAAAATAACAAACATGTTATGTCCTGATTTCCGATTTTTTGACTTATACACAAATCTTATGTGTTCAAATACAATTCTCAATTTTGGCTTTCACAAATGTTGATCTCGAATCATCTTCAAAATTGATATTTATTAACATAAATAATTGTCATTGGATATTTAAACAAATTTCATATACCCAAATCAAGCTATTCACGTATATTAGATCTTTAACTTTAGCTTTATTAATAAAATAATATATTTACATATATTAGATCTTGAAACTTCATATTAATTTTTTTGTAAGTTTGCATTGCTATTAATCAACTATATAAAATATTACAGAAAATCGAGAATTCTGATCAAGTGGAAACAGTGGTCTAACAACCACTCTAATCCATTAAAAGAGAAAAAACTCTACAGTTGAAGTGTGCTGAGCATAAAACCATACAGATTATGAACGCTACTGTCTAAGTAAAGTTTAAATAAATTATAGACATATTCAAAAGAGCCACAATAACCCATGTGATATATGGGGGGTTACGTACAAAATTACTATGAAAAAATGTTTATGAAGAGACCTTGAAAATTAAAAAACAACATAAACTTAGAAGTAAACAAAAACAAGATCATGAGTTAGCATCGCTGGTAGTGACAGTCGGATCCTGCGTGTCCTGTGTTTCCTCAACCATAGGACAAGGCCCAAAGATTTCCTCATCTGAAAATGGTAGACTGTACTTAAACAACAGAACAACCATTTTCCCTACAGAGGAATCTACTTTCCCCACAGAAGGATCCTCTTTTCCCGCAGAAGCATCCGCTTTCCCCATAGACGCATCAGATTCGAGACTTCCTTTGAAAAGCTGGATAATTGTTACAGGAATTGTATATACAGTAGGTATCATAGGATCCAGGTGGACATTCATTTATGGAGCCATATAGACATTGCCGCTACCTCCATCACCCAAGGAGTCAACTCTTAGGACTATTTTTTTCCACATGGCCATCATTTCTCTATCCATGATGACCATGTCTAAGTCCAAAATTTTGGATGTATCCTCTGAAATTGCCAACTTACTATTATTCCATCTCCCTATAATTTACTCCATGAGGGACCCCATCATGTTTTTGACAATCCAATAGTGATTCGAGCTTCCCCCATCAATATCGAGAGCAATATTCTCGTTTACATGCCTCCTTTCCCAGTCATCTATTATGGACTGAACTTGGGGAGAAATATCATCGTTGTAACCATCTACCCTTGCCATGCGTGCCCCTCATTGTGCATGACCACAACAACTTCTAGCATGACGAGACATGGTACAGTGCTTGGACATAGTATGATGGTTCATATGCAAAACAAATAGAGCAAAGGCAGGCATAACGGTTCTGCAACAAGATCAAGGAAGAACAAGAATGGACCAAGACCCAGCAGTTAGGCTAGAAATAGCTGAACAAAATTAGGGAGAAAGATTCATCACCATGCTAAAATCAATAGGATTCCATTAATGGGGAAAAAATGTTGTTGTACCACTTCTAGTTACTGACCAAGCGAAATTGTAACGCAACCACATAACGAAATGACCACCGCGTCAAATCATCCCTTACCTCAGTAGCGACGATGTCCTCCATTGAAGCTGATACATGCTGATGGAGCTTCATCGACAGTGACTAGTTAATGTTTTCTCGGACAAAATGTAAGTATAGAAAGACAATATATGTCACTACCAAATTAACTATAATCCTAGCATTAAAACACATATAATAACCGAAAAATTTAATCATGACCGTGATGTATCTAAACTCATGAATTGAAACTGCTGCCGCAAGAAAAGTGCCACTCTTCATGATAGACGTAACTAACAAATCATTTGTAATCCCAACATTAAAACTCAAGTCATGACCAAGTTGGCCAACACGACTCGCTTCATTAATGCGTAATGAGTGCAGGATAGATGACAGAAACAAGTACAATCTCAATCTACCACAATATACCTATCTGTTCCCTGCTTTTCAATTTGACTATCATCATGCACATCCAGGGTTAAAATTCATATTTATTGATAGAATTAATTGTTATTATTCAATCTATAAACCTCATAAAATTGTTTCTAAAAAATTTACAGGTAATTTTAATTTACAGGTATAAATTAAAAATTATAATTATTTAAAAATATTATATTTTAAATAAATTTTTAACTCATTTATCCAAATAAAATTAAATCATATAATTTTGAATATATATACACAAATTTAAAACGCATTATATATATTATGAATATTTTTATTTTATAATATTTATTCCTGATTTCCGAAACATGGCACCAAATTTTTGAAATCAGATATCGAAAACCGAAAATTCCAATTTTTCTTAGGGTTATTAGGGCTATCGGCGATTTGCAATTTGCGATAACTAAATCCAAAATATCAAAAATCCAAGAAATCAATAAACATTACAAATAAAAAAGCCGATCTTTCCACTTTCTAATATTCGAAATATCCAAAATCGAAAATCGCAAATCTATGAAATTATTTCAACAAAAACCTTAATGTCCCGTTTCCAATATCCAGAAGACACAAAGGTTGGGTTGTGGAAAGACACAATATTTTTACACTCTCTGACACACTGTGCAATATCGAGCATACCTGTAGCATCCCCGACCCTCCGATCGGTGAAGAGGACACTACGGTGTCATTAACATCCAGGAAACCACCCCATGAACATGAATATGTATAAAATGTTGAAACAAAATGCTTTGAACTAGAACATGCACAAATACGTAGTTATTTATCATACAGCGGAAGCAAACATATGTTCATAAAATCATTCAACATGTTCATCATATTCATTAAATAGTAAGTATAAATGCAGAGATGAAATGGTCAAGAATACTCATCTTATAAAGAATTCATCCTGCAACCAGCTACGTCGCTGCAATGTTCCACCCAACCATAGGCCAGTGTGCTCCTTAATCTCTCAGCAAGGCTTCCACCCCAGAGCTGGGCATGATTTCCCCAAGGAAAAAGGAACAAGCAGGCTTACACATAGCCAAGGATACACAAATCAACTAAGCCAACACAGTTGGGTTTATCAAGCCAACATCATATCAGCCAAGCCAACACAGTTGGGTTTATCAGGCCATCAACAAGACAGCCAAGCCAACATGGTTGGGTTTATCTGGCCATCAAGGATCTGGGAAAGGCCAATTGCTAAGCTAGTGAGCTCATTGCAGAGCTAAGGACACCTATACCAGAACTAGTTTGACTTCTAAGACACCCACACACACCCAACACAAGGAATCAATCCCTTCTCTGCTACACAGTCCCTTAGGTCCTGACTTCCCTTCCAGTTCTATTCAGGGGTTGTGGAGAAGAAATACATCCCTCTAGCTCTATCTGTGTGGTTCGCAATCACACCAGGTTTATCAAGCAAACCAATCCCTCACCCCTACTCCAACACAGTCCGAAGACCAACCACTGCATACACATAGTCCAACAAGCGATTCACAACTTGGATAGGGAAAACAATTCCTAAGTCGTTCTTGGCCCTATCGTAGCTAAAGCAACTCCATAACATCCTACAACAACTGAAAACATAAAAGCAAACAAAACTAGCAAATGTGGGGAAACAACATCCCATTTTCAACAATGAAGCCACGGGAAACTTACACAGGTCACAATGGGGAATAAAACAAACTCCCAATCTATACATGAGGGAAATTTACACATAGACCCCAAAACATGGATGGAAAACACAATAGATACCCCTTGGTAGAAAACGCGAATGATAGCCAAATATGGCTCTCCTCATTACTACATGGGAAAAACAATGGGAATCCCAATCGGTGCGTGAGGAGAATGATCCCCCTCCTACGTGAGGATGAGCGAGCCACAGTGCCAAATGGTGCATGGGTAGAACAGAACATCCCCGCACGTAAGGATGAACGAGGAACAATCACCAGTGGGAAAGTGCCCCTGCAGTCATGGTGAGAATGGAGTGATGGGCGTAGTGGTATTTTCCTGCCCTCATGAGGGTCAACCTGCTGGTGGAGTGTGCATGTGGGAAAGGACTAATAGTCTTTCCACACTCCACTTCCCAGCAATAACTGCCCCAAATAACAGCAGAACATTTAAGGTGGTTGTTGGATAAGACAAGGAAAGGTGAGCAAATAAAAAAGGTTGGTTGACAAGTAAAGTGGTTTAACAGCTAACACATGGATTTTTCCCATAGACTCAAGTTTTGATAATTACTCCTCCCTATCCTTAGGAAAATCATGCCCTTTTCAATATGGTTGCAGTGAACATAGTTGGTTGGGTTCATTTAATTTAAAATGTATGTTTACATGATGACAAAACTTAATATGTGTCATATACCATGATATACCATCGCCAACGATTCCGTTCGCTGAAACATAACACAACCAAATCGATGGTGGGGCTTTTGCCTTTAGCTCCACACCACAATTCATTTCAATACATACATCATATACATTTAATGCAAACGGGGTCAAAACCGGGGTGCTACAATACCCCAAATAACCTTAAAAAAATTGAAATTTCCAGTTTTTTATACCCAGAAATCAGATATCTGAAATGTCTAAAATAGGAAATCAGGGAATAAGACAAAAAATCACAAAATATCATAAAAGTATTTTGTGATATTTCTAATTTTCAAATTTTTGTGATATTTCTGGAATAAAAAATTGGGAAGCAAACAAATTATCTCAACAAAATATTGAGTATTCGATTTCCGATATTTGAAATATCAGAAATTGGGGATACCCCAATAACCTTAACAAAAAATGGAATTTCTGGTTTCTGATACTCGAAAATCGGAAATCGGAAATAGAAAATGGGAATCTTTAAATAATAGAAAACATATTTATAAAATGAAATGA